>OY986439.1:51809481-52101981 GCA_963920525.1 Dichetophora obliterata
TTTATTTCGACGAAAATAGCCGATTACAATTTATTTTATCAAAGAAACCACGTGTGGTCTTAACATTACTTCGCTCCGCAGAAATATCGAACGTTGTAAAGCATGTAAACAACACTCAAGAAAATGTGCTTATATGTTTGGTCTTATCATTAGTTCGTACAGTGTATTGCACGACGTTGAATTTGGTCCAGAAGTACGTTTCAATTTTAATTACTTGACGAATTTTCTTTATATTTCTGTATACTTTCCGTTAATGACACTTCCTCAATATTTCGATATTGGGTTCGTGCATGATAAATCCCGACGTTTCTGCATTGCGTCTTGCACGAATTTGGAACATTTCTATGAAATTTTCGTTAATGAAATGGCCAAATCAGCTTGTTTCGTCAAAGATCAAGAAAAATCGTACATGATTCATTTGAGATTTCTTCAAGACTGGAACTACTGGGTAACTATAGCTCGTTACTTTATATCAGTGTCGGTCAATTAAACTCTTGCACTGTTCTTTCAGTTGTGTGCTACACATAATTTATTTATATATCATCTATCAAGTGCAATGCTTTCTTAGACTAGGGATACAATTGGGCTGTTTACAGTACTGTATGGTCTTGCATCATAGCATTTGCAAAATGGTAGAGAATATTTTTAATCTACATTAACATAGTTTATATATACTATACTTAAGCAATACTGAAATGCACACTGACACCTGATAGTTGAAAAAAGAAGAACTGAAAAAAGAACTGATATGAAAAATAAAGAAAGCCTTCAAGCTTTCCAATAAAATACGTTTGATTTTCAACGATCAGCTGTGAATTTTATGTTTTGCAAGAAGTGTTGCAAAGTAGACCGCAAAAAAGACCGTTAGCAATCCAGACGAGGTGAAGCGTTTAGTGGTCATGGCGATCCAATGTAACACCACCACACTCTTGGGCTGCGATGCCATTGCAAGGCACACGCTAAGGGGTAGCTCAGAAATCAACCCTAGAGGTAAGTTTTTATTTTTATACTATATAAATGTATGCAACAAGGTCATTACACCTACTTTCGCCTTCCCAAGTACTGACAACTTCACAGGCTGAAGTGAAGTCTTGGACATTACCCTACTTAACGAAAACGAGTTTATAAAAGTGGTTAGTTGGAGAGTTTCAGGCCAAAGGTCTTTCTCGGATCGTAGCTTGATCCTCTTCAATTTGAACTTTGAAATAGAGGCCCCTCTTCCATTTCGTAATCCCAAACGTACTGACTGGGCTAAATTTGCCAAGGTGGCTCGCGCAAAAATACATTCCTTAGCCTACAAGCAAATCTCAGCTGCGGAGGAAATAAACTCTTCTGTGGAGGCCCTAGAGCAAACCATGCAGTTTGTCTTTAGAGTCTCAAATCCCATTAGCTGGAGCAGGAATAAATCCTTTCCTCCGTGGTGGAGCAAAGATCTCTCTAACATTAGGAAAAGTGTTAGGAGAATTTTCAACTCTTGTCATAGGTAGTGTCTTTGGCAACCATTTAAAGATATCCTTAAAACCTACAAGAAAGCTATTCGAGACGCAAAAAATCACTCTTGGCAGAAATACACCCAATCAATCGACAATATCAAAGAATCAGCGAAACTTAGCAAAATTCTGTCCAAAGAAAGCACCAGCCCTTCTTTCAATAGGAAAGACGATGGTACGTAGACAGAATCTACCAATGAATAACTGGAACACCTTACTCAGCACGCATTTATCCGGCTGCAGGAACAGCTACAATGATACCTTAGGTTCAGAATCACCAAAAGCCACTGCTGCGGCTCCTACTGGCTCCTTTATTTCAATGGACAGGGCCTTATCTGGGCCTTAAAGAGCATCTCTCCATACAAATCTCCAGGCTCTGACGGCATTCTACCAATAATGTTGCAGAAATTACAAGATGTAGTTACACCTATCTTACTCTATATATTCATAGTCCATACGTTACATACATACACACATCCTATTTTATATATATAGAAGATTGTTAATTTACTTTTTGGCTCCGTCTTCGTCTATAATTGTATCCATAAAACGAATGCAGATGGAGTTAGCCAGTTTGCAGATTAAGCCACCGATTTGCAAACGTAGTTTTCACGATATAGGCTCACGTCACACTACATATATGTACATTAGCATTACAATGTACAAGCTTAATAAAAAGCAGGGAATATCGATAATGGAACTAACGAAGGAGTTTCTAAGATCTACTAAGGCACCACCACCGACAGCAAAAGTATTGCCAGCTTGTTTGTCCTTTCTATATACTTCAAAACTATTATCAAATAATTCCAAGTCAGTAATGTTTCCATTTAACCACGTTTCAGTCAATGCGATAATATTTTCAGAAAAATTGTAAGACATTAAAAATATGTCTCGCGTCTTAAGCGGGATTGACCACCTTCAGCAAGTTTTGCAAGTTTTTTTATATGAAGTTTTGTAATTTTTATGTGCTCTATCTCTCTCCACACTCAATGAGAGAGTATTAAAAACTTACTCTTACTCTCTTTGACTTGATTAACTTAATTTCAATTTTCTTGCTGAATCTTTTTGCGCGTTGTTGCCAGTATGGAGTTGTTGAAGTTCGCATATTTTATTTTTCAAACTTCAAAATAAAGAAGCATGTGTCTGGCAATATTGAATATGATATAGAAAAACAGAAAACTTGCTGAAGTCTTACATGTCACTGAATCGACCTGCGGCACATTCTCACAAAGAGAGCATGAAAGCTGTCACAAAAAACTTACTGAAGGTGGTCAGTGAATCCACTTTTAGAGCGTATGTTTTCACGATTACCCTCGTGACCCCGAAGCAAACCCATACATCACATTTACCTAAAGGACTCAGGGATGCCTTGGCCGGAGTTAGGACAGCGTGCCTTGTGCCATCTGTTTGATCATACAATTTGACAACACTCTAGTTTGGAACTGGAAGATCGGGGTTGGAGACTCTTAGAGCTTCCAGAATTTTGTCTGCCTCTGTTTAATCTAGAGTGGCACTCAGCCACACTTCACCTGCCTTGGCAATAGCCACCTTATAGAATGTGACAGATCTGGGCCTCTCTTTTCAGGATAGCCAGCAACTCATCTCTTCTGTCGACATCGCTGAAGAGTCAAAAAGTCACCAGCAGCCTTCAGCTTTTTTGCCTCATCGGCTTGTTTCTACTCCTCCCACCCTCCGTCGTTTTTCGACCATTTGGTCGTATTCTGAGCCGCAGCAGCAATTACACTCTAGTCTCTGAGGAGATCCGGACTCCTTGTTTTTGGTTTTTTTTTTTAAGTTTTTTGGTACATAATAGGACCCACAAGTAGTGAAAAAGGTGATGTCCGTCTGTGCAGAGATCCACATACACAGGTAAGGCTAGATACATCCGGAGGTCGCCAGGTATCCGGATGGCTCCGTTAGTGACTGAACTAGTTTTTTTTAATATGCCTCTAGCCTGGGCCTCTAGCGCTCAAAAAAAAAGCCGAGTTAATATATTGATAACTAATATTATTTTTCAAAATATTTTTAATATTATTTATAGGCTTTTTGATCATATGTTAATATGCAATTAAAAACACAGTTTTAATTCATTTTTTTCCCGACGTTTCGTTGGCTATTTTCCAACATTTTCAAGGTATTTTTTTATTAAATTTCTAAAACAAAAACAAAGAACACTGGATTAATATATATATGAATTTACATAAAGCGACATAGTAGAAGATTTGAATGATTATTTTTTTGAAAAATTTTAAAAAGACATGAACTTACAAAATTATGTCTGTGGCATATGTAACTTATTGGTAACTTTTTAAGAACAATATAAAAACTTTTGACAAATTTACAGGACTTTTGCAAAAACTAAGGAAAAAACGATGTAAACACAATAAACAGATTTGTTACATTTATTTTTGTCTAAAGCAACAGCATAAATTAAGTTTATGTTGTCTTTGTCTTCTTTGTAGTTCATCGTTGTTTTTGATTTTTGTTGTATTCTTAGGCTTTCTAAAGTGTAGCGTGTATTTATTCTTTTCTCTATATCTAAAATTTTAATTTCGTCAAAATCATGTCTCTGACTACCTCTCGTAGTGATCGGTTGTATTCTTTGGCTACCGTGCATATCTTGCGCATATCAATAGTTTCGCTCTTTTCTAATTTTTGTTGTATCGTTTTTTCGGTTAGCTGCTGTTGTCACAGCAATGGTAACGCGGAAAAAAGGTGGCAAGCTGAAACCACCCAAAACTTTTGCTAGCACTTCACAAGTGCAAACCAGTTTTTTTCGATCAAACCGGTTTAGTGTTTTGAGCAAAACTCACGATGCAGAAATGAATTGTGCCAGCTCTGATAACGGCGACGTTGTTTACAAAGTACCTCCTATTGTTGTGGACAACATGCATCAATTTGTTGATGTTATAAAATTATTTGAGAATGGAAAATATAATTTTAAAAGGCTGTCTATTGGAACCAAAATTTTTCCCAACTCTTTAGTAGACCATGCTACTTGCATCAAAAAGCTACAGGAGCTGAAGTATAAGTTCTTCACTCATCCAGTAAAAAATAGTTCGGTTTATAAGCTGGTTGTTTTTGGATTACCTAAACTAGTGCTCAGTAGAATTTCGCAAAATTTGAAAGAAAGCTACAATATTGACATCATAGCGGTCAAAGAGATTGAAACCAAACGTTCTAATGTAAATGATGCGTTATACATGATCGAGTTTGACAGAAACGTCGTCCCTAAAAGCCAGATTCTGAAAATACGGTTTCTATGCGGTGTTGCTGTGCAATGGAGAAAACCTTCGAACAAAAAGTATGGTCCAACCCTATGCACCAAATGTTCAATGTTTGGGCATGGTTCATCAAACTGTCACCGCGTCCAAATATGTCTGGCTTGTGGCCTTAATCACGATTTCGACAACTGCAAGTTAAAATCGGCTCCAAACAACCTCTCTGTGGTTTATAAATGCTCTAACTGCATTAAAAGCAATAAAAAACCATCTAACCACAGAGCGGATGATCAAAAATGTCCTTGTCGTGCTGAGTATCTCGAGCTGAGAAATCGTCTTACTACTAAGCGGAGTAAGGTTGCTCCAAGTACAGTCCAGTTTGAAAATGTCAATTTCCCACCGCTTATCCCGGAACCAACTGAAAGCCGTAAATTTCCAGCTCAAGCCAAAGGAAGTTATGCAGACACGCTCAAGATGTCTAAACCAACCTCTCAGGAAGTAAATCTCTTTTCAACAGATGAGCTTTTTCAAATTTTTACTAAAGCAATAACTGATCTTCGCAAGTGCAATTCGAAATTGGAGCAACTCAATGTTATTATGGGTATGCTTAAATATGCGTTATAATGTTATAAGATCTAGCAGTCTTCATATAATGCACTGGAATTGCCAGGGCATTACAACTTTTGTTTCTTCAACTCAACTTCTCCACTTTTTAACTAATATGTCTATTGACATAGTTCTGTTAAATGAGACGTTTTTAAATTCTCATCATAAATTTCGACTTCCTGGATATAAAGTCTACAGGAAAGACCGTGAAACTTTCGGTGGTGGTGTTGCGATTGCTATCCGTTGCGGTATCGACCATGGACTACAAAAATCATTCACAACGAAATTAATTGAAAATATTAGCATTACTGTGAAGATCAACAACAAAAATGTAGACTTCATATCTGCATACTGCCCAAAATACACCAATGATTTTCTTAACGATTTAAATCTTCTTACATCAGCTAGTAACGACTTCTTCCTTCTTGGCGACCTTAACGCTCATCATACCAGCTGGAATTGCAATAGCACAAATCGTTCTGGACGAGTTTTGTTTGATCATCAAAATGTATCTAATTATTTTATTAATAATCCTCTAAGCCCTACTAGATTGCCACAAAATATAAGCTATAGACACTCCTCAACTGTGGACCTGCTTTTGTCAAACTCTAGCTTGAGTTTCTCTAATTTAAATGTTTTTGCTTGTGAGTTGAACTCGGATCACGCTCCAATTACCTTTTACATTAATGAGCCCTTATTTGAGTCTGAAGAGTATTTCCCTGACTACCACAATACTAATTGGGCGAACTTCAAGAGTGTTTTAAACGACGAAATCATATCCTCTACTTTATTAAACGAAGATCCCTCGCTTGCTAATATTGAATCTCAAATTTCTTGTTTTTTAAAAATTCTAGAAAGGACTAAATCAGAACATCTTTCATTTAAAAAACGTAGGCATAACCCATTGCGTTTGTCAGAATTGTGTGCGTCACTTATATCCACAAGAAACATGTATAGAAGAAAACTTCAAAGAAGTAACATTATATCTGAAAAAACATGCTACTTAGCAATAATCAAACAATTAAATCAATTGATCTCTTTTCACATTAGCAAGCAAAGGAACGAGCAGTGGTCTAACTTTTTATCATCTCTCAAAGTAGGCAGGAAAAATTTCTGGAAAGTGTCCAAATACTTTAGTAAAAAGAAAAAATCCATTCCAACCCTAGTTGTAGATAATTCTGAAGTAGACAGCCATGAGGGAAAGGCAATCGCTTTAGCAGATCAATTCTCTAAAGCCTTTCTAACGTCGTCTTCCTTAACGCATAGCATTGATAGAGAGGTCAGTTCATTTGTTAGTGAATTAGCTGCAAATAATTTTACTAATGAAGATTTCAGTACTTTAACTAATTCTGCAGAAATAAGGTGTTTAATAAATAAACAAAAAAATCGGAAAGCTCCTGGTGTCGATGGAATTAACAATATAATTCTAAAAAATATTCCAGACTCTGCTTTAAACTTTTTAGCTGGATCTTTAAATTTTTGTCTGCGTATTGGCTATTTTCCTATTTGTTTTAAAAAAGCCAAAGTTGTACCAATCTTAAAACAGAACAAAGATCCGAAGTTACCCTCCAGCTATCGGCCTATAAGTTTGTTGAGCTGTCTAGGAAAAATTTTTGAAAAAATATTTCTTGAAAGACTTAAAATTTTTACAGACGGAACCAACGTTATAAGCCAGTTTCAATTTGGGTTCAAAGCCGAACACAGCACCACACATCAGGTCAGAAGAGTAGTTAATATCATTAAGGCGAATAAAATGAATAGGCTTTCCACCGGTGTGGTATTTTTAGATATTGAAAAAGCTTTTGACTCCTTATGGCACAACGGTCTTTTGTTTAAATTAAACACGTTACGATGCCCCATGTATCTTATAAAGATGATACAAAGTTTCCTGTCTAATCGTGTCTTTGTCGTTCAAGTTGAAGGTTTTAATTCCACAGAAAAAGTAATTACTGCTGGAGTTCCGCAAGGCTCAGCTCTGTCGCCATTTTTATATTCCATATATATCTCTGATTTTAAGTCGTCCGCTAATATAGATTTAGCCTTCTATGCTGATGATAGCGCCCTAATCGCTTCTGGAAAGGTCTCAAACGCAATTATCAAAAAAATGCAGGGTGCCTTATCTTCGGCTACAAATTATTTTGACAAATGGAAAATAAAAGTTAATGAGGAGAAAACCCAAGCAATCATATTTCCTTTTAATAAGTCTCCAAAGCGTGTTCCCACTATGCAGTTCACAGTCCAAACCAACTTGATTCCGCTATCAAAATCGGTCAAGTATTTAGGAGTTATCCTTGACGATAAACTGTTATTTAAACCGAATATTGATAATATCTGCGTCAAAGCTACTAGATGTAGTAAGGCTCTCTATTTTCTTTTAAATAAAAAGTCGAAGTTAAATATAAAGAATAAAATCTTGCTTTATAAAATGTGTATCAGACCGATTTTGACTTATGCTTGTCCCGTTTGGAAGGATTGTGCAAATTCTCACCTAAAGCGCCTTCAAGTTATTCAAAACAGAAATATTAAGACCATCCTTAACTTGCCAATTAGATTTCCTACATCCGAATTGCACTCGATGACTCAAATAAAATTGATTTCCAATACTATAAACGATTTGACCCTGTCATTCTCTAATAGATGCAGGACATCAGCCCATGCCCTCTTGAGGAGTTTGTCGTAGCCAGTGGTTTCACCTTCTATTTTTATAGAGGAGTCGAAAAGACTGATCTCAAAACGACCTCATATTTAAACTCGTGATATTAATATAGGTTTTTTACTATCTTTTTCCTATAAGTTAAGATTATTTTATGTGATTATCTTATGGATTATATACCTTGAACTTATTTGTTGCAATATCTCACGATAAAATCTCAAAAACTGTACTTTTAAGTTGTAAATATTGAATTTGTGATAGAAATAAAACAAACAAACAACAAACAAACAAATTTCGTCAAAATCAGCTGTGTGTCCCTTTTCCATCATATGTTCTGCTAGTGCTGTTGATGGTTTTTTGTTTTTAATGTCTGCCTTATGTTCCGTCATTCTTGTTTTTAGTTGTCGCTTTGTTGTGCCTATGTAGATTTTGTTGCAGTTTTCTTCTTCGTTTCCATTGCATGTGATTTCATATACGACATTGTTTTGTTCTTGTTTTTCAATTGGTGTTTTTGTTTTCGTGAATAGTTTGTTGAGAGTGTTGTTAGACTTGTAAGCAAAAGTTATTGTGTTTTGTTTTGTTATAGTTCTTAGTTGGCTGTTGTCTGTTAAATTTGGTATATATCTAATACTTATGAAGTTTGTATTAGGGTGACCAGGTTGATTTTCTGGTGGTTTGGGTTTTTGTTTAGTTTTTTGAATTTGTTTTGTAATTAAATTGTTAATTATTTTATTGGGGTAGTTGTTGTTTAAAAGTATTGTTTTTATTTTGTTTAAATTTTTGTCAATGTATTGTGTGTCGCTGATGTTGATGACTTGATTGATTAGGTTGGTTGCGGTGTTTGTTTTGTATTTTATGGGTTAGGTTGAGTGGAAATTAATCATTCTGCCTGAAACTGTGGGTTTTGTGTACCAATCTGTAGTAATTTTGTTGTTTTTCCTGTGCACTCTGACGTCTAAGTATGGTAAGCTATTATTTTGTTCAACTTCAATTATAAATTGTAATTTATTGTGGTATTTGTTAAGTGTGCTGAGGATATATTCCATTTCATTTTTCTCTACAACTGCAAAAATGTCGTCTATGTATTTGGTGATGAATTTGATTATAATGTTTTCTTTTCTAAGTTGGTCTAAAGTTTCATCAAGTAAGGTATCTAATATTATGTCCGCTATTGTTGATGATAGTGGGTTTCCCATCGGCATTCCATAAGTTTGATTGTATATTTTGTCGTCGTATTTAAAATAGTTGTTGTCTTTGAGACAAAATTGTAAGATTTTTAAAAAGTGTTTTTTTGGTATTTTTGTGTGATTTGTTATTGTCGTCCAACGTTGCATAATGTTTTTAATGGCTAGATGTATGGGTATGTTTGCGAAGAGTGATATGACGTCAAACGAAACTAAATTATTTTTATTGAATTATAACACAGTGTACCAAAACCATAAAAGCAAGCACATCCAAACTTTATAAAAATTCTTAAAGAAGGACATGTTGAGAGTCTATCGCACTTGATTTCACCTCTCAAGGTCATCACAATTTTTTTCAAGTTATTTTTAAAGTTGAAGTATTCGAATTTTATTGTGCCGACACTAATTGCATTTTTACAGCCATTTGGCTACCATACAAACGGTCCTATTTCATCAAATCTTTTTACATAGCCTTACTTTACATCAAATTATATTGAAAAAAAATTAATTTTATTTTTCATTTGCAATAGGCTAAATGGCTGTAAAAATAAAATCGACACAACAAAATTCGACCACTTCAACTTTAAAACTAAGCTGAAAAAAATTGTGATGACCTTGAGCGGTCAAGTTAAGTGCGATGGACTCTCAACACGTTTTTCTTTAAGAATTTTTATAAAATTTGTATGTGCTTGTTTATTTATGGGTTTGGCACACTGTGTTATAATTCAAGAAAAATAATATTACTTATCAAACTATTAACTTGGCTTTTTTTGAGCGCGAGTGTACTTCCCAACTAGTTGTTCCCCCTTAAATAAAAAGCAAAACAAAAATGTTTAAAATACTATCTAAATTTCTAACAGTCAAAACTAAATTTGAGCATTAGCGTTGTTAAGCTGTCAAAATTCTCTCATGTTTATACGCTGTGTATGAAGCATACCATAATAAGCAACGCGCTAACGCCAAACCATCTGAATTTCCGATTCTGACAGAGCATTAAGAACATTTTTGTCAACAAGTGACATTCGAAAATGAAATCAACATTTTTTAACATTTTTTTGCATATATTTTTCAAACTTTTTTTTTGCAACTAAGTGTTCTCACATTTATATTGAAAAGAGCCAGTACGAAATCACCCTTTCGCGTGCCTTTTGGTGAGATTTAGAAGTGAGATTTAGAAGTGAGATTTTATTCCGTGTACCAGGGTTGATAAATGATCTTTCATTTTGGTACAAAAATTCAGAGAAAATTGTACTAAATGAAAGAAAAAAGTATGAAATAAATAGTTTTAATTTAAATTAAATTTTTAACATTTCATAAACCTTATAGACAAAAATAACAAAGGTTTTTATTTGTTTTTAATTAATCACAAAACTTTTTTATAATCACAAAAAGGAACACAAGTAGTTTTATAATATTCATAAAATGAGATCAATAAAATTTTAAAAAAAATAAGTCAAGTAAACTTAAAGCTTAGAGGTCTTTCTAAAATTAAAAAACAAAAATGAATAAAAGGAAAAATCAAACTTTTAATATTAAACTGGGAATTTCTTTCAAGATATTTCCGCAAACTTTACTGAAAATGCAGAATTGCTTGATTGAAAGATTTTCTCATTCATTTCTTTCGTTACCTTAATATAGAAAGTCTACTAACATTTTTTTTAAATCAAGTTCTTTGCAGATGTTTTTAGGTCTGAAATCTGGCACAATCCAGCTAATTCCTAAAAATATTAGTTAGGTCCTTCCTATATTAAGGTAACGAAAGGAATTAATGAAAAAATCTTTCAGTCTACCAATTCTTCACTTTCAGTAAAATTTTCGGAAATTTCTTGATTTAATATATTACTTCTGATATTAATATTGTGGCATTTTTTTCATTAGATTTTAAAAAATCTTTGGTTTGAATTAGAGAAGAAATTTTTGCAATATGGAGTCTGTTTCTGCATTTGGTTTTTATTAAATTTTGAATAGAAAATATTCTTTCAACATTTGCTGATGAATGGGAAATTGAAAGAATTACCTCAGCAATTTTATATACATTGGAGAAAATTGGCTCTTTAAATTCATTTTTTATATTTTTAACACAGTGCCAAAACTCAGAAATAGATAAAGTTTTTAATTATTTTAACTCTTTTTGCTCACTAAGACCTCTATATTCCGTGTTTATGATTTCTATGTTTTTAAGTTTAGCTTCCGGAAACAATAAATTAATTACAGGAACTATACAGGAACTATTAGTTTTTCCAGAAATTACGCTTTCAGGTGAAAATTTTGGAGCCAATTCAAAACTATATCATTAAAATTAACTTTTTTTCTTAATGATTCACATAACTTAATATAAAAATTTTTAGCATCGTTTTAAATTTCCAAATATCTCTTTTTTCAAAATTATTATTTTGCATGAACAGATCAACATTTGCTCCACAATAAACATGGTCCAAATTAATATGAAAATTTTGCAAATTTATTTCAGAAATGCTGCACTGATCTAAATAATCCATTTGTATAAAGTAGCGAGCTATTTGGCGGAAAAGATATTTAAGTTTTGGCAAAAAAAAGGATGCGTGCATCTTCTGATTGCATTTCAATATTTAAAGAATTTATGAATTTAAGCATATAAGCAAGATATATGAAATACATTTTGTAAAAGGGACTTAAAAGAATTGAGGTGATAAATTTAATATTCCCTTTGTCGTGTTCGTTCTCAAAGTTAATAAGTGAAAAATAATACTTCAAAGGTGTCCATTGCTCAATTATTCTTTCAATAGCTGCTTGTCTAGACAACCACCTTGTTGAAGACATTTTTAATATATTATGCAATTCAGTGCCAACATTTTCTTGAAACTGTTTAACCCTCTATCGGTTAAGGCAGCCCTGAGGCTGCCATCCTTTTTAAGTCTTAAAAATCTAAGTCTTAGTCATTTTTAATTAAATTATAGTTGGCAATCCTAGAAAACATATCTGTCTTTGTTATAAGCAAATATGAGGAGTCATAACATGTGTTTTTTGCATTGCGTGATCATTCGAAAGTGACATTTATGTTAAAAAGCTTAATTTATAAAAATTTGCAAAAGTGAAACTGCGAAAAATAAATAAAAATACTTATACTCTTTCGATTGTGCTGAAAATTTGTTGGTGAGTAGTTTGTATTGTTTATTTTATTAATATGTAAAAATCTACTCATAAATAATTATAAAACTAAGTGTGCCAGTTAGTAAAACGATGGCGGCCTCTAGGCCGCCTTGTCTGTTTACGTCAATTTTAGTGCACTACTGTTATTATTATTTTTTTGTTGTTTTCATTACAATTTATATAGAAATGAACAATAAACGCAGTTTTAAACTGTCAGATATATCGGATGAACAGATATTACAGTTCATGGAAAGTGTTGAATCGGACGAAGGGACTGATTTCAGTACTGACGATGAGTGCAATGATCCAGATTTTGCACCGGACGATATATCGTTTGATGACGATCACTACATTTCAACTTGCATCAACGATATGAATGCAGCAGAAACAAGCGATTTGTTTATTCAAGCAATAAACCTTTCATTGAATGTGTCGGAGTTGGTAGAGACTGCATCGGCTGCAACGCTTGAAAACACTCTGCCATCAACATCGGCTGCAACGCTTGAAAACACTCCGCCATCAACATCGGCTTTAAAACCCCAAAAAAGAAAACGCTCGCCACTGCCATCAATCGAGGAAACAGGACCTAGGATGATACCATCTTCTGGAGGTTTCAATTTGTCAAGTAATTATTACCTTTTGTGTGAGAATTTATGATTGAAACATTGATTTTTACAGGCGTGGAAAATATCTGCAAGGATTCCGAAGAATTTTCGCGAATAATCTGGCGCAAAAAATCAATCTCTTTGCATGTCAATGAAGTTGCTTTCAAAGGAAAGTCGGAGCTGCCAGACGCAATAAAACGTTTGGAAACACCTATGCAATATTTTTGTTATTTTTTTACAGTTGAGATTGTTCAAATTGTTGTTGAGGAGACAAACCGAGCTGCTTTAAGTGAAGATATAAATTCTAATTTCAAAACCAATGCAGACGAAATTTATCACTACATTGGAATTTTGTTATACATGTCCGTGTACAGATTTCCCAATTTGGAAAGCTACTGGGGAAAAAATGCTTTACCAGCTGTACAAAACACAATGCCAATAAACAAATTTAAGGCCATAAAAAGATATCTCCGCTTTCAAGACGAAAGTGAGCGCATAAAAAGAGGTAATCTTGGATACGATCCCTTATTCCGTATCAGGGTGCTAACTGAAAAACTAAATGAGAGGTTTGATTCCATCCCGAAAACACCTCGGTTGTGTGTGGACGAGCAGATGTGTACCACAAAAATTAAACACCATCTTCGCCAGTACATGCCCAATAAGCCTCACAAGTGGGGGATAAAGTTATTTGTGATGTGCGATTCGTTTGGTTTTGCATATCGTTTTGAGGTATACAATGGAGCTGGTGATAATAAAGTGCTTCCTGGCGCACCAGACCTAGGAAGCTGTGCAAACGTTGTAGTGCGATTGTCACAATCCATACCAAATTTCGTCAACCACGTTTTATATTTCGACAATTTTTATACCACTCTTCCTCTAGTGGTATATCTACGAGCTAGAGGAATTTATAGTTTAGGTACAGTGAGACTAAACCGAATACCGAACTGTAAGCTGCCATCTGATAAGGAGTTGAAAGAGAAAAATAGAGGGCATTCGATTGAATTTATGGGTTCTGCTTACGGCATTGAAATTTCCAATGTTTTGTGGAAAGACAACAAAGCCGTGCGATTGATATCCACATACGTTGGCATAGAACCATTCAAACGAGAGCAGCAACCAACAAACCCATCAAAGACCACAAGATATGATCGTAAAAAAAAAATACATCGAATTGGACTGTCCAAAAATAATAAAAGAATATAATACACATATGGGAGGTGTGGATAAAATGGATGGGCTAATGGGCAGATACCACATTCATGCTAAGACGCGAAACCCGATGACGCGGATATTTTACCACACAGTGGATATGGCTGCAACAAATGCCTATATATTGTATCGCCGCGACATGCTGAGAAGCTGAACAGTTCGGCGAATGAAGAAAACATTAAAATGCTCCAGTTGCCAGCTTTTCGGGAAGAAATAGCAGCAGGATTGGTGACATACTGCAAAACACGTATTCCTGGCAGAAAAAGCCGCAGTACTACAACAAAAGCAGATTTGCCAATAGGCCACAAAGCGAAACACCCTGTTAATGATGTACGCTATGATGGTTTAATGCATTTTCCGGTATGGTTGGCAAAATCTGAGGGCAAAAAGAAATGCAAATTGTGTAAAACTTTACAAACACAATGTCAATGCCAAAAATGTAACTTGCATTTATGTTGCTCGAGTGCCAAAAACTGTTTTCTGGAGTACCACTCAACAAAATAGTGCAAAACTTGTTTATCTGCAATTTTTCGAACAAACACGAAAAAAAATAAAATTATATAAAAATTAATACGGTTTACCTGACTTTTTTTTTTGACCTAAACGAACAAGGGTGCCCTGAGGCCGCCTTAACTAATTTTTACCTGTGAGCTAGTCCAAGTAGAAAATTTACTGTTTTATTTCACATTTCAGAATCTTTTATTATTGTTAACGTTCACACCAATTATAAGCCAAATCGGTCCACTGGATCAATTTTGAACGTTAGAGGGTTAAATT
Source organism: Dichetophora obliterata (assembly GCA_963920525.1). Taxonomy (NCBI): domain Eukaryota; kingdom Metazoa; phylum Arthropoda; class Insecta; order Diptera; family Sciomyzidae; genus Dichetophora; species Dichetophora obliterata. The sequence continues at coordinate 51,824,356 of OY986439.1, forward strand.
CTTGCCTTCTATTGGAACTCTTACAAAAATGGTGATTAATAGCTCTAATTAATTTAGCTATTTCTTCCGGCATATATTGTGATGCAGCAGCTGAAACTAAATTCAGATTATGACAAATGCATCCATGGACAAACGAATGTGGACAAACGAATTACACTTTTCAACTTAGCCTGAACACCATTAGATGCACTCATCATAACTGAACAATTATCAGCAGTAAAAGCAATCATATTAGATTTCGGAATAGAATAGTCATCTAAAATTTTTAAAATCGTGTCAAAAATCCCTTTTGATGTGCAATCTACGATTGGAACTAATTCCAAAAATCTGTCAATACATTTCTTATCATATGTTCTTACAACCAATGCAAGATTTTTTGATATAGTAGAGTCAGTACTTTCGTCCACTATTAAGGAATTGTTATTATTTTTACAGTCTGAATTGATTTAACGTTTTCAGATGCTAAGACTTTGTTTACAATATTTTTTGATTTAATCCTATTTATACATAGTTTTTTTATAATATTTGAACCACTTATGGTATCTTTAAGTAAAATATTAAGGTGTTCCAATATTGAAAACGGCAAATTGTGTTCTGCTATAAAGGCACTCAATCTTATTTCCAACTGTTGTGCCGCAGATGATGCCGAATCCTTGAGCATATTCTTCCATTCTTCCACATATTGCTTTAACCTTGGAGTAGTCTTTGCATTTTTAAAAGCGATTTTGTGATTTTTGCAATCACGCCTTCTATATGCGCAAGGCCACCGACAACTGGAATGTTGCAAAGTGTACATTTCTTACCTTGCGACGAATTTTCTTTTTCAAGCCAGGAAACTTTGATCTCCACTCGTGACAGAATGCCACTTCATACTTTTTTTCTCTTGCTGCTTAAGTGATCGTTAGAACTGCAAATATATTAAATTCTTGTAATATTATACAAAAAGGTGCCTCGACTTCTATAGAAAAAAGATATCGATGTCACCGACTAAAAATGAAGCTTGATCTATTTTATACGATGAAAATACTTGTTTTAAACAACTCCTTGGAAGCTGCCAATTGTAGCAACAACTTTTCACAAACTTCTTGAAAAACACAGTTGATGTTCAAAGTTTAATGTTCACTTAGAATGTTTTTTAAATTATTTGCGCTTGTCGCAAATATACTCATTATTTTCAAAACCATTAATTAAAATCCGTTCAAGTTGAAGTTCAACAGCACACACACTTTGATCTTTTCAGTTTTCTTCAAATAAAACAAGAAAAACAATGGATAACAAAACAAGAATAACAAGGAAAAGAGATGCATATATGTCACGAATGTCTAACGTACGTTAATCATCAGGGTTGTAAGAATATGTAAAAACATTTTACATTTTTAAAGTGTTGCATTTTTTTGAGTTTTGAAACTGGCAAGGAGCCAATTAATATACGTAAAAATTTTCATTGAGTGAAATAAAATGTACTGAAACCGCTTTGGTAGTAGGAAGGTAGGAAAAATGTGAAATTCTACCAAAAAAGTACAATTGTACTGAAAATATCATGCCTGCCGTGTACGAGAAAACAAGTGAGAATTTGATGCTCGTAAGGCAATTCTTGAGCCGCACATGGTATGAAGGACACAAATTTAAGGATGGCAGAGTAGAGGAGGAATCCAGACCCCGGGTGAAGCTCCGGAGGAATGTGTTTTATTCGCAGCTTTAAAAATGTTCAATGTTTCCATGGCCAATGCAGTTAGCTTGTTAATTTTATGTTGACACTAAATGAGATTTTTACATTTCATCGCAACGCTTGAATTGTGGTATCGCCCCTAACTTTTTTGAGAAGCGTTAACAAACACAACGCCAAACGCTCCATTTTAGGTTTGACTATAAAATATTTAATTCATGTGGGAATCATATCGAAATTGAATTTCGACGAGAACATAATGATTTCAGAATCATTCAGAATAAATAAACAAAATATATAAATTATATAAAATATGCAAAGTATACAAAAAAAAATATAATATACAAAAAAAAATATAAAATAAGCAAACTTATCAAAATATGTCAAATATACAAAATGCATAAAATAAAAAAAAGTTACAATCAAATAAAAAAGTTACAAAAAACCAAACTTAAATCAGATGCAACATTGAAATAAGTTTCTCAATCAAAAACCATATTAAAGTAATTTTACGCTCTGTGATTTCGCGATATTTATAAGCTAATTTAAACTTTCAACTATTATGTGATATCTTTAAAACACGTTCAAGTGTTCATTTAACATTTCAACTCTTTTTTTACTGCTGCTGCTCAGGTCATTGAAAAATTGTTTATTTAAACAAACTGTCAACATAAACACAGGTTGAAAGCAATTTCGAATTTTCGCAGGCATAAAATGCCACCACAATTTGAGATATATTGCATATAATTACAGGGTCATCTAACCAAATTGATAGCTCTGTCATTGGAAATATATGGTCAGCTCAAGGCGTGTCTTGCTGTTTATACTTTATCTACCCTGTAAAAGAAGAGTAGCATTAAAATTATTTTGACATTACACGACAACTTTTTCTGAATATTTTGTGGCAAAACTGTATAAATATTTTATTCCACAAAATGTGAATTTAAAAGTGCAAGTGTGTGTGTGTGTGCAGGTATGTGGGTATGAGTGTGAGTGTCTGTGCGCTGGCTATACGTTTTTTGCGCTTGTTTGATTAAGTATAAGTTATTTATGTAGTAGTTGCATTTATTTTAGCCATTTTTGTCGAATATTTTCAAGCAAGCACGCACACACACACACACAAACATACACACACACACACACTTTAGCACTCAATACTCAAAAGAGTAGAAAAAAAAATAGTAACTGTATAAATTATAACTAATGCAATAAATATTTCATTCCTTTTTAAAAAACATTTGCATTATTTGTTATTGTTGCTTTTGTGGGTTATTATTCTTGTCGTTATTTTGACATTGCACACAACAAATGCGCTGACAACACAAATGACAGCATAAACAACAACAACCATAACAAGCACATAAACCAAACAAAAGCACTCCAATAATAACATCTGCAAATACATACTAGGAAAATGGATTTAAATCTAAATAATTATAGGTTGTTCTGTATATTTATGCTGAAATATTTTTTATGTATTTGTGTATTTTTGCTTTATGTCTGAAATTAATTGAAATCCTGTAATCTGAGTTAATAAATCAGATTGAATAGTAGATAAAATTTATTTATTTAAATTTGTTGGCAACAAAGGAACGTTAAAAAATTTACATAATACTCATTAGAAGTATTGCATAGTGAAATTGGAAAAGTTAGTGGGAATGGATGTCGCAAAATATGCAGATTTCTGAAAAATAAATTTAGGTATTTTTTTTCAATTTAAATTTCTTTTTAATACACCATATATTTTAAATTTTTCTTTATTATGAATCTTTAACGTTTTCTCTGTAAAAAATGTATAATTTTTTTACTAAAAATTGTTTTTACATGATTAATGATCACTGGACACCATAATTTTTTTATACTCATTTTGCATGACTCTTACTGTGGCTTGCAGATATTTTTATATGCGTCGATACTTGCAAAACTGAGGATACAGCCAGAAACCCAAAAAAATATCATCTGTTTAAACTTGATGAACTCAAGTTGTGGTTGCGGTAGTGGTTGTGTGTGTTTTTATATTTTATTTTTTTTTCATAAATAATTTATCCAAACCACATGCATAGCAAAAGGTACTCATAAAAAAATATAATGTTTGTCTAAAGAAAAAATCACATTAAAATTTACTCTATATTTAGCTAAGGTTACAAGAAAGTGAGTCAGGTTTGGTTAAGGTTGCGGCAGGTGTTGAGACCGACCCACACAGACCAAATTACTGCTCCGTTATGATACTACTGAACTAAAGAAGGAAGTTATCAAGTGAAACTTTTGTGTAGGATATTCTTATTGTAGCAGAAAGCTGTAGAAACATGCGATATTGAATCTGAACCTTGTGATATGCCTTGACTTCAGTCAAATCAAGTTACTAAGAGTTCCTCTCCACAAGCTTCCGCACCATCACCAACTACAACTCTTTGTCGTTAATTGATGTGTTGTAGAGTTATTTTGATTATAAATAATAAAAGAAAGATTAAAGTATGGGACTATGAATCGAACCCGTGTTCCCTGAGTGACAGTCAAGCTCGCTACAACCAGAAAATCGCGCCACCAAGAAAGTGAGTTCAAAATCATGCATTTTTTGTAGCATTTATTATCTCTTTCCCTAAAAAAGTACAGAGTGAAATTATGTTTGCATAAGAATTTAGTCAAATTATACTCCTTGTTTAATTTAATGAAATGAGAAAAAAAATAATGTATACATGATTACTAGCTTTAACCCTGCGCGTTGCTGCCACACTCTCTTGTCAAACGCCCATAAAATGTTACCAATGAAAATGCATGTGTAAATTGAGATTGAATACTGAATTCTGAAGCTGTGCGGCCTTTAACTCCAAAGATATTCTATATAGCAAATTTGGGTTTTATGGTTGGTGCCACGCTTCCTTGCTCAATGCTAATAAAATTAAATCAATGAAACTGCATGTGTAAATTTTGATCAAATACTAAATTTCGAATCTGTGCGACTTATAAATCCAGAGCTATACGATAGCACAAATTCGGGTTGTATAGGAGGTGCCACTCCCCTTGTCCTATGCCCATAAAGCTTTACGATATCGCAAATGTGGGTTGTTTGGGAGGTGCCACTTCCCCTTTTTTAACTCCCATAAAATGTTATCAATGAAACTGCACGTGTACATTGAGGTCGAATACTGAATGCCGACGCTGTGCGACCTATAACTCCAAAGCTGTTTGATAGCACAAAGTTGGGTTGTATGGGAGGTGGCTCTACTCCTTTTTTAACGCCCATAAAAAGTTACCAATGAAACTGCATGTGTGAATTTAGATCCAATACTTTATTCCGACGCTGTGCGACCTATAATTCCAACGCTATACGATAGCACAAATTTGGGATGTATAGGAGGTGCCACTCCACCTTGTCCTACGCCCATATATGTAATCACTGAAACTGCACGTGTAAATTGTGGTCGAATACCGAATTTGAGGCTGTGCAACCCATAACTCTTAAGCTATTCCATATCACAATTTTTTATATATTTGTGGGCGTTAAAAGGGGGTGTGGCAATTTTTTTCTTAAACCATATTGTTCTCGAAGCTAGTCCACTGCCAAAATTTAATCTCAATCGGAAAAGTAGTTTCGAAGTCTTGTGATCTTTTCTTAAAAGTAGGCGTAGCTTTAGCGTGACCACGCCCATTTTAATTGTAGTTTCCGGCAGTTACCATATGAACTTAATTACCAAATTTTAGCTAAATATGACCAAAACCGTCTTAAGTATAACATTGTTATTGATTTGTGAGCGTTAAAATGGGGTATGGCAACATTTTCTTTTTTCTCAAGACTTCGCGTTGCAATTACGAACAAACTCGTACAAGGAAGTATCCAATTTGGTCCAATTGAATGAATCGGAACAAATACGCGGAACAAATACGATATAGATAAAGATATAGATATAGATATAGATATAGATATAGATATAGATATAGATATAGATATAGATATAGATATAGATATAGATATAGATATAGATATAGATATAGATATAGATATAGATATAGATATAGATATAGATATAGATATAGATATAGATATAGATATAGATATAGATATAGATATAGATATAGATATAGATATAGATATAGATATAGATATAGATATAGATATAGATATAGATATAGATATAGATATAGATATAGATATAGATATAGATATAGATATAGATATAGATATAGATATAGATATAGATATAGATATAGATATAGATATAGATATAGATATAGATATAGATATAGATATAGATATAGATATAGATATAGATATAGATATAGATATAGATATAGATATAGATATAGATATAGATATAGATATAGATATAGATATAGATATAGATATAGATATAGATATAGATATAGATATAGATATAGATATAGATATAGATATAGATATAGATATAGATATAGATATAGATATAGATATAGATATAGATATAGATATAGATATAGATATAGATATAGATATAGATATAGATATAGATATAGATATAGATATAGATATAGATATAGATATAGATATAGATATAGATATAGATATAGATATAGATATAGATATAGATATAGATATAGATATAGATATAGATATAGATATAGATATAGATATAGATATAGATATAGATATAGATATAGATATAGATATAGATATAGATATAGATATAGATATAGATATAGATATAGATATAGATATAGATATAGATATAGATATAGATATAGATATAGATATAGATATAGATATAGATATAGATATAGATATAGATATAGATATAGATATAGATATAGATATAGATATAGATATAGATATAGATATAGATATAGATATAGATATAGATATAGATATAGATATAGATATAGATATAGATATAGATATAGATATAGATATAGATATAGATATAGATATAGATATAGATATAGATATAGATATAGATATAGATATAGATATAGATATAGATATAGATATAGATATAGATATAGATATAGATATAGATATAGATATAGATATAGATATAGATATAGATATAGATATAGATATAGATATAGATATAGATATAGATATAGATATAGATATAGATATAGATATAGATATAGATATAGATATAGATATAGATATAGATATAGATATAGATATAGATATAGATATAGATATAGATATAGATATAGATATAGATATAGATATAGATATAGATATAGATATAGATATAGATATAGATATAGATATAGATATAGATATAGATATAGATATAGATATAGATATAGATATAGATATAGATATAGATATAGATATAGATATAGATATAGATATAGATATAGATATAGATATAGATATAGATATAGATATAGATATAGATATAGATATAGATATAGATATAGATATAGATATAGATATAGATATAGATATAGATATAGATATAGATATAGATATAGATATAGATATAGATATAGATATAGATATAGATATAGATATAGATATAGATATAGATATAGATATAGATATAGATATAGATATAGATATAGATATAGATATAGATATAGATATAGATATAGATATAGATATAGATATAGATATAGATATAGATATAGATATAGATATAGATATAGATATAGATATAGATATAGATATAGATATAGATATAGATATAGATATAGATATAGATATAGATATAGATATAGATATAGATATAGATATAGATATAGATATAGATATAGATATAGATATAGATATAGATATAGATATAGATATAGATATAGATATAGATATAGATATAGATATAGATATAGATATAGATATAGATATAGATATAGATATAGATATAGATATAGATATAGATATAGATATAGATATAGATATAGATATAGATATAGATATAGATATAGATATAGATATAGATATAGATATAGATATAGATATAGATATAGATATAGATATAGATATAGATATAGATATAGATATAGATATAGATATAGATATAGATATAGATATAGATATAGATATAGATATAGATATAGATATAGATATAGATATAGATATAGATATAGATATAGATATAGATATAGATATAGATATAGATATAGATATAGATATAGATATAGATATAGATATAGATATAGATATAGATATAGATATAGATATAGATATAGATATAGATATAGATATAGATATAGATATAGATATAGATATAGATATAGATATAGATATAGATATAGATATAGATATAGATATAGATATAGATATAGATATAGATATAGATATAGATATAGATATAGATATAGATATAGACATAGTATCAGACTATCTGGATAACAGAATTTTAATCTATGAGACGGAAAATGGTATAAAAGAGCACCAAATAACAGCAGGTGTACCTCAGGGCTCAGTATTAGGACCATTCCTGTGGAATGTAATGTACGATGGTCTACTGAATTTGGAATTACAAGAAGGTGCAAAACTAATAGGTTACGCTGATGATATTGCTCTGGTAGTAAACCAGCGAACTGCCGAATTAATCGAGATAGTGGTAAACGATAGCTTATGTCGTTGTAACAGATGGCTGCGAAGAAACGGTTTGAAACTTGCAGTTCCAAAAACGGAAGCAATTCTAGTGACAGATCGTAGGGTCTTCAAAATACCGAAAATACGTCTACAAGATAGAGAGATACCCTTTAAACGAAGCTTATGCTATTTGGGTGTGCAATTAGATGACAAACTTAGCTTTGGACAGCACGTAGTAAATATTCGTGACAAAGCTTTGCGAACGGCAGCATCATTGGCCAGAATAATGCCAAACTGTGGTGGCCCAAGGCCGCAGATGAGAACATTAATAAACAGCGTAGTACACTCCCAGCTTCTTTATGCTGCTCCAACCTTTGTCAGGGCACTGAATCTGAAGAATAATATGAGGGAACTACAGAAAGCACAGAGAGTTAGTGCTCTCCGTATTATATCAGCGTACCGTACAGTGTCCACAAGTGCGGCTTTAGTGCTTGCAGGTCTGCCACCAATAGACTTATTAATACTGGAAAGAGAAGAAATATATACCCAAACTAAACTTATAAGTTGGGCGAACACTAATACACAAGAGCGAAAGAAAAAAATTTCAGAAATAAAAATTAATGCCAGGGACAATGTAGTGACTAAATGGCAAGAACGTTGGAATCAAAACATGAACGGGAGCTGGACATATAGCCTTATCCCCAATATAAAAGTCTGGCTGGAAAGACGACATGGAAACATGGGATATTTTCTGACTCAGGCTATGACAAACCATGGTAGTTTTAACAAATACCTGCATAGATTTAAACTTAAAGAAATAAGCAGCTGTGATTCATGCGCAGCGCTAGAAGAAGATGCAAAGCACATACTTTTCGAATGTGAAAAGTGGTTGGAGGAGAGACGAGCTTTAAATGATATGCTAGGTGTTACATTAACTGAAGAGAATCTGTTGAACGAAATGCTAAAATCTGAACATGCATGGACTTTGTGTGAAAGACACATAAATAAAATATTAAAGGAGAGAAACTTCAGTAGTTCCGAACCTCCTTGCTTAAGGAGGACGTAGGAATCTAACGAAATCAAACCCCCGTCCTGATGAAATGCTGACGCGGTTCCGGGGTGGAGCTGGTGGAGTATCGTGGGGCCACTAGATGATAGCGCGCTATCACTACGTCCAACAAAAAAAAAAAAGATATAGATATAGATATAGATATAGATATAGATATAGATATAGATATAGATATAGATATAGATATAGATATAGATATAGATATAGATATAGATATAGATATAGATATAGATATAGATATAGATATAGATATAGATATAGATATAGATATAGATATAGATATAGATATAGATATAGATATAGATATAGATATAGATATAGATATAGATATAGATATAGATATAGATATAGATATAGATATAGATATAGATATAGATATAGATATAGATATAGATATAGATATAGATATAGATATAGATATAGATATAGATATAGATATAGATATAGATATAGATATAGATATAGATATAGATATAGATATAGATATAGATATAGATATAGATATAGATATAGATATAGATATAGATATAGATATAGATATAGATATAGATATAGATACAGATATAGATATAGATATAGATATAGATATAGATATAGATATAGATATAGATATAGATATAGATATAGATATAGATATAGATATAGATATAGATATAGATATAGATATAGATATAGATATAGATATAGATATAGATATAGATATAGATATAGATATAGATATAGATATAGATATAGATATAGATATAGATATAGATATAGATATAGATATAGATATAGATATAGATATAGATATAGATATAGATATAGATATAGATATAGATATAGATATAGATATAGATATAGATATAGATATAGATATAGATATAGATATAGATATAGATATAGATATAGATATAGATATAGATATAGATATAGATATAGATATAGATATAGATATAGATATAGATATAGATATAGATATAGATATAGATATAGATATAGATATAGATATAGATATAGATATAGATATAGATATAGATATAGATATAGATATAGATATAGATATAGATATAGATATAGATATAGATATAGATATAGATATAGATATAGATATAGATATAGATATAGATATAGATATAGATATAGATATAGATATAGATATAGATATAGATATAGATATAGATATAGATATAGATATAGATATAGATATAGATATAGATATAGATATAGATATAGATATAGATATAGATATAGATATAGATATAGATATAGATATAGATATAGATATAGATATAGATATAGATATAGATATAGATATAGATATAGATATAGATATAGATATAGATATAGATATAGATATAGATATAGATATAGATATAGATATAGATATAGATATAGATATAGATATAGATATAGATATAGATATAGATATAGATATAGATATAGATATAGATATAGATATAGATATAGATATAGATATAGATATAGATATAGATATAGATATAGATATAGATATAGATATAGATATAGATATAGATATAGATATAGATATAGATATAGATATAGATATAGATATAGATATAGATATAGATATAGATATAGATATAGATATAGATATAGATATAGATATAGATATAGATATAGATATAGATATAGATATAGATATAGATATAGATATAGAAGCGGAAACGAGATGCATACTATGCCATGAAAGTGGCTCAATAAATTCTCAGCATTATATTAGTAGTACAGCGTGTGCAATCAACATAAGAAATAAAGCAAGAAAATGATCACGAAATTTCTACAGATCAATCTAGGACGGGGTAGAGAAGCGCAAGACCTGATGATACAGAAGGCGACAGAGATTAATGCAGACATACTTTTAATAAGCGAACCGTACAGAAACCCACCATCCCAAGTTTGGTACGAAGACAAAAACCATTGCGCAGCCATCATGGTAAGAAACAGAAGATTAATAATAAGCGAAGTTGATGAAAGCAACGCTGGCTTCGTATATGTCACAGTGGGCAAAATTAGGGTATATAGTTGCTACTTTTCACCAAATATAGACTTTAATTTGTTTGCAGAAGCCCTTAACATACTTGATGTTTCTATCAGGTCCTCAAAATATAAAGTGATCATTGGAGGAGACTTCAATAGTAAATCTACAGAATGGAACTCCAAAAAAATGGATAAAAAGGGTACTACAGTGTGTGAAATGGTTGCTAGTCTTGGTCTTACGATATTTAATATCGGAGACAAACTTACCTTTCGGAGAGGTACAGGTGGTAGTATTATCGACATCACCTTTGGAACGACAAACCTCTACAATGAAAACATGAATTGGATAGTGCTGGAAGATCTCACCTTAAGTGACCACCAGTATATCTCATTTAATATAGATGAACGTCCAAATATGAGTGTAGAAGATGCAAATTTCCCAAGATGGAACGTCAGAAAACTTGATGACAAAAAATTGTCCGATTATATTACTCGGGCTAAGGATAGAAATATGGATAACCAATCCGAAAATATAAATGTAGAAAATGCCGCAGAGTCGCTGACGAAGATACTCACAAAAGCGTGTAATGTCGCAATGCCAAGAGCTCAAAAATACAATAACAAGCGCCCAGTATACTGGTGGAATGCTAAAATACGTGAGTTGAGGGCGAAATGCCTTGCAGCACGTCGAGCGTCAACACGAAACTATGATAACCAGCTCTTAACGGTTGAGTATAAAACGGCACGTAAAACCTTAAGAACAGCCATAAAAGAGAGTAAGAAAAGATGCTGGACAGAGCTATGTAACGAAATAGATTCCGACCCATGGGGCAAACCGTACAAAATTGTGATGAAAAAGCTTGGTAGCATTAAACCTATACCCGGCATTAAAGAACCAGTGTGGGCAACAACAATAGTAGAAACACTATTTCCATTCGATGAAGATGGGCTAAAAAGAGAACCAAATTATCAAGTCGAAGGTTTCATCCCTCTGAACGTAGGTGACATTACACATGCATGTAGTAAACTAAAAATAGGTAAGAGCCCAGGACCAGATGGTATACCAAATGAGGTCATAAAAGTAGTATGTGAGATATGGCCAGATCTTTTACTTGAAGTCTTCAATTCATGTCTAATAAACGGAATCTTTCCAGCTAAATGGAAAATACAAAAGTTAGTTTTGTTACGAAAGGGAAATAAACCATTAAATGAGCCTAGTTCCTATAGACCACTCTGTATGTTGGATTCACTAGGAAAATTATTAGAGTACGTAATGCTAAAACGTTTGGAAGAGCGCATAGATGACCTTGGCGGACTATCCCCTATGCAACATGGCTTCCGCAAAGGGAAGAGTACAGTTGATGCCATTAGCGCAGTATGCAATAAAGCTATACAGGCCAAAACAACAGGAGAATACTGCTCAATAATAACACTAGATGTTAAAAATGCTTTTAACACAGTAAAGTGGAAAGTAGTACTACAAGCTTTCAGAAACCGACGTTTAGATAACTATCTCTTTAACATAGTATCAGACTATCTGGATAACAGAATTTTAATCTATGAGACGGAAAATGGTATAAAAGAGCACCAAATAACAGCAGGTGTACCTCAGGGCTCAGTATTAGGACCATTCCTGTGGAATGTAATGTACGATGGTCTACTGAATTTGGAATTACAAGAAGGTGCAAAACTAATAGGTTACGCTGATGATATTGCTCTGGTAGTAAACCAGCGAACTGCCGAATTAATCGAGATAGTGGTAAACGATAGCTTATGTCGTTGTAACAGATGGCTGCGAAGAAACGGTTTGAAACTTGCAGTTCCAAAAACGGAAGCAATTCTAGTGACAGATCGTAGGGTCTTCAAAATACCAAAAATACGTCTACAAGATAGAGAGATACCCTTTAAACGAAGCTTATGCTATTTGGGTGTGCAATTAGATGACAAACTTAGCTTTGGACAGCACGTAGTAAATATTCGTGACAAAGCTTTGCGAACGGCAGCATCATTGGCCAGAATAATGCCAAACTGTGGTGGCCCAAGGCCGCAGATGAGAAAATTAATAAACAGCGTAGTACACTCCCAGCTTCTTTATGCTGCTCCAACCTTTGTCAGGGCACTGAATCTGAAGAATAATATGAGGGAACTACAGAAAGCACAGAGAGTTAGTGCTCTCCGTATTATATCAGCGTACCGTACAGTGTCCACAAGTGCGGCTTTAGTGCTTGCAGGTCTGCCACCAATAGACTTATTAATACTGGAAAGAGAAGAAATATATACCCAAACTAAACTTATAAGTAGGGCGAACTCTAATACACAAGAGCGAAAGAAAAAAATTTCAGAAATAAAAATTAATGCCAGGGACAATGTAGTGACTAAATGGCAAGAACGTTGGAATCAAAACATGAACGGGAGCTGGACATATAGCCTTATCCCCAATATAAAAGTCTGGCTGGAAAGACGACATGGAAACATGGGATATTTTCTGACTCAGGCTATGACAAACCATGGTAGTTTTAACAAATACCTGCATAGATTTAAACTTAAAGGAATAAGCAGCTGTGATTCATGCGCAGCGCTAGAAGAAGAAGATTCAAAGCACATACTTTTCGAATGTGAAAAGTGGTTGGAGGAGAGACGAGCTTTAAATGATATGCTAGGTGTTACATTAACTGAAGAGAATCTGTTGAACGAAATGCTAAAATCTGAACATGCATGGACTTTGTGTGAAAGACACATAAATAAAATATTAAAGGAGAGAAACTTCAGTAGTTCCGAACCTCCTTGCTTAAGGAGGACGTAGGAATCTTACGAAATCAAACCCCCGTCCTGATGAAATGCTAACGCGGTTCCGGGGTGGAGCTGGTGGAGTATCGTGGGGCCACTAGATGATAGCGCGCTATCACTACGTCCAACAAAAAAAAAAAAAGATATAGATATAGATATAGATATAGATATAGATATAGATATAGATATAGATATAGATATAGATAAAGATATAGATATAGATATAGATATAGATATAGATATAGATATAGATATAGATATAGATATAGATATAGATATAGATATAGATATAGATATAGATATAGATATAGATATAGATATAGATATAGATATAGATATAGATATAGATATAGATATAGATATAGATATAGATACAGGTAAATATTTTATTTATGACCAAATCTAATATACACAGTATTACAAAAGTTTACATACGGGTAACAAATTTCTATTTTCTTCAAAACAGTATATTTTTTTTTACTTTTTATTTATTATTTATACATTAAATATAAAATATATAATTTTACGAACGATGTAGAATAATTTTGTTAGTGTTATTTGAGAATAACAACATAAAGCGCATAACGCGTTCATTTTCATATTTACATAAGTATACATACCCCTCTTAAGAATTGACGTACCATTATTAGAACCGGTGCAAATTTCATGATAATTTGCTTCATCTCATTAGAAGAGCTTTTAATCTCATAGAGTGTGGTAACATTTGTAAAAGGAAGATTATAAACTCTCGCTAGTGCAGTAAAATGGGCAAGGGCAAAGAAATTTGTGAACCAATTCGAAAAACAGTAATTAAATTAAGAAATGACGGCAAATCTCTCAACGAAATTGGACAAATATTAAATTTAAAAAAGCCTACGGTCCAAACAATAATAAAAAATTTCAAAGAAAGTGGAAATTACGAAAGTAAAGCTCGTTCCGGCCGCCCTCAATTGCTTGATATTCAAACAGAACGAACTGTTATTCGCTCCGTCAAAGAAAATCCTAAGCAATGCGCAGTCGAATTAAATCGAAAAATAAAGACTGATCTGGGAGTAACTGTTTCCGACCAGACCGTTCGCAGGTCCATCAAAAGGAATGGCTATAATAGCAGAGTTGCAAGAAAAAACCACTACTAAGAGCTGTGAACATACAAAAACGCTTGGAATACGCACAAAAGTATGAAAACGTTCATATAAATGACCCCACTTTTTGGGAAAGAGTAATATTCACCGATGAGTGTAAATTTATGGTATTTGGAGGTGATGGCCGTTCCAAAGTGTGGCGCAAGGCGAATACGGAGTTATTACCCCAAAATGTTAACTCCACAGTGAAACATGGAGGCGGGTCAGTCATGGTCTGGGGATGTATGGCAGCAAATGGTGTTGGCAAACTGCGATTCATCGATGGTATTATGGATAAGACCATGTATGTGGATATTTTAAAGGACAGCTACCTCCCTAGCATTGAAATGTTGGATCTGGAAGGAAATTCTATATTTCTGCAGGATAACGATCCGAAGCATTCTTCGAAGATAGTGAAGGAATGGCTTCTCTATAACGTCAAACACAAGCTGGAACATCCCCCACAATCTTCTGACCTAAATGTTATTGAGCATTTATGGGATGTTTTGAAACGAGGTCTGAAAAAACGTCACATCACATCCATTTCATCGTTGAAGGAAGCCTTGCAGGACGAGTGGAGCAAAATTAATCCTGAAATAACCAAAAAATTGGCTTTTTCCATGCCATCTCGATTATCAGCTGTAATAAAAGCCAAAGGAGGACACACAAACTACTAATTAAAGATTTTTTCAGTATATTTACCATCCGTATGTAAACTTATGTAAATTTGAAGAAAACCAAAATATGAATTATTTTATGTTATTTACTACATACCCATGAAGTTATAATATTTTTAAGTTTAGTTTTTCCAATAAAATGCGATACAAAATAATAAATATTATTCTAACATTTTTTTATTAACATTTATTTAAAAAACTAAAATATGTGGGGGGTATGTAAACTTTTGTAATACTGTGTATAAAAAACTCGTGTCACGGTGTTTGTTGCAGAACTCCTTCGAAACGGCTCAACCGATTTTCATGAAAATTTGTATGTATATTAAGTAAATATGAAAATAAGTCTTAAAGTATATTTCACTCTCCTGCCCTCAGTGGGCGTGGCACCTCCCATACAACCCAAATTTGCGATATCGAATATCTTTGGAGTTATAGACAGCTTAGCCTCGGAATTCGGTATTCGACCACAATTTACACGTGCCGCTTCGCTAATAATATTTCATGGGAGCTAGACAAGGAGGCATGGCACCTCCCATACAATCGAAATTTGCGATATCGAATAACTTTGGAGTAATAGACCGCACAGCCTCGGAATTCGGTATTCTATAACAATGTACACGTGGCGTTTCACTGATAACATTTTATGGGAGTTAATAAGAGGAAGTGGCACCTCCCAAACAACCCACATTTTCGATATCGTAAAGCTTTTGAGTTATAGGCTGCACAGCTTCGGAATTCAGTATTCGAACTCAATTTACACATGCAGTTTTACTGATAACTTTGTTATCGTTTGGACAAGAGGCGTGGCACTTCCCATACAACCTTAATTTGATAAATTCAACAACTTTTGAGTAATAGGTCGCACAGCCATGAAATTCAGTATTCGACCACAATTTACATATACAGTTTCACTGATAACATTTTATTCGCGTTTGGCAACGGGGCCGTGGCAGCAACTCGCCGGGTTTAAGCTAATTTTTTTATAAAATTCATAGCAATATCGAGTAAGTCCCTTTAGAACTTATGTAAGTGAAGCTCCATGAGAAGAAAATGATTTGCACTTTAAATAACGCACTCAAACGCATGCAACTAAAACATATCTCCACCTATAAGATAATTAGAAATGTGCTTTTGACATTGTTTTTGTTTGAAATGCTAATTCTTGCAACGTTAATAATATGCAAATACACGCACAAGCCAATGCACATTCAGTTTAACTTACCTTCATAAGCATGAGAGATTCATGAGTGCAAATTTGCATAAATATAACTTGCTTAAAACTTTCATGCATGCATTTATGTATGTCAGAAAGACTTGAAATGTGCAAGAAAAGTATTTGTTTTGTGAAGCATATTCAATGATAGAGTAAATATTTTAAAACTAAGTAACTCTTTCAATGCCATAAATTTGGTAAAAACCAATTCACAAGGTTTTAAATAAGCTCTTTGTAATGCTTACTAGACTTAAAATATATCTTACAGAAACTTAAGGTTAACATCACATTTATGAAGCCAGAAAGTTACTGAAGTAAAAAGTTTTTGAAACACTTCGTAAATTTAAACGACTCGATTTTGTATAAACGCAATGTACACAATGCTCTCTTTATATTTCTCTCTACTTCTCTTTCACAAAGTATAAGAAGTTGCAAGGTTCAAAAAGTCGTTTGCTAAAAAAATCTGCAAGGTACAAAAAGTCTCAAGATACAAAAATTTGCAAGATACATAAAGCCAAAAGGTAAAACAAAATTACACAGTATAAATAGTCAAAGTGTTCAAAAATTTGCAAGGCATAAAATATCAAATTACACAAAATGCAATGGAGAAAAAAGTTGTTTGGCACAAAAATTTTAAAGAAAAAAGGAATAAAAGATGCAAAAAGATCACAAGTAAAAAAAATTTCAAAAGGAACAAAAAATGGCAAAACATAAAAAGTCGCATGAAAAAAGTTTTGGAATTAAAACAATACACAAGGAAAATAAAGTCGCAAGATCAAAAATATTCTCAGGCTAAAATTAGTCACATGGCACAGATATCATAAGGTACAAAAGGTCACCAGTAGGATAAATTAATCATAAGGTACAAGGAATAAGAGTACAAAAAAATCCCATGGTCAAAAAGTTCCTAAAGCTTAAAAAGTCACAAGGAATACGGTCACAATTTACACAAAGTCACAATTTACAGAAAGCTGCATGTTTTAAAAAGTTACACAGTAAAAATAAGTTGCAGGGTAAAAAGTCGCATGGCAAAAAATTGCAAGGAATAAAAAATATTAAAGTTCAAACAATCGCAAGGAACAAAAAATTGCAAAGTACAACAAGTCACAAGGTCGCATGCACAAAAAAATCACAAGAAATAAAAAACCGAAAGGATAAAAGAAAGGCGAGAAAGTATGAAAGAGCAAAAAGTATACAGTCGTATGCGAAAAAATACGCAAGGTTTAATAATTTAGACCAAAACAGTCGCAACTTACAAAAAGTAGCAGAGTACAAAAGCGTTGCACTATAAAAAGATTAATATAGTACATAAAACTTAAGGTACAAAAAGTCGCAAGGTACAAAAACACGCAAAGTTTAAAAATCTCAAGGTACAATAAGTGTTAAGGAACAAAAAGTGCCAAAGTACAAAAAGTCGTAAGGAAAAGCAATCTTAAGCTACAAAAAATCGTAAGTTGCAAATAAAGACGTAGGATAAAAAAAATCTGGCACTAAAATGTCTAAGGTGCAAAAGTCGCAACTTAAAAAAAGCCATAAGAAACAAATAGTCGCAAGGTACAACAACTCCCCAAAATACAAAAAATCAAAGGATATGCATTCGCACGATTAAAACATCGCAAGGTAAAAATCGCAGTCGAAAAGTAAATAAGAAGCATTTCAGATAAACTGGTAAGGTACAAAAAGTCGCAAGGCTCAAACCAAAAACTATCAAGGTTAAAAAGTCGTAAAGAACAAAAGTATTATTCAATCGCCTGATGAAAAAGTCGCAAAATTTAAAAAGTCAGAAGGTAAAAAGTCTTAAGATACAAAGTGCGAACTATTCGCAGAACAAAAAATGCTAAGTCACAAAAAAATCTCCAAGCACAAAACATCAAAATAGGGTCAAAAAAGTCATATGGCAAAAAAAATCGTAAGGTATAAAAAGTGTCAATGTACAGAAATTCCTAAAGAGCTAAAATTCGTCAGGTACTAAGAGTCCCCAAGTTTACACATATGGAGGTATACAGTTCAAAGATAAAAGAAGCAAGACACAAAGCTCCACAAGGAAAATAAAACTCGCAAGATACAAAAAGTCCCAAAGTACAACTATTCGAAGGATTAAAGTCGTAAGATACAAAAACTTGCAAGAAACAAAAAAGGAGCGTAAAACAACGCATGGCACATATATTAAAATTGAACAAAATCAATGTACAAAAAGTCTTAAAGTACAAAAGAAAACAGAAGGAATGCAGTCGTAAGGTGCAAAAACTTGCAAATTACAAGAAATCCCAAAATATAAAAAATCAGGTGTACAGTCGTAAGGAACTGCAGGATGCATTTTATAAATTTTCTTAAGGAAAAAAGTCGCATGGTACAAAAAGTCACAAAGTTAAAAGTCACAACGTCCAAATGTCTCAAGCTATTCGTAAACATTCAGTCGCCTGGTACAAATGTCGTAAAGTTATAAACTCAGAAAGTAAAAAGTCGTTATATACAAAAAGTGGCAGGGTGCAAAATAGTCGCTGAAAAAAAAAATACATATGTAACAAAAATCCATAATGCACAAAACGTCACGAGGAGCAAAAAGCTGCCATATCGTCGCTGCGCCTACAAAAATGGTTACGTGTTTTTCAGCAACTTTTCAGGAGAGCAAAAAATTAATTTTTTTCTATAAAAATGGCAAATACAGAAATATGGCCGATGGATAGTGTTAACAAAATATGCAATAAAAATATTTACAGTAATCATATAACCATTTTTGTAGGCGCAGCGACGATATATTAAATAGCACAAGGCACAAATAGTCGCAAGACACAAAATGTACTCGTTAGCTACAAAAATCTTTGTAAGGTTAGAAAATTTACAAGAGGAGAAAAGAGTACAAAGTGCAAAAAGTTATGGTTAAAGTTATGGTCGCATGGTTAAAAATTCTCCAGAAGTAAAATAGTCTCAGGTTAAAAAGCCGGATGTCACAAAGATAGGGAAAACTTTGAAACTTTTGTTTCATGTGACTTTATTGTACCCAGAGCTTTTTTTACCTTCCAACTTTTTGCACGTTGTTAATTTTTATCTGAGCACGACACAATAACTCGTAAGGTACAAAAATTTACAAGGTAAAAATTCTCTAGGCACAAGGATAAATAAGTTGTATGGAACAAAAATGTTGGTAGGTACAAAAATGAAAATCAAATCAAATTGAACAAGTCAGATGGTATACTTAGTTGCAAGGATCAAAAAATCGCAAGGTTTTACGCTATTGTGGAGTATTTTTTTTTTGCAGCTTTTCCGCTTTAACTTCAGTCTAGCGTCCCGTGAATGTATTACTTTTTATTTTTTTGGCACATACTGTAATTGACAAATTTTAAACTTGATACATCGCAAAGTTTATTCTCACTTTACTTTCGCCCTGCGACTGTGTGCCGAAGTCTATTAAAATGTTTACCAAAACGCTGTATTTAACCACAAAATCCGCCGCCAGCTTAGGATTGTTTTGAAGCATTTAATGTTGTCCTTGGCACCACGTCTTATTCACGGATACTTATTATCCAGTTTTTGTTGTTGTTGATGCTGCTGTCTCCTCAACTTAACTTGCTTCTTCTTCATTCGGCTTTATCTTTGCTGCATGTTCTTCTGCTTGTTATTCGCATGATTTTGCTAGCTTACACAAAGTTCAGTCAATGCCAAGACACATAGACAAATAACTTGAGGACGGACAGAGAGAGAACCAGCCGTAGCGAAGCAATGACAACGACAACGCGACACTTAGGACTTCGACATTGCTGTCGTAAAAATACCACAACATCTTTAATGGTTATAGCTACGCGCAACGTAACGCAACTTATTGGTGTGCAACATTCAGTCACTCACACACACACACACACACACACACGCATATGCAGACAAATGGACGCTTTGCACGCTTGTGCCAGGAAATGGAAACCTAAACGAGCAGAGCCATTAAAATGCTTGCCTGGCATTAAATTTAAGCTAAGATGTTTGCTTGAGAGCGTTTTAATTGAATTTTATGACAATGTGTAAGTGTCGAATGTGTTTGTATTTAATGTGCGCTTTTGTGTTGCGCATTATATGTACAAGTGTGCCTTATTGACTTCATGTATGCGTGTGTTTGTGTTTGCGGGTGTCTGCTTGTCGTCCGTTGCTGCAGTGGATTAGATTGTGTGGATTTTATGGTAAATTTGTTTAATTCCTGTAATTTATTTGTTAATATCGGAGTTCTGTGTCTGTGTGAGCATATAAAATGAACACAAATGGAATTGACTTGGTGTTGAAACATATGTGTGTGTGTGTGTGTTAGTGTGAGGTTTCTTTTATTTGCTTGTGTTGGCAGCAAAATGAAGAGCTGCTGTAAATCATCCAACTTATCTAACGGAATTTAAATGACATTGTTACATTTTTGTTCATGTTGTCTTGTGGCTAAAAATAACTTAGCGTAAGCGATATAAAATCGAACATTTAACCAGATCATTTCATTGCTAAAGGCATGAATACTGCTGCTAGGTCGCATGCGATATGAATTCGTTTCAAGTGTCAACAACCGTAAAGATGACATGAAATTATTTTTTGGTTTGAGGAAATTTGTACAAATTTGTTTAAATTAGTATGCAAAATGGTAGATAACGAGAAATGTAATAGAGTAATATTGATATTTTGCTGTATCATGAAGTAACACTTAAAAAGTCGTTATTAATCCATGTTCCTTTACTGGTGCATTTTTTATACCCCCTCGTTTAAAAAACGTAATAGGTGTATAGGTGTATTGTCACTCCGTTTGTAACGCCGATAAGGAGGCGTGGCTGGTATAGAAATATATATATTCTTGATCAGCATCACCTCTTGAGTCGATTTAGCAATGTCCATCTGTCCGTCTGTCTGTCTGTGATCACGATAACAGCGGTAATTTTAGAGATATGGTAACGACATCCAATATATAGGCTTTTTACTACATAATGGAGGTCAAGTTCGAAAAGATGAAAACAACGCTTACCTCCAATACAAAGTTAGTTTACCAAAACGGTAAAGTCTCTTTACATTCCACAAAAATTAATCTAATGACTTCAAATTTTGCACACATCCCTTAACGATTAATATTTGCTAATGATTAATATTCGTACTTTGAGTATGAAATTTGTAAAAAAACAGATGAAAACCACGCCTACCTCTCATACAAAGTGGCTTAACCAAAACGGTAAAATCTCTTTAAATATTGTATTAAACATATGTATGGTATCAAAATTTCATACGACCGGACTGTTACGGTATAAGACAACGCATATAAAACTATACGAAGCTGGTGAGTTGGATTAAAAGCTGAAGGTGTCGAAATGGGAGCCATTGAATATACTAGCTTTAGCCGTTGGGGGGGGTACGTAGCCACTTCAACCTACCAGTGTTACCATTATTACATACTCTTTTATTAAAGACTCCCTAAAGTTACGTTAAATTTACTCTACAGAGGATCCATATGACTATGTCTTAGAAACAAACCCCTTTATAGTCACTTACGAAAATCAAAAAAAAACAAAGAACTGATATTAATCTTAATTTACGCATAGCTAACTTCAAGATGGTAAAGAAGTTAGGCGCTCTTCACCCTCCCTACCATATCTTACTGTGCGCTATAAATTTTAAGACCCCGTCAACGACCGCTAGTCTGTTCGCCTCACATCACCTTAAGGAGAAATAATTAATTCAGCACGACATATTTTTACGTTACTAACACATTTATTGATTAAGCATTGTAAACAAATTCCTTACCAACTTTACGTTAACTGATGATTTAGCACATAAATATACATATAACAAAATGCGATTCAGCGCAAAGTAGCATATAACGAAATATTAACTGGTAGTATTAGAGTTTTAAATAAGTAGTTTATGAACTTATAAACGTAGAAATAATAATTCTTGATTTTGTTTTGTTTTATCAATGCATGTTTAAATTATCTTATTTTAAGATCATAACAAAATAGCAACTTGCATGAATTAAGTTTTTATAGATTTTACTTATTTACCATTAGTTTTCTTTTTTTTAGACATACATAACACAAGATACACAAAGAGAATTTTAAACAGTGTCAAATTTTATAGCAAATTATTTACGAGCATACCGCAAAATCAATTAGTTATTTTAAATGTAAACACAAGAGTAAGAAACGTTATCGATCTAACTACCACTAATTACATCAACAACAACAAAAAATCTGCTCTTGCTTCTTACTCTCACACTGCAATACAGACATTAGATTTGCTAATGTTGATGTAGTAATGCTTTATTTACTTAAAGCTTCTTTTTGTTTTAATTAAAGCTTAAAAAAATATAATTCATGCAAAGTTATCACTAACGCTATGCAAATATAATTTAAATTGTTATAGAATATATACAAAAATTAGACTCACATTTACTGATCAGCGACATGTTCATGATGAAGGCCCTTCATGATGATGATGTTGAGCTGTTAAATCAAAGACTAGTTTGTGTGCTCAATAAGCATGATTATTGTTTAAAATGTTTTATATTATTTTTTCTTAATTTAACCATAAGAATTAGTCTTATTTAATAGAACACCGTGCTTGAATATTTACCAAGAGAAAAACTTAAAGATTAAAATTTTATTTAATTTGTTATAAAAAACTAATATAATCTTTTTTGTTTTTTTAATACGTTCTTTACCACGTTGGGCATGTATGCACTTTGATTCTATAAACTAAAACACTTTTTCTACAATGCACTTTAATATCATCAATTACGATTCTATTTTCTATTGATTAATTTCATTAGTGAAATTGATTTTAGCAAAATTTACATTTTCACAATTATAAATTAAAATTTTTTTTTTTTTTTTAAATCTACTTGCACGATTACTTAGTGTGTATACCGGTATAACTAAATTTTTCTATACGGTAATATGTTAAGACAAATTTTCGACCCACAATTTTTAACAAATTACGCCACTTTTTGCACAAACATGGATTTTAGAAGGCAAAATCTGTTTGTAAAATTAAACTTTGTGTTTTAAAATGTAAAATTTAGTTCATTACAGTTTGGACTGTTTTTTCTAGAGTCGATCTCCACGCGTGCTATCGTTTGATGCAACTAGATGATATCAAACGATGCCACTTGAGTAAACGGTATGCCCCTCGTTTCTTTTGTCATCAAGACAACTTAAGAGAGCAATATGGATGGAATTCGGTGACGATTTTAATAAATTTGTAGGTGTAACACGTTGTAATTGTACGGTATTTTTATGTGCTTTTGATAATACGGAAATATTTCAATTTGTCTGAAATTAGTTAAGTAATTTTAATGCTTAATATATATGTATTTTTATGTTTTGTTTTTACCTTAAGAGAATTTTTATAAAAAATTCCACAGACTCATGTTGATATACGCAAAATCATGTAAAATGTATTGTGAACAACTTGCAGTATACTGATGTATATCAGAAGAGTACCCAATTGAATTCTTTTTCGTGAGCTAAACGTGTGTTAAGTGTAATTTTAAGGTTACATTAGATATGTAATTATTTTAATTAAATTTACATGAATTATTAATTGTTTAGGAAAACCCAACATTCAATAGTTACTTTAGTTTAACTGATTAAATAATGAAAAGATTTTTCATTAAAAAAGGAATGATTTTTGACTAGAATGTTGTGACTTTAAAAGTTATTACTGAAAATAAGTTTTTAGGCAAAAATGACTAAAAGGAATGGCTTAAGCATAAATAATGCCAAATTATTCGTTAAATTGTGTACACAGTTATTGCGAAAATTTAATGATATTCAATAACTTACATGATTGCAATACAATAAACTTTGCTGCAAATTAAAAGATGACTTCTTTATTCTTCCATTGCTCAACGAAAAAGGAAGTTTCAGTTTTTAGGCTGAAGTTGCAAACCTTCGCAAGTTCAGAGACAAATTTTGAGAATGCTGCTTGACAAGATGCTTGAATGTTGTTTGACAAGTATTCAAGTTTTCTCATAAGAGGATTTTTAATAAAGAAATTTTAACAAGGTCGCACTGACAGCTGACATTAAAATACTTAACCAAATTTTACACCTAATTGTTCATTACAGAATCTAGTGACTTTTAATTTATATTACTGTGGGAAAAGGGTAATTTTCGTGGGAATCGTTCCTAATTTTGACTGGCAATCTTGCCTATAGCTTAGTTGGGGTCCATTCTGGAGAAAAAGAAATTAAAAAATGATGCACTAAAAATATCTTTTTTACCCAGAAGTCACACTTGAGATCCTTTTTTTAATTTTACCTCCTCAATTTTTAACATTTTCTTTTTCACAAATATGTTTTTCTTTTTCTCATATAATGATTGCGCTGTTCTTCGCTCCGTTCCTCAAACAAACTGTTTTGACGAGTAAATATAGCATTCATCTTTTCTAACGATTTACTGATTCTTCTTATGCCTCTTTTATTTTCTTTTAATGTATTTCTGTATTACTTTTTAGGGTCGCACATATGTTTTTTGGAGTGCCCACTTGCTCTGTCATATTTGATCTTAAACATTTCTGAATGTGGCTCACGCGCATTCTCTTCAGTGAGGGGCCAGCAGAATTAAATGGTGGTTCTTTCAATAGAGTGCACTAGACTATCAACTCAGAGGTCCCCGGATGGAATATGGGAATACCATGCCCGATTCTTTTTGCTTTCTTTCTTCTTTATTACTTACTATTAAGAATTATTGAAACAAAAAATTTACAACTAAATTTCGGAAAATGTGAATTTATAGGACAGGAACAACTGAGGGCTTGAAATGCTTGCCTTGGCTAAGGCATGACGCTAGCCTCGGTTATAGGCAACTCAAATTGTCTTTCACGTTTGTTCCACCTAATCGATAATTCACTTATGGTTCCAATCAATTCTTGCCCTAATAATCAATCACTTTCTTTTCAGGTCAAAGACGAAACTCTGTTTGTATAAGGCGCATGCCTTGATTCTTTGATCTTTTTTTTTAAAAAAAAATATTATAGGAAAATTTTTCTCCTCACTTCCAACTCCCAACATCACCTCCTTCTCTTCACAATTTTCAAAGGACTCGGACACTCCAAATGATATAGACTTTTGAATCCTCCTCCAGTGCATGTGGATTCTCATTTGTTGTAAATCATTATCTTCCAAATGGTCCCTTTCCAGTCTGACCAAACCTGAAAATAAAATCAACTATCACTTTCTGCACTTCTATCACTTTCTGCACTGCGACCCAGTAGCGCAACATTGCAGTGTACATGCCTTCTTCCAACCGATTAAATCTTTTTTGGAGGTCCCATACTGATAAGTGTGTTCTTTAGTTCAGACCAGCTTGCTACCATTGCAACACGGACACCTTTCGTGAAGTTCCTTGCAATGTCCGGGTGGCGCTCCATGTGCTGCAGTAAGATTTGTTCCTATGCAGAGTTTTTGTTTTCCCTTGAAATTCCCATGATTATAACAGCTTGAAAAAAATTCATTTATATATTACTATACTTAGGTTAGGTTAGGTTGAGACAGCAGCCACTGTACGTGCTTAGACCAAAGCGCACGTACGACGACTCACTTAGACCAATAAGACTCTTTGTGACATCGCTACTGCACAAGTTTGATGCTTGTCTTTGACATAAAAGAAAAATGACTCCAGATATTTATGCCTTTTTTTGCGAGCGCGGGACAGGAACACAGAAGGTGTTAGATGGTTTCTTCCTCCTGCTCTTCGTCCCTGCAGCTTCTGCAGAAGTCATTTTTGATGACTTCCAGTCTGGAGGCATGTCTGCCTATTAAGCAGTGCCCTTCGGTAACGGCCACTAGCGTGGCTACCTCTGGTCTTCCCAACGAGAGATGGGCTCTCGATCGCTTAGAGTCTAGAGTTGGCCAGATAAGCCTTGTTGTTCTGCATGTTGAGAGTTCAGCCCATCTTGGGTTAGATGTGGTGTACTCGTTGAGCAGCATTTTGCCAGTTACTATCGGGATGCTCGCTGAGTTGTGAACCATTGAAATTACCGAAATACCTTTTCTAGCAAGCTCATTTGCTTTTTCATTTCCACGTAGGCCCTTATGCCCAGGTGCCCATATTAATCTGATGTTAAAAAAGTATGACATTTCGCCCAATGCAGCACGGCATTATTTGGCTACTTTAGAGATGATAGATACTTGCTTCGTCGACTTGATCGCTGCCATGGTATAAGGCTGGAGGTAGCTGCAGCGCTGACTATTCTCTCTTTCCATACTGCCATGTCTGTCAAATTCAGCCATGTCTGTCAAATTCCATTTTTATTTATTTTATTTATTTACTTGATTGCTAAACCTTAACAGGTTTTATAGCAAATTTAAAATTATAAAATAAGATATTTAATACAATTCAAAAATATAAAGTATGATTTTGATTGAAATCATGTATTATTAACAAACTAAAAAATTTTAACAAATTGCTTAAACTATATAATCTTATTAAAGTATAAAAAATAACAAAGAAAAAAGTTAAGTCAAATCGAATGATATCAGACAACAAAGCAGGGTTGCGTTTTCAAGACAAACAAGGTCAAGTTAGCAACAATTTTTGTATACGGCGGAGTCGTGTGACAAACAAGGTCTCAAACCCAATAAAACACCACTCCAATAGGTATATATGTAATATATATCGTTCTGTCTTCCTGAAGCCGGTGAGATCCTGGCTTGACAGGGTGGTTACTCGACAAACTAGGTCAACTTCACCAAACCAATTTTCATAAAATAAAGAAAACCAGTTGCGAACGCAGGTACCAAGACAAACTAGGTCTTATCGGCCACTCATATTAATATATTACAAATCGATCTAACGTAGTGTTTCAAGAGATAAAAAGACACCAAGACACCACGGTACCGTCGACAAATGTAGTCACAATCATCATGAAGATAAGAAGCAATTGAAGATCCCAGGTTTAGGTCCATTCAGATTATTTAGATGTTTATACACCAAAATTTTCCATTTTACGCTTAGGTCCATTTATCTATTTAGATTGTTATATTAATGATAATGTGTTTACAAATCACCAGATGCATCAGATATATGTTTGAAAGAACTTTACATAATCAACGTCGGTACTGCAGGTAATCTATAATTTTATGTTTGATTGTGTCCATGGATTCACTTAATGATATAACATCAGATACCAAATTAAAATCACCGCAAGCGCTTCTAAGAGGTTCATTTTGCAAATAATTAGTTCTACAAAAGTTCATGTGGAGTAACTCAAAAGATCTTCTAGGACGAAGAGGAATATTAAAACATACTTTACTCAATAAATATGGACTGTTGACATATCCATGTAAAAGTTTTGTAATCCAACAAGCATTTATCATAAATCTCCGATTTTTTAAAGAAGGAAGATTTAAGAGTTGTAACCGATATTCATAAGGTGGTAAGTGAAAATCAGTATTGCAATAAAGATAGCTTAAGCAAAACAAAAGAAATTGTTTCTGCACTGATTCAATGTCGTCTATGTAACATCCATATCGTGGGCATCAAACAGCTGAAGCGTATTCTAAAATAGGCCGCACTAGAGAAGTGAATAAGGTTTTCGTTATGAATGGATCATTAAACTCTTTTGCCCAACGTTTAGTAAATCCTAAAGTACTATTTGCTCTATTTATTATTTTATTTACATGAATATTAAAGCGTAGTTTAGGATCTATTGTAACTCCAAGATCATTGAAAATATCTAAGGACTCCAATGGATAACCACAAATTTTGAAGATACATTTAATTGGTGGTTTGCGCGAGAAAGACACATGCTTGCATTTCTTCATGTTGAGGTTCATACGTTCGTTTTGCACCAGTTATGAAGATGATGAATGTCGGCTTGCAAAAATACAGCGTCATTATCGTTATTAAAAGAAAGGAAGAGTTTGACGTTGTCAGCAAACATTAAGATGCTAGAATGCATTATGACAGATGGCAGATGGCCACAGGCAAATGGACACAAAAGAAAATAAATAAAAAGTTAGCGGTAGAATGAGGAGTAAAGTTTCTAACGCCGCAGTCGGTGTTGTTCTCAGAGCACCGCTGCACACTGGTCGATTTATGTTCGCTAGCTGGACAAAAATATGAAATTAAAGCTTTTTTTATTTTTTTAATGCAAGTTTATTTATTTGTTATTATTTTATCATATCTAATGCTTCAGGAGGTAAAAGTTAATTTTATTATTTGGAAGGTGCCATATATCACTTATAACAGGATCAGAGGAAATAAGCAAATTATGAAAAATGTCCTCATTGGTTGCGACTCGTGACATTTTTCTTGAGAAGCTTTTACGATATCGCTTGTAGTTTTTTTTTTTGACGGGCTTCTAAAACGTCTGCCGACATTTGGCCCATAGGAACAGCAAAGTTTTCAATAACGTCAGTACCATTAATAAGTACTTTATGAATGCTCACAGGCATTTTATACCAACTATATTTGCTGACAAATAGTTTGGCTGTGTCTAAGCAATATTTTCGAACTTTGGTTGTGTCAATTTTCAGTCCGGATAAAAGAGTAACCAGAACTATGGAAAAACGTTGCACAAGCTCATAATCAATTCCAATTATATTAGCTATTTTTGTAGGGTCCTTGAAAAACATATCATCATTCGTGTTACCCTCTCCTTGTATCGAAAAATCCACTAATATTCCTAACTCATTAGTGAGCTGGTTTTGAAGATATACTTTTTTATCTTGAACCTGTTTCTTGGCCTCCTCTCCTCTTGCCTGCCAACATTTGTTATCAAGTTTGTATGATAAATGCAATAATGATTCCATAAATCGTATGTGTGCGTGAAGAGTTTGTAAACCATGTCCATATGCGTTACTATCACAGGCTGTTTTTGAACATTTCTCCAAGTCATTCATATCCTTTGAAGATGCATTACGTATGTAGCAAACATCACTAGCTTTATTTTTGTTAATTGCGTTGAAAGTTTTACCGTCAACCATTGTATTCAACAGCACGTGATATATATTAATAGTTTTTCCGTTTATAGTTAAACTTATGGGTTGTAGCGTATTTATTTCAGTTTCCATTCAATTGAACTCATAGTGGTATCCGAATTTTCCTTAGCAAATTCAAACCTAATTGGCCGGCAATATCGTGGTGAGGAAGTTCTTGGATTTATCCATAATTTTGAACGTTCATTTTCAGATTTCTTCTTGATTTCTAAAGGCACAATGCATGTTAGCAGTATAGCAGTATCTCTGTTAACAGCATTAACTAAAAAATTTTTCTTATAGCGGGAGTGTCCCCCACTACCGTTCACTCCCCACTTCCAAGTGCATTCAAAAGTATCGCCATTATCACATTCAATATCAAATACTTCACGCTGTGAAAGATGCTGTGAAAGACGCTGAACAGTAAAATTCAGTAAGGGCTGTAGCTTCACTTCAGCTAAGGTTTCTGTAATCGAAATTGATGTAATAGGTGGGTAACATATTTTCTTTGCTTCCAATATAGAATCATAGCTAGGGTATATGTTCCCATTTCTTTAGCATTCTATGAGCATTCTTTAGCATCCCGACTCCCGGGATCCCGGGATTGACATCCCTAGTGGAGATACTTACATTTTAAAATAAAACTCAGTCAAATTAAATATTTCAAGCAAAATTTTAACAAAAATGAAAACACTGTAGCCGCTTTTAAATCGCTACGATAAGCAAATTAGTGTTATCTTGCACCAGAGTTCAGATAATAATGCCTAAAATAAAACTTAAATAAAGCCCCACAATTTTCCATACAAATTTAAGTCCCAAAATTTTGGGCTTTATTTCATTTTAATTGGGTTTTATTGCAACTTTCTATTTTGGGTGTTATTTCATTATGAAACCAAACACAGAAATAGAAAAATGAAATAAAGCCCAAACCTTTTTGATACAAAGTTTCAATACAAAAGTTTTGGGTTTTATATTATTTTCTATTTTTAACGTTATATCATAGTTTTTGGCCTTATTTCATATACTATTTTAAACAATGTTTATTTTTTTCCCAAAAAGATTTTTAGTCTATTTTAATTTTCTTTTTTGGGCGTTGTTTCATTGGACATTGGAAACTTCTTGTTTAAGACATTTCGAACGAAATTGAACACATCCCATTATGTTTTCGCTGCAAATTTTTGGGCCCGTTTTGGGCCAGTTTCTATGTTTTTCGACGTAGAATAACGTCTTACTGCGAGTTTTGTATGGGGGTTGTTATCACAAACTTTTTTAAACACATTTAAGAATTTTAGTCGGGACTTTGGGGTGTACCTAAAGCCTTTAATATTCATCGTACAAGCAAAAAATATACGCCAAAAGTATCAGTTAGAGTACTAAAGAAACGAATATTATATAATAATTTTGGGTTTTGTCACTTCTGTAACAAAGTCACAAAATAGCAAAATCTAAGAAAAAAAAATGCATATATTCGTATGATCAACGTTTGGTTGTTGTTATGGTTGTGGTTGTGGTTGTGGTTGTGGTTGTGGTTGTGGTTGTGGTTGTGGTTGTGGTTGTGGTTGTGGTTGTGGTTGTGGTTGTGGTTATGGTTGTGGTTGTGGTTGTGGTTGAGGTTGTGGTTGTGGTTATGGTTGTGGTTGTGGTTGCTGGTTGTGGTTGTCGTTGTGATTGTGGTTGTGGTTGCTGGTTTGGTTCACAATCGTGTCGTTCGTTATTGTGCTGCTTTTGTTGTTTTTGTTGTGGTTCTTGTTGTTGTTGTTGTTGTTTTTGTTTTTGTTGCTGTTGTTGTTGTTGTTAATATGTATTTAAAATGTACATATATACACATCAGTCGCTTTTGTTTCTGTCGTTTGTTATTGGTTTTGTTTATTATCAGCAAGATAAATACAATAGATAATACAGATGCGTGTAGCTACAGAGCCAGTATATACAGGTGATCCAATAAGAGCTTCCTGCTTTATTTTCTAAACAAAATATATAAAAATCAATGTATTGATGCAAATCTTTATTTGGAATGATAGTTTGGTTCCTACAACTCAATGTTTCTACAACTCAGTTCCTACAGCTCTTAAATTATCCATTCTGTGGGTTCAAATTTCGACAACTCTTTCGAGCATATAGGCCAGTATTCCTTGAATAACACGAGCTATGTTGGTTTTCAAAGCGTCAATAGTTTCGATTTTGTCGACATAAACAAGTGATTTAACATATCTTTAACGAAAGTAATCCATTGACGTCATATCAAACAACCTTAATGGCCAATTAACAGGCCCATTTCTTGAGATGATGTTTTCCTCGATATGAACGTTTCACTCGATAAAGCGATGGTTTCTCCAGCTGTATAGCATGTTGCACCATCCTGTTGAAACCAAAGGTCCGTTACACCAATATCGTGAATTTTTGGCAAGAAAAATGCATTGATCATTGCTCTGTAGTGAGCCCCATTGCCCGTAACACGGGCTCCCATAAAACACACCAAATGGTACATTTATCAGGATACATTGGAAGCTCTTGAATTGCTTCTGGTTGTTCATCGGCCCAAATACGGCAATTTTGCTTGTTAACGTAGCCGTTCAACCAGAAATGAGCTTCGTCGTTTAACACACTTTTTCGATAAAATAATGGATCATTTTGAAGTTGTTGTAAGGCCCATATACCGAAATTAAAACTTACACCAAGATCAGCCGTATTTAATTCTAGTACGAACTGTATTTTATAGGCCTTTATTACTTCTGCACAGGTTTGCGCGTTGTGCTTTGAAAACTCTATTTTTTTCAAATACCATAGATTCGAATTATTCATACTATGCATTCTATTTTTCTCAATATTAACCGTAACCCTCCTGACACGTGTACCTGGGTACCCGAAACGATTTTGAAGTCAAATATCATTCAAGCCAAAAAAGTTACAAACTTGAGGTTCCATGACATCTTATAAATAGTCACTTTCTATTGTTGTTTCGCATTTTTAGCATTCTAGAATTTTTTGGTTGATTGCAGAGCCGATCCAGAGTCGAATATTCCTTTCCCTCCTAATAAGGGTACCCGGGTACACGTAAATTTATTCACACATTTTGTATGAAGAAAGTGATATAAAAGTAATTTTGGGCTTATTTTATGTCTGTTTTTTTATTTCATTATTGATTATTAATGAATTGAAATTGTTTTAATACAAACTTTGTAGTATAATCTGGATATATAAAAAGCAAAACACTCTGTTTTCCTGTTCCTGTTCGTCTGTATGTGTGATGTCTATAGACTCCAAAACTATTGTGTCGATCGAGCTGAAATTTTGGCAGTCTATTTCCCTATCGGAAATTTTAAAGTGCTTTATTAAAAAGCAAGTAAAAAGGTCTTTACTCTGCCTATGAATAGTGCTTTTGAAAAGTGCTTTGCTCTCATTACAAATTCAGCTTAAAAAAATGTGTTTGCTTTCGAGATTCTTCGTTCTATTTCGTTATATACTCTGCTGACTAATCTTACTCTCATCACTAACATCGCTTGTTGTTTTCTCATCATTATTCATGACTATTATATGCAAAAAGTTTTGCAGCAAAATAGTGAAAAAAAAATAAGCTTAAATCGTTTATAAAGTGTAAAATTGTAATTTTTTCATAAAAAGATAACAAAATTAGTGGCAAGTGGTTTGGATATTCAAAATGTAAATGTAAAATATTACATCGAGCAAAAGTATACGCAATTGAATATGAAGTCGCGAATGCAGGTGCGAACAAAAAAGACGCTCTTTCCGAAGGGAGAGCAAAGCGCTTTTTTAAATCACTTTTTATAGCGAGAACAAAGGTCTTCTTTCCAATGACATGACAATGTTAAATAAAGCTCTATTTAAAGCGAGAACAAAGAGCTATTGTGGTTTTGTAAAGTGCTTTGAAAGTGGTTTCGAAGCGCTTTGTTTCCTAAAGGGTTGTTTCAAGTACGAGATGGTTTAGGAAATTTTGTCACACCTACCTTTTACCACCCACAAATCAATTAGAATGTTATATTTCACACGGTTCGGGTCGTATTAGACTAAAATTTTTAAATTTAGTTCGTTTCGTTAGTGTCGTTATTGCATGATTTGGGATCAATAGCCACGCAAACGTCCCTTTGATGGCAACTGACCTGTTTTCTCTCTGTGGAACCGGATGGAATTGCAGCGGATCATAAGCTCAAAAGCAGCCTGGACGTTGGTGTATCGGGTTGTTCGATTATGAGTGGGCCTTTCATGTTGGTTTCATATTTTACGTCGCCAACTCAAAGCCAAATGATGCCAAAAAGCCTCAATGAGAGATTCGTCTTTTTTTCGCATTTGGATGAATGCTAGAATAGACACAAAATGCACCCAACGCAGTCACGTCGATCAGGTTGCAAAAATGGCCATCTATTTGCTTTACGTTTGGTGCTACATTTAGACAACATCTGGTCCATTACGTATAATCAGCCTTTGTGCTTTTTGCATAAAACATTTATGTCCCTTTTTCTATTTACTGCTGGCACTCTATGTAAGTAAATCATAATTGACAAAAAGAAAACGCTTTTCTTCTTCCTGGTTACGACAGATACAAGTTCCATTTTTGTAAAATACATATCGGGGCTTACCTATATCGACTGTGAGGTGTGGTCGTAGCTCTCTTGGATGTAAGTTTTATTTTATCATAGGGTACCGACGAGTCTGATGCCTGTAACTCGTTGCTGATTGGCCAACATAACGTACGCGGGGATACTTAGATAAGCATTTCGTCATGGTAAATTGTCCAAAGAACTCGATGATGGCACATTTTTTCTGATTATGGAGGCTTGAGTGGGGTTTGATGGCCCAGTAGCATTTTGTGTAGCAATATATGATGGCGTTGCGCCTAAAGAAACTTTCATTTCGATAAAAGATGCATTTCGTTTACGCGACATCGAAAAAATTTTATAAAATTAATCCAAAGTTAATCAACTTTACGATCCGAAACCTAAACACGAACTGACAACGCGATGAAACGACGAACTCACACACAATTAAACATTCACAAATATATATATACACAGCCGATCATTGTCTACACATGACGCTAGACCTAAACAGTACCATGCACGGACATGTCTTATCTATGATTTTCAGTGTTCTCACACAAATGACACACGGGTACCCTTATCAGGAGTCAACGTATGTAAATGTTATCAGGACATTTAGGGTTAAAAAAATATTTTGTTTATCATAAAAATATATCGTCGCTGTGCCTACAAAAATAGTTATGTAATTTTTGTAAATTTTTTTATTGCATATTTTATTAAAAACATCCATATATAACAATATTTCTGCATTTGCCATTTTTTAGGTCTCTTTTGGCTAAGAAGTAATCGGTAAGATCATTTCAAAAGCTATGTGCTCACAGTAGTAGAAATGCTCTACAAAAATCAGTTTTTTTGCTCTCCTAAAAAGTTGCTGATAGCCATTTTTGCAGGCGCAGCGACGACAGGGAAAATAAATAACTCATAGTTTGCCGAAATACTTTTTTACATTTATTAAACATAACTTTGAATTATCTATTTAAAGAAAATACGTCAATCTTGGATTTGTATACTCTATGACACATCCCAAAATCATTCAAATCGGCGATTGACACCTAGGAATATATTCCAACATCATTTGATGTGCTCGAATCGATTTTAAAATTGCTTTGTCGACGCCTTAAACAGCTATAATTTCATAAATTATTATTTTTTACAAGCACCAGATAGAACTTCATCCTTATTATCTATGTATGGCTGTGTATGTGCGTGTGTATGTTTGTGTGTAAAGTTTTTACAAGAGCATCGCTTTTCCATATCGGCATTAATCACTTGACTATGACATCAGCCACATTTTCGCTAACACTAACGTGGCTTTGAAGTCGGTTTTTTTTCTTTTCATTTCATTTCATTTCACTGCTTTCACTGCAGACGTTTTCGTCCTCGCTCGCTCGCTTGCTTATTATATCCTTGAAGAAATTCCTATTTCATTGTTCAATGAAGTGTGAAACGTTTTGAAATTACGTACGTTTCATTTATCAAATTGTCGAGATTCTTTCGAACAGCTTCATTTCAAATGCGCAGAGATTTGAAGACATTTTCTGCTACAAGCTTAAACGATTTTGGCGAAGACTAAAAGACCTTTGTAATGTTGGTGATAATTTATAAAACTTAGCATGTTTTTCATGTTGTTTTTTTTTCTTCTTTTTTTTTTTTGTGGTGTTTTGTTGTGACAAAGACGTTAGCTGGAAATGTAAGTTTATTGAGATTTCTCACACTTAATTGGAGCATCTTTTAAGTAAATTCAATTTTGAAGAAGAAGTTAGTCAACATTTGACTACATTATTTCAATACCTTAACAATCAAATTTGAAATTACCCAGTGGGCAAAAGCACGTCTTTGAAGCGCTTGTAGCAGGCCACCATATGGATTTTTTAGCCCTTCCGTACTCATATTCAAGCCCATTAACTTTTTTATATGAAACGAGAAAATTTTCTAGGCCTTCCTCTCTCGCGACTCTAAAGAAGCCTGCTAGAAGCCCTTTTTGAGAATGCATATTAGAAAGAAAGGCAATATAAATATCAATTAGAAATAAAAAACTATCGACAATTTCCAGATTTGAACCAACGTCCTCTCATGTGGCGGTCCGACATCTTATCCATTCGTCTATAGCAGTTGTTAAGAAACTTCAGCTTGTTTTACATCATTACAAATGAAAGTAAGCTTTCGGGAGTGCGGGTTCGAGACCCAGCTCAGACCAAAAATAAAATTTTTTTTTTTTTTTTTTTTAAAAAATCTAAATTTTTTGTTCAAATTTTTCTGTTCATTAAAAAATTTTTTTGTAAATTTCTTCATAAAAAATTATAGGAAAGACTAAGAATTTTTGTATATAAAAGTTTTCATATAATGTGATATGTAATGTGTTAAATTTCGGAGACCTGGGTCCGCGACCCAACTCGGACAAAAAAAATTTTTTGTTTTTTCTTTAAGATTTGATACTTTTTTAATTGATCTGAAAAGAATCCAAACCCTCAAAAGGTAGGCCTTACAGAAGTACTCATCAATGCCGCGATCATGGAAGGCATATTGACTCCAATAGGAGCACTACTAGCATGCTTTATTTTGCGTATCGCTAGGTAAAATGCCCACTGGGTAATTTAAAATTTTTCAAAATCCAATGCACACAGCCACATTTTTTCAAGTGTATTTGACAATATGACATAAATTTTTTATTTTACTGTGTTTATTTAAAATCTTATACCAAATAGCAATATTAGCTCATGAATATTAAAACAGCAACTGCAAATAATAAATGACCTCAAAATAGAATTACAAACAAAAGCTTAACAACTAAAAGCAACATTATAATGCAGCACAGCAACGGATGGACAGGAGCGGATCCATAAAGTTGCAGCTGCTGTGACTCGCATGCTATTGTTATGTGTTCCAGTTCTTAAAGGTAACTAATTTTCATTTGAGTTCCATTACGTTCTCTCCAAATCTTGGTTTATTGGCCTTATAGGCTGCAAGTACGTCACTGTCCTAGCAAAACTAAACAGGATTACAACAAAAACTACAACCATAAGAGTAGCAACACAATATTTGCATTTCAAATGTAATTATTGTTAGCTGAATTTGTGAGTGATTGTGACTGAATAACTGACTGACTGAATGTCTGATTGAGTATGAGTGAATGCATTTGTGCGTGAGTTTGCGTGTGTGATTCTGTGTGACTATGATTGAATTACTGTGATTTGTAAAATGTGATTCTTGTTATTTCCATTGAAAAGCTTCGGCAAACAAATGAGCCTTTCAAAATCTATTTACATTTTTATCAAGCAATTTTTGTATTTTTTAAAAAATTTTATGCTTAAAACCAGTAACGGAGCATTTACATTTAAAAGATGTAGGTATTTCAAAGACAGAAATTAGTATTTATTCTATTTTACCTTATAAATACAAGTTCGTGTTCTAGTTAAGCAACGGTGTTGTGTTTTTGCTAAAACGATACTGTTACGGAAAGAATCGGAACGAAACTTTTTGTTAAAAGGAATTCTGTAAATTCTGTAACCAAAAAATTTGGGACCACATTAGATCATACAACAAAAAAGGTGTTAACGTTGATAGGCTGATGTTAAAACAGTAGCTATTGCGACAAATAGTTCTTTTTTCTGACGTCACAGTGTTTCATTTCAAAATACAGTGGAATCGCGGAAAAGTTAACCAAAATGTCCCGAGGGTAATTAACTTTTTCGAACTATTAACTTTTCTAAGCGGCGTTCAAAATTAAAAAAATACAACTATAAACATATGTGTTTCGGAAATAACACGTTAAATTTATTTCAGACTTAGTTTTCATCGTTACAAAAAAGAAACTTATAATTAATATAACCAGCCTGTACTGGCTAGCTTAAAGTTCAAAGTCGCTCTTGACCATTTTCTTGCGAAGGAACTTAGTATGTATTAATATGTACGGGTGGTTGAAAGAAGTCGTCGAGACTTGTTTGTTTTTTTTCTTTTGTGTGATAACTCTTGACCATTTTCGTACGCATATTGACAAGATCTGCCACCTGATTTGCATCGTTATTGTTTTTATACCATTTTATCGAAATATTGATGCTTTGAACTGCTTCTGAGAAGCTCACTTTCGGTTGTTGAATATCTTGCTCGATAATTGACCCGTCATTATCACTATCAGACACTTTGAAATCTTCGTTATCTTCCGTTATAAGATCCTTGTTCCAATTTTCAATGCCATCAATGCTAATGTCAACATTATCAGTCACCTTCGACATCAACAATTGAACTTCTCGAAGTGTATCGTTGTAAGCACTAGATTCAATCAATTTAGACAACGGAATGTCATCTTCACTATCGTATTCATCATCATCCCACTTTATTATCTTATTCCACGCTTTTAAGAGAACAGCTTGGGGCAATTCATCCCACACTGATTTAAGTAACAAAATGACATCACGAATTGAATGTGCCTTCAAAACATTTTCAATCGGAACGTTTTCTTGTGCGACAATGTTGCATAACAATTTAGATCGATATCTTAACTTGACCAATTTTATTGGATTTTGATCCATGGGTTGCAAAACCGCTGTTACATTAGGTGGTAGAAGCATTGCTATAAATGTATCCATTATAAGACTGAAGCATGTCTCTTGGTTTATGTGCAGTGCAGCTGTCAATTAGCAACAATGTCTTTGGTGGTAAATTATTTTCAACAGAAAATTTGCAAACCTGCAAAAATTTGTGCATCATAAGTAAAAATTAAAAAAGGAAAAAAAAAAAATAAGACAAGATTACCTGTTTTTTAAATGAATAATGGAACCAGTTGAAGAAAAACTCGGAATTCATCCACGACTTGTTCGAATTTGTGTATTCTAATGGCTTTTCGAATCCCTTAAAGCAACGTGGATTTGTGGATTTCCAATGGCTTCAAATGTGTGAACCATCTGCGTTCGCACACAACAAAAACTTATTCCCATTTCATCAATTTTTTCTCGTAAGTTATGAATGAATGTTGTTATTTGCGACGTATCGCTTGAAAGGATTTCGCCACAAATTTTAAGATTGCGAATACCGTGTGTTTTCTTAAAATTTGCTAGCCATCCATCACTTGCATTAAATGTTTTCTCAGGGTGCAGTATGGCGAATTCGAGTTTAGCTGTCATTAAATTGGACCAGTCATTGCACAATTTCGCTGTCGTTGATTCAAGAACCATTTATATATCCTTGCCTCCAGATCAGCATATTGCGGTTTCTGGAGTGTTTTCTTGTGAACTGCCTCCAAAATTTCTTAACGTTTTTTCTTTATTTTGGCTACTTTAGATACACCATAATCCAACGCCAATCGTTTTCCCTGAATACCTTGATCAATCTTTTTCAGGATCTCCACTTTCTGCTGTAAATCTTATCTGATTTGCGATGATTTGTTCTTCTTTGTTGACATTGTTTTTAATAAAAAATACGCACCTTACAAACTCAAACGCTCACAACTGACAAAATTAATGTTTTTTGGCGACGATGAAAATTAACATATGCATTTGCAGCTCAAAACAAAACAGAAATTTGGGAAATATCAACGAACGAAATTAGAGCTCGCGCTTGTATTGCAAAAAAAACGGTTGGTTTCAAAGATTCGTACGCTCAGAAAAGTTATTTCAAAAGTTAACTTTTTAGAGCGTTACGTGGACGCTGAAATTCAGTTAACTTAACCGAGAGATTAACTTTTGCGCGAGTTAAAACTACTGTTTCTGTAACTGATATGCGAGTAAATAGTGGTCCGTGATGAAAAAGATACACAAGCGAAAGGGAACATATGAAATTGCAACAAGTACCAGGCAACTTTGTGTGAAATTTTATGAGGTTCTTCTATAAACAATAAATAAAAAACATATATAAATATTACGTCTGTTCCCGTACTTTTTGGACTAAACATGGTTAAACTGTCAAAAGCGTGAGAATAAGAAAGAATCTCTCATAAATAGATAAAAACACAAGAAAGTACGGGAAAGCTTTTCGGGCTTGAATTGTTCAAACTGTCAAATAAAATCGTTGGCCGAAATGAAGAAAAATTGTCACATTCATATGCATTACTTATATATAATTAATTCTCAAATTAACATTTACATTTAGTTTTTTACAATTTAACATGTTTCTGGTTTCCATTCCAATAGTTCTTATTTATTTCAATGAACTTTTCATGTGTTGCAATTTCTTTGCTAACTTGTAAACAGCTGATTTTAAGCAGTTTGACACTTTTACTATTTTTACCAAAAGAAAACTTGCAACTTTTGACAGTGAGGGAAAATTTTTTACTCTCTCGACTGCACTCTCTTTTACAATTTTTTCGAGTGCTTGAACGCTTTTCGGACTAATACCTGCAAAACTGGTAAATTGGATTAAAACTTTAGAGTACGGGAACAGATCTTTTATAAGAGCTTTATTTATGAAAATGTCGGATATACACCATTAAATTAATTATGCTGACAATTGCTTGTTTTGATGTTAAACACTTTAACACTTAGGGCCATTTTGTTCACAAAGGGCATAAATATGATTTAATACGGGGATAACTATCTCTAGGTTCATTTTATACCAAGCATATAAATCGGGAGAATAAAAAGTGGTTTTGTTCACATTTTCAGCCCTACTCTGGTTGTTAACTTAACAAGAAATAGTTAAGGAGCTCTTGTTAAGCTGCTTGTTATGTTATGTAAATGTTGGTATTCTTAAAAATCATTAACAACATAAAAGCTTAAAAAGCTTTTAAAGTTCACCATGCATGGTGAAAATCGATATGCCTATTGAAAGAAGAGCTGCGCTATATAAACATATGCTTCGAGTGCAGCTTGTGACTTTGCAAGCGCTTGAAAAATTTGCCACGGCTACTGAAAGATTTCATTATCAACACTTAAAATAAGTAAAAAATTCCTCCATTTTTCAGTTTAATGTATTTAAACTCAATATTATATTTTAATTTGTATTTTTTTATTATTTTCACAACAATTTTCTATCTAAGCACATACATTTCATTCGTTGTTAAGACTCTTTCTGTTATTAACAAAATTGTAAGGAAAAGAGCTTTTAAATTTGCAGCAGAATACGAAACCTTAACAAATTGTTAATATTAACTATTTTGTTAATGTGGTGAGCTTAGTTAAGCTGCCAGAATAGGGCTGTTTATCCCGGCTTTATGCTTGGAGCATAAATTCGCTCTCAGTTTATATCGATTTCCATCGGAATGTTAGAGTGTTGCTCATTAATTAAAAAATGTGTGGGGATTTTTGGTTTATTTTTTCGAATTTGGGGGTTGGAGTGAGCACTAGGTAAAAATGGATCGCTGATTTTGCATCTGATGTCAGAATTTCAAAATTCTAAAATGTTTCTACACAGGGCTGCCAACTAAACATTTTTTTTAAGAATTTTAAACATGAAGAAACAGTATTGGTGGTTACTTCTTTCGAATCTGGTGTCAGAATTTTAAAATTCAAAATGACGGATAGAGTTGCCACCTAATTTCTTGTTAATTTATGCGAATTCAACTCTGGGAGAAACACTAGGTAAAATTGGGTCGCTGATTTCGAATCCGTAGTCAGAATTTCAAAACTCGAAAATTTTTCTACACATAGGGTTGCCACCAAAAAATGTTTTATTTTACAAATTTTAAACATGAGGAAAGAGTATTGGGGGGTCGCTGATCTCGAATCTGAAGTCAGAATTTTAAAATTCCAGATGGTGGATAGGGTTGCCACCTTAATTTTTTGTATTTTTTGAATTCGTGGCTGGCAAAAAAAATGGTATACCAAAAATGGATCGTTGAATACGAATTTATGGTCAGAATTTCAAAATTATGAAGTTTTGAAATAATATTGTTGTCAACTTATAATATGTATTTTTAAGATTTACATTTAAAATATTATTTAACAGTGTTAGGAAGTCACTGATTTCGAATCTGAAGTCAGAATTTTACAATTCAAAATTGAGGATAGGGTTGCCACCTTATTTTTTGTACTTTTATGAATTTGGGGCTGCCAAATAAATGGTATGCCAAAAATGGGTCGCTGAATACGAATCCGTGGTCAGAATTTCAAAATTATAAAATTTTCAAATAATAGGGTTGCTTTTACTTTTGAAAATACATACATATTATTAGGTGGCAGCCCTATTATTATAAAATTTTATCATTTTGAAATTCTGACCACGGATTCGGATTCAGCGACCCATTTTTACCTTTTAGTTCGCACCAGCCCCGAAATCATAAAAATAAAAAATTAAGGTGGCAACCCTATTCACCATCTTGAATTTTAAAATTCTGACTTCAGATTCGAAATCAGTGACTCCCTAACACTGTTAAATGGTGTTTCAAATTCTAAAAAATACTATTATTTCAAAACTGTATCATTTTGAAATTCAGGCCACGGATTCGGATTCAGCGACCCATTTTTGGTATACCATTTTTTTTGGCAGCCCCGAATCCGTAAAATTTTAAAAAACTAAGGTGGCAACCCTATCCACCATCTTGAATTAAAAAATTTTGAGTTCAGATTCGAAATCAGTCCCCCCAATACTGTTCCCTCATGTTTAGAATTCTTAAAATAAAACATTTTTAGTTGGCAACCCTATGTGTAGAAAAATTTTCGAATTTTGAAATTCTAACAACGGATTCGGATTCAGCGACCCATTGTTACCCTTTAGTTCGTGCCAGCCCCGAATTCGTAAAATTAAAAACTAAGGTGGCAACCTTATTCAACATCTTAAATTTTAAAATTCTGATCCCTAGTTTAAAAATCTGTATTTTTTATATTTTGACACCAATTAAATAAAAAATATTAAAATGAGAGTGATGAGAGCGAATTAAAAATCTGAACTCATCAATTTTCACGAGTTAAATATTTCTGAGGTTAAGCTATCTCGCCATCATTTTTATCTCCAGCTTGAAGAGTTAAATGCTTAACTCACTGTGAACAAATGAAAAACTGGAAAAATCATGGAATTAACTCGAGGATAAATTTATCTCTCTGTGAACAAAATGGCCCTTAGTGATGTTGATATTCAATGCACAAACCTTATCAACAAATTGCGATCCGAGTATTAGTTTAATGCGGTTGCTTAATGCAATGATATCATGGAATAAATTTAATTTATGAAATATTTCAGTTTATGTATTCAATATTTTATACATTTTAGTACACATAATATTGTGTTAATAATATATTTATTGTGTACATGAAAAAAGTAAGTAGATACCTTGTACCCGGTAGAAGTACTTGTAACGTGAATACATTAATTTCTACAGCTTATACAGCTACAGCTTAAAAGCAATAAATTATTTTTATCCACAATAGTTGGTTTCGAACTATCTCGATCTTATATTTTCGTGTTCTTATCAATCCATCATTTAGTACTATTCACTTCAAAAATACTTCTTTTCACGACATCACTTCACCTTCTTGTAAATAAAAACCTTGTGCTGAGAAGGCAACTGAAATAAACCTGCTGCATAAACAACAAATATAAATAAATATATACGAACTAAACAAAATAAAACATGTTTGCCTAAGATTTCACTTACAATTCTGCATTACAATAGGATGGATATTAAGATATTTTGTTATGACATGTAAACCATTTGGAGCGCCGAACAAAGTTTAACCAGCAGGTATACATATTGTTATTTCTCTCGGTGTATTATTCTTAGTTTTAGTAACAACTTAAAAAAATGATTTCTGAGTCGCGACCTTTGCTTAAAAATTTAAAATTTCCACTAAAAAGCAGAATGTTCTAGAGTATTTTTTTTTAATAAATATAATTCGCATCACTGGTTGCCAGCAACCAAAGGAACAGTAAGACTACAACAACAACATCAGTACAACCAGTGCCTTGCATAGACAATAACAAATTATTGAATGCACGAGAGAAATATTTGCAATTACTTGCACCAAACCAAGCAAGACATAAATACAACAATAACAACAACACCAACAACAAAACCAGTTGTGTGGCTAATATTTTCGAATTTGTACTCGGAAAATGCAAAATTTCCCCTAACAAAACCACAGAGACCAATAAAAGAAACATAAAAAAAAACACAAAAATGAAATGAAAATGTGTAAAAAAATATATATCACAAAAGCTTTTCTTGCACTTCCGGTTCAGTGCAGACCATTTGAGTTGAGTCAAAATGAATGCCAAAGAAGTACAGCATGTAGAGTAGAGAATATAGCCAACAACACTGGACAGCAGCAGAAGTAGCAAGGAAATACAACAAATAGGAATCAATTTATAAGGCTGCGGATTTATTTAGTTGCTTTGGTCTTTGGAGTGTGCATATGTGAGTGTGAGTGAGAGATTCAGTGTCTGTGCTCTTTCTGGTGCTTTCCTTTATAAGCTGCAATGTGAAGGTTCAGTCTTATGAGTTCATGTTTTGCGTTTTGTTTATGCACTACAGAAT
This sequence comes from Dichetophora obliterata, assembly GCA_963920525.1. Taxonomy (NCBI): domain Eukaryota; kingdom Metazoa; phylum Arthropoda; class Insecta; order Diptera; family Sciomyzidae; genus Dichetophora; species Dichetophora obliterata. The sequence continues at coordinate 51,869,251 of OY986439.1, forward strand.
GGATGGATTTTTTTCTAACATAGAACTTGATAAAGCAAGTGTATCTGTTTGAATGTTTATTTGTGTGCGAGTGTGTTTGTTAGATATATGTTTGCAAATAGTTTTCTGCTGGATTAGATTTTACCCAGAAATATTCTTCTCAAAGGCAAAAGAGATTTTGTGGCAATGAAACAGTATATTTTCACATCTATTTAAAAAAACAGAAAACTAATTAAAAATTTGTATTTGTCTGCTGCGAATATCTTGCTTGCATATGAGTTAAATTTAATCTTTTTAAGATAAATTTATGTTTATGAAATAAGCTTACAAATTTTTAAATTATAACTGAATTTGACACATAAGTATGCTATTTTATGCCTCGTTGCACCACTTGCAATAGTTACTTTAAAATAAACGTATTGCCTTTTCATTCCGTTTTTTACCTGTAACCTTTAACTCGTTCAGCAGCAATTCCATTCAAAATGTACAAGCCCTACGGAATCACCATATCCGATTTTGATCAAATTAACAAAATTTACCAAAATGGAACTAAATTTCGGCTTTCACATCGAAAAAAAAAATTATCAGTTTTGAGAAAATTTTCAAAAAACGTTATTATTTCTCGAAAACCAACATCTCTGCCTCCCCTTCCCCCTATTATAAAAAGCAGAGTCCACCCAATGTGATATTAAAAGCAACAAATACAAAAGCACATTAAACCTGAAATAACTTAAATTTCGCTCAGCGAGAATGTGTACTTGGCTCATCGCCAGCAGCTACAACTCATACCAGAAATACTAATTAAAATTTCTGTCAACCGCGTGTACGCTATTCGCCAAGGTAACCGTTAAATTACAGCTGAAACCAAAAAAAATAACAACATTTTTTACCATTTCCTCCCACCCATACACATGCTCAAATGTGTGATGCACAAATGTTTGTTTGTAGGTAACACAAGCTTTTGTTCGTCGTGCATTGAAATTAATTACAAGTGTTCGAATTAAACTATGCTAGTGACCTATGTATGTAGCCAGCTACCTGTCTGTCGGGTTTTTGCTCTCGTCCGTAACACTCCTGATGCCACCGCCGTAGATAAGTATTTCGTAAAGGGGGCTTACTTAAGCAAAAAAAATTTTGTTTTTTTTCATTTCCATAGGGATTTCTTAAGGCCTAAGATCTTTCCAAATTTCTTAACCGATTTCAACATTCGACGTTGAAGATCATCAGCATATGCATGCATTGTAGATAGATAGATAGTTAAGTGAGGAGGGAGCTAGTCACCTAGTTACTGCGGCCTCAAGGGCCTATTGTAACAAAACTCTATAAGTTATAGTTCATCCTTAATCGTTAAGTTCGTTAGGAACAGAGCGATGCCCTTAGGTGAACTATCCGCTTTTTGGTGCGGTTCTAGGTACAATGCACTTAAGTAGCGAAGTCGGGACCTAAGTAGACCGTTACAGTGACACAAGATGTGCTCTAATGTTTCTTCATCTTCGTTACATAATCTGCACAGATCTTCGTGGACTATACCCATAGATGATAAGTGCTTATTTACCTTGCAATGTCCTGTTAAGAAACTTGTGACAAGTCTGGTAGATGTTCCACTTAACCCTCATCGGTCCCTAGAGAAATACATCTAATCGGTCCCATTGTATGCACGCGCATCTATATATATAAAATGGAATGTGTGTTTGTTTATTTGTTTGTTTGTTTGTACCTTATAGGAGAACAAACCTCTGGACCGATCTTCCTGAAATTTTCACAACATTTAACTGGGACTCTGGCATGATTAATATGGTATATATATTAATAGGGTAATATAGTTTTTAACAGATTTACTTAAAATTGTATACACATTATACTCCAGGCGAGGTAAAAATAAACATTTCTTACGCCACGCCCCCTTTCACGCCCCTTTTCACGCCAAATTTAAGTTTTAAACTTTTTGTCCTCTGTACAAATTTGTTCCTTCCAACGGATTATTTTTTATTTGGTAGTAAATTGCTCTTAATACTGTTAACGTCGCCATATTACTATGAACCACGCCCACTTCACCGCCCCCTTTTTTTAATTCAGATACTTACTTATACCACTAACAATGTTTGCTATACAAAATACTTTTTTTGTAATATGTATTTACCTAAAGTTTTATATACTTTTTATCTACAGGTAAGGTAGCCATAGATTTTTTTATTACCAAATTCCCCTTTTTCGCCCCATTTTACTTTAATTATAATTATAATGCTTTCAATCTATATATAAAAAAATAAATGTCGGTCTGTCTGTTTGTTTGTTTGTGCTTTATAGGAGTCCAAACCCTTTGACCGATCTTCCTGAAACTTTCACAGCATGTTACTATGACTCTGGAAGGAATAATAGGCTATACTAGTTTTTATTGGACAACGGGGCGTGGCACCGCCCATATTACCCAAAAATTTAAATCGCTATATTTTGGACATTTTTTAACCTATGTCGATGATATTTGGTACATATGGTATTGGCATAATTAAGAATACGTACCAGGAGAAAAGTGGGTGGTACCACGCCCCTTTTTAGGAAAATTAAAAATCGTAATATAGTCTTAACTACTGGATCGATCGTCATTAAATTTTCACAATAGGATATTCTTCCGAAATAATAAATTCTTGACTATATAAAGTTGTGAGTGGACAAAGGGGCGTAGCCTCGCCCATATAACCCAAAATTTAAAATCGTCATATCTTGGACATTTTTTGACCAACGGCGGCAGTATTTGCTATATATGGTATTGGCATGAATAGAAATACGTACCAAAAGAAAAGTGGGCGGAGCACGCCCCTTTGTTTGCGATATATTGGAGGCTGGACCTGTTAACCGATCTTAAATTTTAACAGCGTGCAGCCTTGGCTCAGGAATACTTATTACATGATAATATTTTTCGACCATGCACACTTCTGTGTCTACTTTTTTACTACGTTTATTAACGGCCTTACTTAAAATTTAAAATACATATTAATTAAAATAGTGGGGTAGCCCCATTCTCTTTCTCCCACAACTGTCTACAAAACAGCTGATTTTGTAATATGTGTTAATTAAAATAGAGAGTGGGGTAGCCCCATTCTCATTCTCCCACAACTGACTGCGAAACAGCTGATTGTAATTGCTTCTTTTTGATTGGTCTAAAAATAAAAAGGGGGAGCATGAAGCAAATTACATGCGGTTCAGTGCTGAATTCTCATTGGTCTACAACAAAAAAAGGGGAGAAGCATTGCAATAATTAAATTAAAATTAAATAAATAAATTTTTGTAAATATATAAATACTTTTAATTTTATTTTATAACGAGGGGGGTAGCGAAGCACACCGGGTTCAGCTAGTACACATATATTTTTAATTGTAAAAAGCTAAAAAATAACAACCATTTATGTTTTGTGATTTTTTATGTTTATTACATTGTTTACTATCATATTAATACAAAGGTAGATTTAGAATGAAATTAATTAGAATATTACATATATTAGAAAAAAAACTGAATTTTTAACTTTTTTCAATTATTTGTACATTTTTCGCATAAATTGAAATTATGTTCAGCACAAATGAAATTTCTACACTTTTCACAGCGTGTAGCAAAAAGATTTTTGTTATTTTTATATGTGCAGATGTAGCATCCGCCTCGTTTTGATGTACTTGGTAAATGGCGAATCTCCCGAATTCTTTGAATAACACTGGAAGCATCATTACTTTGAGGTTGTTTCTGTGATCTGTTTTTTAAAGAGATTCAATACAAGCTCCTCGATAAAAAGGCGACGACGAATATTATGGTTCGTTTTAGAATTTTTCCAATTCGGGAACAATGCAATGAAAGTCACGAATGCATTCAACGCACTAACATCAAGCATGTTACAAAATACTGCCATTGGCCACCGATTGACTTTTCGTTTGCATGTGTACGTAGCTGCCATTTGATCCATAGTATCAACTCCACTCTTGGTTTTGTTGTAGTCTTCAATGATGTTAGGTTTCTTCTTTTCACTATTCTCATTTATGCTGACAACATTGTGGTATGTACTGAGCCAATGTCACAAATCGGTACCGGCGAGGAACATATGACAACATAACTGCTTGCAATTTATGTTCATATACAACTTCTGTATGATAAATTGGCTTTTGACGCATGTCGAGTAGAACTGAAGGAATTTCAGTCCTATTTTTCCTTATTGTTCCCAAAATAGTCATGCGATTCTTATGTTAATCTTCTGCCAATTCATACGAAGTGAAAAAGTTGTCACACGTTACATTTCTGCCAGAAAGTCCTTCCACCAAATCCAAAACAACACGCCGTCCGAGATTACGTTCAGGAGTGGCATTACAATTCCGACCAACATAAATTTGTGTATTGTATGCATACCAGCTTTTTGAGTCGCACAGCACCCAAATTTTGATGCCATATTTCGCCGGCTTGGATGGAATATACTGACGAAATGGGCATCGCCCACGACACGGAACTAACTGTTCATCTACGGTAATGTTTTTTCCTGGTGTGTATGCAACCTTCAAATTATGATTCCATTTATCGTATACAATTCGAATCGGTGCCAATTTGTCACGTACAGAAGTACTTGTAGATGCAGTGTTGGCCATACGTTGTTCGCGGTCATAAAATCGAGTGCAACCATGGATACGCTTGAACATTTTCAAAGACATTGTTGCTCTAAATATTGACCGACCAGTTTCGTCATTCCACAGTTTAGTGACACATTCACCGTATAACCGATACACACCAGAAAGCAGCAACAATCCAAAATATGCGTTCAGAGTGTCCAAATCAATGTTTTCCCAATCGTCTTTGTACTTTCGCACACCATATAAATTCGTCATGTTGAAAATAATATTCTCAACCGGTTCAAGGAACATGCGAAATGCAGACGAAACATCAATTATAGTAGCAGCTGCTAATGCTTTTGGACCTGAATTATAAACAAAAATAAAACATATAATGAACATAAACCCATAACAAAGAGGGTAGGTTTTTACCTGAAGTGAAATTTTCTACACGTCGAAATGAATTTCTTCGATTTATTTCAAATGGTTGCGATGAATATTCAATTTTCTTATTTTTTGAAAAATATTTATTTTCAGGATTTGCTGCATTTTCTTCTGCTATATTTTGCTCAAGTGGCTCAATGTCATCTTCATCCGAGTGCACGCTAACTTCACTTTCATCATTCACCTTGTCTGATAATGCAAAATCATCGTCACTATTGCACGGAGATTCGCCCTCTTCGCTTTTCAAATCAAAATCCATTTCTAGTTCATCTCGTTGCCTTCTTTCACGTAAAACTCTATCCATTTTTTATCAAATACTTCAAAACACAACCAAAATTCTAATAAACGCGCAAACAAACTTCACTTATGTGTGTTCCAGAATAAACTGAATTTCATAAATCGAAAAATAAGAGCGTGCTATAAATCTACATACAATAATAAGCGGAAATTCCAGGTACCTGCTTGTGTGTGCGGTTTTTGAGATATTGTTAACTAAAAAGTGCAAAAATTCTGTTTTTGGTTAATCGTTAAGGCATATTTAAGCAAGGCATCGAATTTTTCGAAATAACTTGATGAAGCATCTAAAAGTAACATTTATTGCCTTCAAAACCCATTTTGATTCGTCTCAAAATCTTTTTTAACTTTGAGATATCGCTTGTAAGAATTTATAGTTTTGCTGACTTTCCTTTTCTTTCACCAGCTATACAATGCAAATGTTCGTTGAAACCGTAAATTCTTACAAGTGATATTTCGAATATAAAAAATATTTTGAGACGAATTAAAATGAGTTTTGAAGACAATAAATGTTATTTTTACTTCTTTTAAATTCTTTTAAATTCTTCTTTTAAATTCTTCATCGAGACATTTCGAAAAGTTCGATCCCTCGCTTAAATATGCCCTAACGTATAACCAAAAACAGCATTTTTTGCAATTTTTAGTTAACAATATCTCAATAACCAGATGAGATAGGCCAAAACTAAAGTCAAATTCGGATTAAGACAACGTAGCTTCACAAAAAAGTTCTAAATTTTATTTGTCCTTACTGTTTCTAGTGCTTTTATGACACATTTTCAAACTGAACGCAGACTTTTTGGTTGCTATATTTACCTATTGTTCCCGTTATCTCATAAATGAAGAGAAAAATCTATTTTTTTTTTTTTTTTGCTTTTAAGCTTAAGAATGTTAAGAAGAAAAACATCTATAAAAAATTTAAATTTAAGAATGCTCAGTCATTTAAAGACTTATTTCCTCGAGCGGTGGAGGCTATTCAAAATCATCACTATGTTGATGACTTTATCGACAGTGAAGACGATGAGTACGCGGCTCTACAGCTGGCAAACCAAGTCAAGCAAATCCATGCGGCAGCAGGATTTAATATACGCAACTGGGCGTCAAACTCTTCACATGTTCTAAAACAGCTTCTTAAACATCCTTCTGCAGAACAAGATATGAAAGAATGGGATCTTGCTACAAAGGTCTTAGGTATGTTTTGGGACCCTACTAATGATATTTTTAAATATTTTTGCGGATTTACAAAACTTAGCCGTGATGCAAAAAAGGAGCCTGTGGTGCCAACAAAAAGAGAGACACTACAAGTTTTAATGTGTATCTTTGACCCTCTGGAGTTTTTATCGTGCTACACCATAGGGCTGAAAATCTTACTCCAAGACATATGGTGTTCTGCCATTGAATGGGACGAGCCGCTGACGGACATCTTGTACTCAAAATGGTGCCAATGGAAATTCGTTCTAAAGATCATAATGACAGTCGAAATTCCACGAAGTTATGCACAATTGCTGAAAGAAGTAACAGCTATTCAACTTTACACATTCGTGGACGCTGGAGAGAAGGCGTACGCTGCCGTCTGCTACAATACTTGCGTATTGAACAAGGTTGCGATGTAACAGTCGCTCTTGTGTTAGCTAAAGCTAAAGTAGCGCCGCTTAAGCCACTGTCGATTCAAAGATTGGAACTACAAGCCGCTATAATTGGAGTCGGACTAGCTAGTAGAGTGATGCAAGCTCAACGCGTTAAAATAAATGCGCAATATTTTTGGACGGATTCAAAAACTGTGCTGAAGTGGTTAACAATGAATCCGAAAAACTTTCAACAGTTCGTTATGCATAGGGTAGGCGAAATACTAGAGACATCTAACGTTGCACAGTGGCGATGGGTACCCTCAAAATTGAATCCAGCCGATCATGCAACAAAAACAACATCAAAATCGAGTTTTCAAGGTTGGTTTTCAGGGCCCGCGTTTTTAGAAGCTGGAACACATAATTGGCCCTAATGTGATGAATTAGAATCAACAGATGAGACTGAGATAAGAAACTGCTGTTTATTCATGGGAAACGCACAGCTTGCGAGCATACCGTTTAATGTAGAATATTTTTCAAATTGGAAGCGACTTTAACGCGCTACTGCCACATTCATCTTATACATCAAACGTCTTAAAACTGCTGTCACAAGTGGAGCATTCGTTAAAGAAATTGACTCTGACATGATTTTGAGAGCTCAGCAATTACTCCTTCAACAAGCGGAAATTAGCGAATATACACAGAAAAAACAAATTAAATGAACAGCATACGTTAAAATTAATTCATTGATTTTAATGAAAAAATCATTGAGTTTTAATGAATTGCTCATAGTTTTTAACGTACTTTTCATTGAAATCAATGAAGTTATATTCATTAAAAATGTCTAAATAAATGTCAATGATTTGTTTTCATTATTTTAATGGACTTTTTATTGATATCAATGAAAAGTACATTGATTCCAGTTGTAAATCAAATTTTAACGAACCATGCATTGATTTTTAATGAACAGTTCATTGAATTCAATGTTTAGGTCATTAAATGCAATGTATAGTTCATTAAATTCAATGTATAGGACATTGAATTCAATGTATAGTTCATTGAATTTAATGTATAGTTCATTGAATTTAATGTATAGTTCATTGAATTCAATGTATACTAATTTATTCCCTTCCCAATTTTGTTTGAAGTGAAACGCGAAGTTCTGAAGACGAGTGGCAATTGTGTGTGTAAATCTATATATATAAAATAGGATGTGTGTATGTATGTAACCGTATGGACTCCAATGATTTGTTTTCATTATTTTAACGGACTTTTTATTGATATCAATGAAAAGTACATTGATTCCAGTTGTAAATCAAATTTTAACGAACCATACATTGATTTTTAATGAACAGTTCATTGAATTCAATGTTTAGGTCATTAAATGCAATGTATAGTTCATTAAATTCAATGAATAGGTCATTGAATTCAATGTATAGTTCATTGAATTCAATGTATTGTTCATTGAATTTAATGTATAGTTCATTAAATTCAATGTATTGTTCCATGATTTCAATGTATAGTTAATAAATTCAATGTATAGTTCATTAAATTCAATGTATATTTCATTAAATTCAATGTATAGTTCATTAAAATCAATGCATAGTTCATTAAATTCAATGTATTCAGTTCATTAAATTCAATGTATACTAATTTATTCCCTTCCCAATTTTGTTTGAATTGAAACGCGAAGTTCTGAAGACGAGTGGCAATTGTGTGTGTAAATCTATATATATAAAATAGGATGTGTGTATGTATGTAACCGTATGGACTCCAATGATTTGTTTTCATTATTTTAATGGACTTTTTATTGATATCAATGAAAAGTACATTGATTCCAGTTGTAAATCAAATTTTAACGAACCATACATTGATTTTTAATGAACAGTTCATTGAATTCAATGTTTAGGTCATTAAATGCAATGTATAGTTCATTAAATTCAATGAATAGGTCATTGAATTCAATGTATAGTTCATTGAATTCAATGTATTGTTCATTGAATTTAATGTATAGTTCATTAAATTCAAGGTATTGTTCCATGATTTCAATGTATAGTTAATAAATTCAATGTATAGTTCATTAAATTCAATGTATATTTCATTAAATTCAATGTATAGTTCATTAAAATCAATGCATAGTTCATTAAATTCAATGTATTCAGTTCATTAAATTCAATGTATACTAATTTATTCCCTTCCCAATTTTGTTTGAAGTGAAACGCGAAGTTCTGAAGACGAGTGGCAATTGTGTGTGTAAATCTATATATATAAAATAGGATGTGTGTATGTATGTAACCGTATGGACTCCAATGATTTGTTTTCATTATTTTAATGGACTTTTTATTGATATCAATGAAAAGTACATTGATTCCAGTTGTAAATCAAATTTTAACGAACCATACATTGATTTTTAATGAACAGTTCATTGAATTCAATGTTTAGGTCATTAAATGCAATGTATAGTTCATTAAATTCAATGAATAGGTCATTGAATTCAATGTATAGTTCATTGAATTCAATGTATTGTTCATTGAATTTAATGTATAGTTCATTAAATTCAATGTATTGTTCCATGATTTCAATGTATAGTTAATAAATTCAATGTATAGTTCATTAAATTCAATGTATATTTCATTAAATTCAATGTATAGTTCATTAAAATCAATGCATAGTTCATTAAATTCAATGTATTCAGTTCATTAAATTCAATGTATACTAATTTATTCCCTTCAAAATTTTGTTTGAAGTGAAACGCGAAGTTCTGAAGACGAGTGGCAATTGTGTGTGTAAATCTATATATATAAAATAGGATGTGTGTATGTATGTAACGTATGGACTCCAAAACGGCTGGGCCAATTTTGATGAAATTTTCAGGTAATGTTCATCTTGGTACGGTGGGTAACATAGGCTATATTTGGACCCGATAGGTGGCGCTGGGGTGGATTTATATCGAAAATTTGAATTTATGGACCAATTTAACTGAAATTCAGAATGTATGTTTGTTTGATCATAAGAAAATAATTTGTGGCGCTGGGGTGGACTTATTTCGAAAATTCGATGGCGTGAAAAATATATAAATACTTTTAATTTTATTTTATAACGAGGGGAGTAGCGAAGCACACCGGGTTCAGCTAGTTTTAGATAAAAGGTGATAATAAATTTAATTCAAAGTGAAGAAAATGCTTTGAATGTAAAAGAAAATTTAAATCTGTTGAATTGCTATTAGTATAGGTAAATAGTAGGAAATATACCTGACATTTTAAGTGACTGCTGCCATCAATTTCAAAAAATGTTTACATTTTTAAAGGTTGAAAACCACATAAAAGACAAAGCTGTGCGGGCAAAGTTGGCAGATATTGAGGATTTCACTAATTACAGTGGTAAGCTTAATTTTTCTCGAGGCTAAATAAATAAATAGTTATTTTTTCAATTAATATCTTTCCAAACAGTACTGCTATGAAACTTCTTTGGAGCCTTCATGGGCATTTGGTGCCCACTCAAAAAGTATGCAGTAAGGACAACTTTGGAAGAAAAACTTTCCTAAAGCATACAATTACCAGTTCCCAAGAGGCATTCGTTTTTGTTGGAAGCAGCATCCAGGAAGTCGAGGAGCATATTGAGTTTTTAAAAACTAAAGGCGAAAATATTCAACCATTAATCCTTGCTGTTGGAGAGAAGAACTTCTCCTCATTCCAACCATTTTATGTGTTCATTGATGGTGTAAAATTTCAATTTGCTAGTTTTATTAGAGCCGTAGACGTGTGCTTTAAAATTTTTCAATTATTTCAATTAATATATCCTGTGGCATGCACTCTCGTGTGGAAGTTTATTGCCGTCTATTTTTTTATAAATTTAAAAACTATTCAAAATCTTCGAAAATTTGTATATTAATTGACTCTTTAAAATAAAAAAATATTGTTGAATTTGTAATTATTTCCTTATTTTAAAAATGTTTAGAGATGGATTAACAAATAATTCGTTGAATTTAACGCATAGATCATTCATTCCAATAAACTAAATAGATTAAATTTAGTTAAATATACATGGAATTCAATGAACTGAATACCTCAAATTTAATGAACAGTACATTGAATCCAATAAACTAAATACATTAAATTCAATGATCTTAATACATTATATTTAATGAAATAATTATTAAATTCAATGAACTATACATTAAATTCAATAAACTATACATTGAATTCAATAAACTATAATACATTGAATTCAATGAACTATACATTGAATTCAATGAACTATACATTGAATTCAATGTAAGTTTCATTGAACTATACATTAAATTCAATGAACTATACATTGAATTCAATGACCTATACATTGAATTCAATGAACTTTACATTGAATTCAATGAACTTTTCATTAAATTCAATGAAAAAATCATTAATTTTTGCATTTTTTTAATGAACGTGTTTTAAAACCATTTAGGCCGACGATATGAACTAATAAAGGAAACAAACCCCTCGGTTCTCGCTACATTTTTTTCAACTACAAGGATAATAAAGCGCTCGGTTCTTGCTACGTTTTTATATTAAATACAAGCAGAACAAAGCACTCGGCTCTCGGTACGATTTTATATTTTCTAGAGGGGAAGCTGAGCGCATACATCTGCTCAGCTATATGCGCTATACACAAGGAGAATGAAGCGCTCTACTATTTTTTATGGAGCGCTTCAGATACGCTAATGGAACGATCGCTTCCCTGCTGGGGAAATATACATTATATTTGACTTTATATTTAACCAAACTACACATTAGGCTGGCCTTTTCAAGAATTTTTTGAAAACCAAATATGGGACTGGTTTAAAACGAGAAATTTGGGATAAAAACCAGCATGTGTTAAAATGAATTCAATAGGAGAAAGCCGAGTGACTGCGAGTTGGTCGTTTGTTTAAAATTGCAAAAACATTCGGAAATGTTTGACTTTTAACATATTTTCGATTTCTTGCACATAATACCTAACTTTGCGCGTGAAACTGGTATGCTTTTCTTTTTTAAATTAGTTGTTCCAAAAAATTAGCTATAAGACATAAAAATCGAATAAAAATTACCAAAGTTGTGATATTTTACTTTTCGAAAAAATTACTTTTTTTGTTGTAATTATATGGTGTTAAAATGTTTTCTGAAACAACACTTTGTGTTCAAAGTGCCAAAAACAGGTTTCAACAGGTTTAAACAGCTGTAACTTTAGTATCCGAATTTTGATTTTTGTTATTTTTTGCACGCGATGTCGTTTTTTAAAATGTTTCATTTTTGAATTGTAAGCGAATTTTTTGGTAAAAATACCCACATTTCAAATTTACAAAATGCTACACTTCTAGTACAAAATTTCATAAATACCAAGTTATTTAACGTAATCACAAAATTTTTTGTATTTGTACTAAATGATGTTTCAGAAAACATTTCAACAACATTGAATTGCAATTTGTTTGGAAATTTTCATTTTTAAGATTTTTTTTTTATTACAACAAGAAAAAATGATTTTTTTGAACTGTAAAATATCATAACTCTGTTAATTTTTATCCAATTTTTATGTTTTATAGCTCATTTTAAGAAACAATTAAATGAAAAACGAAGTGCATACCAGGTTTATGCACAAATTAGATTTTATGTGCAATAAATCGAGGAATATGTAAAAGTCAAAAAATTTTGGAATTTAAATAAAAGGAATTTAAATAAAACTCATATTAATACATATCTTAAGTGTCACGTTTTTAACTTGTTATATTTTTCATTTTTGAAATATTTAAAATTTTTAATACAAATGCATGCCCAAAATTTTGGAATATTTTTCAATTTAAATAAAAGGAACAGCTCGCGGTCACTCTTCGTACTTGTATCAAACTCATATTAACACATGTTCAATTCTATCTTAAATATCACGTTTTTTACTTGTTATATTTTTCATTTTCGAAATATTTAAAATTTTCATACAAATGCATGGCCAGTCTACTACTTATATAAAATTTCTAATTTTACTTCATGTTTTAGCAAAATTAAATAATTTGGAATTTTTCTGTTTTAATTCAGTACATAAAAATATTCTGGATTTCTCAGGGGGGTTTGAACCCTCCGAACGCCGCCCTTTTGTACAGCGTTACCTGACGCTACACGAAATTTGCCCGTGTGCACGCCAAAGCTTGTGCTTTTTCATTCATTTTGAGGACTTAAACATTTATTTAATTTTGTTCCCGGTTTTCGGTTTGGTTGAAATGTTTCGGCTTGTGTCGGTTAAGTTAATTTCGTTGCTCATGCATTTATGCAACGTTTTTGCAACCACGATTTTCGATTATTTCGTGGAACTGTGTGTGCGTGTCGAAGCAGTCTGAAACGGTTTGGTAGCATAGAATATACTCTTATTTGGAATACGTTTTTATAATGGAATATCTTTCGATTAATGTATTATACTTTAAACTTTGACAGAAACATAAAATTGATATTATGTATATATTGAGCTTAATGGGCAAAATTAACATAATGAAGATAATGAAAATAATGAATACTTTCAATATAGTTAATACAACTAATCTATACAATTGACTGGCTGTCTGTCTGTCTGTATTACAGACTCTGTACGTGCATCATGTGAAAACCACTAGATGGATTTTCTTTAAACTTGTCATATCCTTATATCTCTGGTCAGGACATAGGAATTCTATTTAAAATAGCGTCAAAATCTGATACTGATAAATTAATCTTTTTTCAAAAACGAAACCAATGCGATTGCTTACACAATTTTTTATATAATAAGAATATTTTTATGATTGAGAGAAATTTTAGGCTCAAAACCAATGGAATTCCGTCGAGTATGGAGTTAAATGGCGTTAAAACAAATAATTCCCTTGAGTCCTGTAATCTTTTTGCTGAGTTTTTTCAGACTGTTTTTGAAAAATATAATGATTTGACGTCTTCTGATGTAATCACTAGTTTTGATTCTCCAAACATTGATTTCTTAAAAATATTAATGTTTCAATAGGTGACGTATCCTCTAAGCTATATCAAGCTTAAAACCGAGCTTTAAATATGAACGTGGTGGTTTTCCCCAATGTTTTGTAAACTTTGTGCTGACGCTATAGTAAAGCCTATTACTTTCTTGTTTAATTTAACAAATTAACAATAATAAAATGTCATCTTACTTAAAACTTACAACAAAAATTCAAAATCGAGTACATGTTTGTAAATTGAAGGGCATTTGCTCTTTTTTATGGAATTCTCCTTAATAAAAAATAATGAATATTTTATTGAACACTCTCAAATCAGGGACTTTTATACACACATATTTAAGAATGAAACGGGAATATTTTATGAAAATTTTACTGTGATAACAAGTTAGAATAAATCAAGACTGTGCTTGATTCATTCAACTTTATTTTTGACAGCTTCTATAAATAACAATTGCTTTAATGCCCATGTGGCAAACTTTTTTTTAACTATCAATAAACTTATTAGTAGTAGTAAGCTGGCTCAAAGTTATTTTATTGTCTTGTCATCTTTTTTGATGACATGGTTTTGTTTTCGCAAATTGTTGCTGACAACTTCAAAGTTAACTGTTCAAACACATAAATATCTAAATATATACACTTTTGCTATTTGAACACTTAAGTAATATTCTTTTGAAAGTTGAAGTATTGTTTATGTGAAAGTTTTTGACATATGGATAAACAAGTTGACAATAATAGCACTGTGCGGCACGAAAATCTGCATTTAATAATTTCAACGTTTTTCACTTAATCTTAGTATGAGGAATCTCATGGTAATATCCGTTTTTCCACTTTACCAAAGACTTAAGTGCAAAATTTTTTTTTTAATTAGTCCAGATATGCACTCATTTGCATGTTGAGAACTCTTGAACCATGAGGATTTTCATTTTGGTTTTTTCAGCAAACTTCTTTCTATTATTCTTGCCAACAACTTTGTTGTACAAATATATAATGAAAAATCATTTGAAATTGTATTTAAACCTTTAATAAGCGACATATGTCTTGTTCGCTTTCAACGCTTCAAATCAAAAAATGTTACTCATACGCAATGTTGTTCAAATTTTATCGTTTGACTTTTTGTAAGAATCACTTGAAATTCATTTATTCAGCAAAGTTGTTGGTCAGAATTATAGAAAGAACTTTGCGCAAGAAACAAAAACGAAAATCATAATGGTTTAAGAGTGTCAAAAGGTTCAAGAGAGAAAATGAGTGTATATCTGAGTAACTTTTGATTTACCTTAAAAAAAAAATTTTGTTCTACAATTTTCTGTAAAGTGGTAAAACAAACGTCACCACTAAATTCTTCATACCAAAATGAAGTGAAAAGCGTTTAAACTATCAATACAGAGAAAAAAGATACAAAAAAGCGCACAGTAAAGCTAAATATAGTTCACTCAAGAATAAAAAAAAAATTTTAGAAAAATAATTTAGATCAAAAAAACAAATAATGTTTCAAAATTCCAAATATTTACATTCAATCCTACAAGTTTTCTTTGTAGTATCGAGTAGTGCCTAGAAACGAACATCAAAATGCACAGTGGTTCAGCGCATAGGCCAAAAATCAAAAAAATCGTATATTTTTTCTCCGTTTTTCTCACTTTCTCGTATTCTTATGAACTCAAATGAATAGAAATACAACAACTTTTCACCGATCCTTTGATCAGTCGTTTTTTATGTGCGTTTAAAGTATAGGTGTTGGAGTAGCTGCGATTATCGTGTTTTCAAATCGCTCAACTACAGTGAATTGCTAAAAAAGTTTTTTACTTAATTTTCAATACATTAACAAAAATTTGGTATGGATGTTTACAATCAAGGTGTAGTCTTTAATTTAAAGTGAAAATAGTATACGTGTGAATAAAAAGTATTTTTTTAAAAATTTTTTTTCTTTTTTTTTTTTTTTTGTTATTCATTGTTCACTTAAGCTTTTAGTAATGTGGCCTTCGCCTGATAGTGGCAAATATATACGTTTAAAGATATGCATTTTGGGCTTTCAGAAGAAAACAAATTAAATGCCCCTCTCTGCCCCTCAGCTGCTACTACATCGTCAAGTAGAGTAATCTCCGCTAAAGAGAGCATTCTTTGTGTTGTGAAATGTCAATCGTGTTTCGTTGAGAGAGTTTTTTGTTTTATAAAAAAAAAACCTGTTTTGTTTTTATTTGCTCTTGTCCTTGTTGTATTCAGATATCAACAAAAAAATTGTTGTCATTGTGTATATAATACAGTCTTTTCGTTAATATGAATTTTTTGTTATTAAAGTTTTTCAAGAATTTTTGTTTTTGAACAGCGGTTGTCTGCAGCTGGCTCAATACATAAAAAATGTCAGCAATTTGTCGATAATATGACTGAAAATTTTAGCTCAAATTCTAACTTAATTTCGAAAATTTAGATAAAGAAATAGATAAATTTTTGCGTAATTGTTAACTTGTGCTGGGTTACGTACTTCAAATAAATAATAAACATTTAATCCATTTTAAAATTTTATAAAGATATGTTTAATTGGAAATGGATGTGTCTCTATTGTGAACTGCATTACCGACAGTAGCTTTGTTTCTTTTGATTATTCAATATATCTCATATGTTTGTTATCGAATTTTTATGTAATGGAAAGGGAAAAAAAAAGATAATTTTTCACTTCCGGGCCACGTCAAGAAAAATTTGTCTTTTCTAATCCAGCTGAAGTTGAAGCAAGACGTTTTGGTTAAAGAAACTACAAAAATTATCTGGTTTTGCTTTAGTCATTGGTAAGATTAATTAGAATTTATTTAAACTCCAATTTTCCAGTTTAAATGACATTCAGTGGTTTAGATTAATTGGAAACAGAAGCAAATATCTGCTTGACCATTTTGGCAAAAATATCTGGAGTTTTCAATTATACTAAAAACAATTAAAGGAAATCATATAAAAAGTATTTATTAATCCTGTAAACGACAAAAATAATAGAGGAAAAAAGCAGAAGGGTTAAATCGAAGCTGGATGTTTAGAGTTAATTTCTAAGAAGACAATGGATAAGAACAAGTTATTCTAAAACTAAAAACAAAATATATATAATTTAAAATTTTAAAGAGAGTATATAGAAAAAAAAGAGGTTATTCATAAACTCGAACCACGTGTAGGTAATAGAAATGTCAGAAGGGAGAGAATTTTAGTTTCAACTTCTAATTCAGACAGATCGGTTCGCGTGTAGTGAGAAATAAAAAAAAAGAAATACATAAAAAAACGATTAAAGAAAAATTTTCATATTTTAAGGTGAGAATATGTGCAGAAGAGAAAAAAGGTTAAAGAAAAGAAACAAACTTGAAATTTAATATTTTAAGATATGTTAATTTAATCTAGTTCAAAAGAAAAGAATACATATATATGTAAAATAGCAGTGCAAGATTTTAGTAAATGTGTGTTAAGAAACAAGAAAGCAAGACAGAAATAGATATAGTGTAACGGTGAAAAAAGTAATTAATTAAAAGAAATAAATACGGAGGTTGGAAAGTGATATTAATAAAAGAGGGAGAAAAGAAGCTGAGAAAAGAAAACAACTTATAGAAATATTTAACTTTAATCAACATTACTATTTAGCAACAATTAGGTAGAGCGCAAAACTAAATTTTACCATAAAGAAGCAGCAGAGCATCGTTGGAAGGCCTTCGGCGAGATCCTGTATATATTTATAAGTGAGTGCAAATATAAATTTTTCTTGTTTTTATACCTAAGTATGTGTAAGCATTAGTTTGGCTCTCAACCTTTTTAAGACTTAGTTATAATTGGAACAGGTTGGAAACGAACTATATACTAGACTTGAGAGTTCAATGAACTTTACAGAATGATCAGCTGCTTGAGAAAAAGAATTATTTAATAGAAATATACACAGCATACAAAATTCGTACAGTGGGGTAAAAGTAAAAAATTTCTTATCAGAAAAGTAAAATATTTAAAAAAAAAAAAACAAAATTTTTTCTAGAGTCTTACACTGCTTATAATATTTTACTTAAGGGAGGGTTCTCCTGGATTTTTTTGGATTTGGCCGAAAAACAAGCAAAATTTGAGAATGGTTTGTGGCTTGAAAATGGCGGATCTCGTCGACCTCTGGCCGCAAAACATCGACCTCCCGCGGACAGTGTGGGGCCTCAGGTAGTGAACTGAAATGAGAAATGTATAAAATTTATAAAAATTGATAACATTTTATATGCCTGCAACCTAACTTCAATTAAGTTTGGTAAAAAAAACCAATTTTATGGACTTTTAAAAAAAAAATTGAAATTTTTTGCTTTTTTTTTTACTTAGATCTCGTTTAATATTGCTTCCACGCAATTTCCAAAAAAGGTCTGGCTTTGTATTTTCAAAAACAAAGAGTATCGCTTTATATGAGTATAGTTAGAAAAGCTTCTGAATACTTTTATTTTTCCTATGATATGGAATAAAGTTATTAAATACAATAAATTTATTTAATATTATTATAAAATACTTTGTACGCAGCCCTTTTGCTTTCTTTTTGGCTTTCCTTTTTTTTTTGCTCGCACACGAAGAATAATTTTAATAGAAGTCACGATAGAGATCATACAGACTCAGGTATACAGAATTTATCGTAATTCGATTATTGATTGATGTGTGTGTATAATTTGTTGCTTTGTGTGAAAATGTTTATATTTTTTTATTTATTTTTTAAATGATTAAGCAGTACAGCCACGTTTGGCAACATTTAAAAATTATAAATAAACAATTTTTTATGCCAATGTTAGGTTCCAGGCGTACAAAAAAGTATATACTTTCAAACATTTAAAACATTCAAACTTTGAATGAAGGAAATCGGATCAATAGAACAAGCCCTGTGCTGTCCGTTAGATTAGAAAACATGGTTCCGAGAAAAACGCGTTTAAAGCGTGACATGGGTACGTTTGACACGCTCTAGCTCGAGAAATACGCTTCGTATTGAAATATCCCTTGGCACAAACATTCTACATATATGTAACTTTCATTTTATGTAAAAAAAATGGATTTTTTCAAAAAAATCCAGGAGAACCTTCCCTTAAAAAAAAGAAAAAGAAAAAAAAGACATAAAATGGCACTCCTTATTAATTATACCTTTTAATATTTTTACACTTTACATTTCTGCCATGAATTTGTATATCCTTTATATCGTTATAAATATATGTTTATTCTAGTTTTTGAATAAAAATTATAATGAATTGGTAAATTTCGAATAATGATTTGAAATTAAGTGGTTTGATAATGCTAATGGGACTTCTAATTACATCTGAAAGTCATGGAGGGCGGGAATAGAACGGCCGTAAAAATGTTCGCGCTGTTTTGTTTGGTATTCAGGGGTGTTATGGAAACCGACAAATGTCAGAAACGGTTTGGAAATTGACACAGATTTCATTTTGATGTTATAGAAACCGATTATCGATTTAGAAACTGGTTTCATTTTCGAAATTGGTTTTGTGTTTCTTAATCGATAATCGGTTTCTATGACACCAAATTGAAATCTGTGTCAATTTCAAAACCCATTCTGACAATTGTCGGTTTCCAGAACACCCCTGATTATGTTCAGGGTTATGTGGTAGTCGCTTGTAAGTTTGTCTATGGTTCTGTCTGTCTGGCTACGTTTGATTTTATTCAAAATTTGATTTTTGACTTGAATTTTTTTTTGTGTGCGTAAAACAAATATTTTTGTTATCTTTTTGAATTGCGAATTGCGTGCAAGTGTTCGTAGATCTCTAGCTACTTTTCATCATCGAACCTTCGAAAATGAAGCTCCTGAACAAGCCAGATGCATACGGGGTAGCTAGAGGATTTCTTCTCTTTCAATATCTCCTTGTTGGATTTGGATTATTTAAAAACATCATAAGCGAACTTAGATATAATAACATAGAAATGCACAGCGACAACGAATTCGATTCAAATCGTTCATAACACACTTTTATTGGAAAGCGTGCATTGAATAAGTGGTTCTTCTATGTGAGTATAAGGAAGCAAAGAATGATAAGAAACAAGGAAAACAATGAAAATATTTTTTGAGTCAGCCTCTAAAAATTAAATAACTTGTTACTAACTCATTTACAAAATTTTTCATTTCCTGTAAAAATTCGCAATATCTGTAAATTTTGTTATAATTGCATTTGTATTTATTGCAATTTCAAGATTTGAAGATTTTAAAATAGCCTACAAAGTATTAAACCTATATTCCAAATCTCATTAATATCTGTTGGAACGTGAAAGGAACGCACAAAAAAACCAACAAACAGACAGCTTTATTTTTTAATTTAAGTAAAGATTTGCATTTTGTATGTGTTTTCATAAAAACTAGACTCACACAAGTTTAATGTTAAATTTTTGGAAATAACATACGATTATGCTATCAAACATTATAAGATTAGAAACTACTATCTACTAACTCTTTTCTAGTCTATTAAGGAAATGCCTAGGACACTCTGAAGTAGGGGGCATTTGCGGACAGATTGTAATGAAATTTTGTATATAATTCAATATTTGGGCTAGTATCTATAAGTTCATATTAAAATTTTTGCAATATAGACTTTGTGTCATTTTTGAGGATATCTTAGAGCAGGAAAATGTGATCAGAACAGAACGAAATTAAATTAAATTTAAATTTAATACATACTAAATATTTGAATTCTAAATTTTATTTTTTTCTGGTCTTCATGAAATTTTATAAAATAAACTAACTGCAATTGTCAAGCCGAAGATTTCAAAATGTGACTTTTTATGTGTAACTTCTCAGCCTTATAGGTTAGGTTAGGTTAAACCGGATGCCTTCGTGAAGGCTCACATAGACCAATTCAGGTCCTTAGTGGTACCGGTAGCGAACAAAAGGAACCTTTGTGTTTATTTAAAAATCTTTAAAGATTTGCGTTGAGTTCGCAAACCTTAGGAGGGATTCCAGAGACACCCTGGCTACATCTTTAAGCGACGGGAATGTCGATGAGCCTAGGTATTTTAGTCTCGATCTAGGGTAGGGCATGTGCATAGTAGGTGCTCCAGGGTCTCCACTGTGCCCGGTTCCTTGCATTTCTTCCTCGCGTGGGCTGCCGTCATGCAGTGTTCAGTGAGCATGCCCACTAGTGTCCTGCAATCTTTGCGAGGGCGTGCCAAGATGAACAGAGTTCGTTTTTCGCATTGTGCATTGCACATGATTTTCGAGATCTTGCACGATGTCGTATCTTTCCATCTACGATTCACTGCTAGTGTGGCTCTTCTTTCGAGGTTCCTGTACAACTCTTGTAGCGGAGTAAGTACATGTTCTGCGCGTTCTGATTCCAGCCCGGCGCCTTCCTTTGCTAAACCATCTGCCATCTCGTTTCCCTCAATGCCCTGGTGGCTAGGTGAGGCGCAGATAAACACTACCAACGCCCCACGCCATCTTCCCGTAACGCGCGTAGAGGATATCCTCTGCCTCCTTGTTGATTTGGAGGATGTAGTGTTGCCCCCCGGTACTACCAGGTAGTGGATCAGCTTCAGTGCGGACTCCTGTGGCATTACTCTTGGGAAGAGTACCTTTGCTTTTGGCAGGGACGGGATACTAGTCCTGTCCACTACTTCCAGTTGGGCACCCTATCATAGGCCTTGGAGCGTCGGGGTTACTGCTTTCACCCAGTGCAAAGTTGGATCGTTGTTGCACTTCAGGATCTTAACCCCATTGAGCCAGCCCGCTCCATCGAATGTGGGCATGGGAGGGTCAGGTTGGGCTTCCAACCTCACGAACATCACCTCGAGCAGCTTCATCTCTACGGATTTCCATCTCTCGAGGGTCATTTTGCCTTGGGGATCACTCCGGTCGATCAGTGCTATGATCAGGTGTCGTTTAGTCACGTCACTGGCCTTGGTTCTTACCTCCAGTTTAGGCTGCGGGATTGTGTTTATGATCGGTTTCTGCTTCTGTCGTTTGCTTGCTGGAGCTCCGACTTTCGCACTTTCCACCGATCTTTGGCGTTTTTGAGCAGCCTGTTCTTCTACTTTGTTCGCGAACTGCGAAGTCGTAGGTGCAAAGCTTGGTCTGCTCGCGAAGTGTATGCGACCCTCTTCCGCCTTTAGCTTAGCCCAGGCGAGCGACTCCTTCTCTTTGGAAGAGAGATCAATCTTGCCTGACAGCCGGCTGCAGATTTTAAGGGCCGCTTTGTAGTTGGCCTTGGCCTTCAACCCCCCTTGTCTTTATGCCCGGGCCTGCTCCCGCCCCGGCGACATTTTTGGCAGTAGCTTTGCAACCGCTATGGCCTGCTCCAACCATAGGGGAGGTGTGACCGCTGGCGGCACGCAGTGAGGATTGCTCCTCACTGTGTTCACCGGCGGCCGCTGGTGTTGTTTTGTTTATTTTTGTTGTTTCTTCCATACAGTTCCCACGAGTGTGGGACAAAGGAAGGTCCACCCCCACAGATGTCCCTGTGAGCGGGTAAGGCTGGATAGTATCGCAGGGCACCTGGTATCCGGTACGCTCCGTTTGAGACTGGACTATTTTTAATGGGCCTCCAGCCTAGTCGCATAATACCTTGATTCGGCCCATCGGAGCCTTATAGAATTTACTAAAATTTACGGGTTTACTTCTTAATTAATTTAGTTAAAGATCTTATATTCATGAAAAACACCACTAAATTTCAAAACCTTGTTTACTATATTTTCCAAGTTAAAGATTTTGACCGCTCCTCCATAGCGGCTGAGCCACTGTGCAATGCTTTGAAATAATTGCAAAATATCACTTTTTGTTTTTTCTACAAAATATTATATTTTTATGATATAATAGTAGTATAAAAAATAACCAAACTTTAGGATTATGATGCAGTGTCCTTCAAATTGATATTGCAATTTTTTTTGTCTCATCTTACCTCTAGTTTTTTTACTGCATTCTCTTAAATATTGCCTAAACCATAGCAGCTTAAAATCCTTACACATGCTACAAAAAAAAATGCAATCATGGATCTACTGCTGAAATTGTCACCAACACAACAAGGTTTCAAAAAATACCAAACAAACTTGCAGATGCACAAACACACACAAACATGCTATGTGTTTGCTGTCCTGCAACATTCATGAATGCAGTACAGTAGAATTATCTAAGCAAAAAACCAATGTTGGACACGTACCCAATAAAGCAAAATAAAATGATGACCCATTTCAAACTGAAATGGTCTTTTTACCCGAACGGAAATGCAGTGTGCATATTGTGAGAACAAGAAGCATTCATAGAAAATATGGCGTCACTTTTTTAGTGGCAGTAATAGAACAAAAAAAAAATATTAAAAAACATAACTCTATTTTAAAGCATAGCAAGTATTGAGGGTAAAAACACTCAACTGGACTGTATTTGAACTAGCGCACTGCAAAATAAATAAACATGTCGACAGTTTATTTATTTTGAAAATATTACATTTTTTTACTCTCTCTCCACATGTGCGAGAGTATTGGCAGCATCAAATGTTAGAAAATGCAAGCAAATTTATTAAAACATTTTTTGGGCTGGTTGGTATATCGGCATGAATGGCCATTTTGCTGTGCTACTTTTTTATTTTTTTAATTTTTTGACAGCTGCAAACGTTGTTTCTATGTGTTGTCAGTAAAGGCAATACAGTTGCTTCATTTGGAATAATTAAAACAAAAAATATAATACGAAAGTCATCAAATAATGTTTGCTATTTTATGACTTCTATGAATTATGTAGATATGAAAAATCTATGCTTTTACAAAATGATTGTTGTGTTTTAAACTTGCTGGCATTTGTTTACAAATTTTCATTAAATGAGTGTTTAAATTTACCAAAAATTGAAATACAACTGCTTTTTTGAAGGAGTTTAACTTTGCCAAAGCAATTAATACACAATGCGCCACCATTTTTGTGATCAAAATGCAACTATTTTTTATTTAGATTTCGGCTTCTTAATGGCTTCTTAAGGAAAAGAATGAGCTACTGATGAAAAAAAATTTATAGAGGAATAACGAAGTTAGCGGCAACAAGGTACCAGAAGGAATTCTTCCATAAATTTTTTTCATCAGAACCTCACTCTTTTTCTTAAAAAGCCATCTTAATGCATAAAAGTAATAAACTTTGCATATTTCTGTGCCTTCTATTTTTGCTAATTTTGTTAAAGATTTTTCGATCTTATTTTCACTGCAAAAAGTTATTTATTTTTTTATATATTTTTCGATTGTGCAAAAACTACTAATTAAATTAGCAAAACTGATTAAAGTTAATTAGACTGATTAATTAATTAAACTAATTAATTAAACTGATTAAAGTTAAATTTTCAATTAAATTGAAAGTGAATTTATTTTTTTTTTAATTTAGTATTTTTTATAACTAAATCGGTTTATTAAAACTGAAGATATGGTAAAATGTATGAAGCTATATCCAAAAACATCGGATCAAAAATTCAAAAATATATATATTTTGGAAACGTATACAAAGAAAAAATTTTTATATTCAGCCATTTTCATATTCAGTGGGCTGAAATCTATAAGAAAAATAAAGACGTACCGATCACAGACATTTTTTCCATTTTGACACATAGTGTAATTTCTTAAATTATTTGTTTTGCGCAATTTTGACGACAAAAATTTTAATGTATTAAACTATTTTTTCGAATCGAGTCATTTTTAAGGTAGCAGATAAATGCACACAATTTTTTTTTTTTTTGCACTCATCAACAGTTGAACATTAAATTTGAATTTGCATTAAAAATTTCCAAAATGTTCTTGAAATTTGTCTTAAAAAAGAAAACCCTATTCCGATTCTTCGGGGTAGTTGTTTTCCGATTCAGAATCGGGCTGAATATCTTTTTTAAAAATATTCACTTTTTACTCAAAAAATTACTCAAAATTTGTTTTTATTGTAAAAATAAAAATAAGTAAAAAACAGGGTGCGGAGAACGGTTGAAATACGATTGTTCTCAATTATCGTTCTCCTCATATAAAATTGTTCTCGCAAATTATCACGTACGAATGGGGAACTCTCCATGATTCAATTATTATAAGGTTATTCGTATTTTTTGACGTATGCTTATTTTTTATAAACAAACATATGTTGACAATCTGCTAACAGTGTTTTGTACTGTTGCAAAAAAAGTATGTTTCAGTGTTTCGTTGTGTAGTTTTCTAGTGTAGTAGTTTTTAATGATATCTTGCCAAGTTAATAAGAAAAAGAAACTATGTAGGTGTTGCATCGTAAGTGTATGCTATGTTGTAAGTATATTCTAGGAATTTAGAAAGTTCCTTTGCAAATTTAAAATAAAGAGCTATTATTGCCATAGCTCAAAACCTACTTAGTGAATTTAATTTATTGAAAGTGTAATTTAGAAGAAAGTAAGTTAAGGCGAAAAACAATTTATAAAGAAATACTAGTGGTATTCAATGAACGCCGTGTTGTCGATGTAAACAGCGTATGTTCGGTAAGTTTACAACAGCGTACTTTGCAATAATAAAATTGTAAGGGATTAAACATACGCAGCTTGTGGCACAAAAACAAGGTGTATACATAATGTGACCAACATTTTCAATGCAAAAAGAAGTACACGCACAGACTTTAAAAAGAGACAAAAAATAGAATAAATATAAACATAGAATAAATATAGAATTACAAAAGAGAAGTACAGGGTTGCCCATATTCGACGGACCGATGTTTTTTTTAAAAAAATCAAAGAAAAAAATAAAAATTTGGCAGTTGGCAATCTTAATCATTTTATTTGTTCCAAGTAGATTTGTTTGCATCAATTTTTGAATATGATATCTCTCAAATGGCCGACTCTGGCGTTGATGGCGTATTGTGCCCTTTTTGCAGCATTTTCCATCGTTTTCGCCAACATTTCGGCCGGAATAGCGGCTATTTCTTCACGAATGTTGTCCTTGAGCTCTTCTACGGTCCTTGGCTTGTTAACGTAAACCTTTGACTTCAAATATCCCCACAAGAAGAAGTCAGGCGGCGTCAAATCGGGCGAACGCGGTGGCCAGTCCAAATCACCACTTTTCGACATCAAACGGCCCGGAAACAAATTCTTCAGAAAATCGATTGTTATGCGACTTGTGTGCGGTGGAGCGCTGTCTTGTTGAAACCAGAACTGCCTCATACGCTTTCGACGAATAATTGGCATCACAAAATTGGTCATCATGTCGCGATAACGCTCCTGGTTGATGGTAACAGCATGGCCATTTTCATTTTGGAAGAAAAACGGCCCAATGACCGTTTTCGCACTAACGCCGCACCAAACTGTGACTTTTTCGTCATGAAGAGGCACTTCTTGAATCTCCTGAGGATTTTCAGTGGCGTAAATACGGCAATTTTGCTTATTTACGGTCCCATTCAATGTGCACTTCTCACATTTTTTAATCTTTTCAAAGCACGTTGAGTTTTCACAATTGACTTCTTCTGTTGAATGTAAATTTCAACTATTTCAGAGCGCTCGCATGGCGTGTATTATTCCATGGTAAAAATCTGCTTGGACTGACGCTTCAAACGCGGTATGTCATTAAGCGATCTGACATCTCTGTCAAAAGTTATGGCGTTGCCAGATGGGTCCGTCGAATATGGGCAACCCTGTACATAAAAAAAATAATGAAGATATTTAAAGATGCATGAATAAATCTATTAAACAAAAAATTTAATTTATGAGAGATTCAAAATTAGATCCAGCTAAAAATTTATTGCTTATAAACGTAGTAGTCCACCAGTTTGACGAATTCAAAAAATCAATTTTTTTTTTTTAATTTTTCGCAATAGAATATAAAAATTAATCTTAAAAATATACTCTAAAAGTTTTAGACCTAAATTAAAAATATTTTTAAAGTTACAGCCAAAAGAAGAGACAGTGTCGTAACGTATATTAAAATGCTGCAAAAACTTTAAACACATTTTTTTCGAAACTTCGGGAAAGCACTAACTAAAAACTATTCGACCGATTTGGCTAAAAATTTTACCTGCTATTTAAGGCATACATAGCTAGTTCCGGAACTTTAAAACAATCATTTTTTCAATAAGTTAATTTTTTAAACAAATTAAAAAAGTTAGATTTACAAATTTTTTTTTCACAAGTCATATTTTTATTTGTTTTTTTTTTTTTAAAACATATTATAGGATAGTGCACTACAATAAAGCCTGCCGAACAATATTCCCTTTGATTTTTTTATTTCAGATAAATATGTTAGGCTGGGTGCTTCCCCCAAAAAACATACCTTCTCCCGAGTACTTTTCTTTGATATAGATAACTATAAGCAAATTAATGTACAATCAAGTCAAAGAAAATTCTTTTTCACACTTTACGACATCAATAAAAACATGTTCAAATTTCAAAACGATCGCATATTATTTTCTAAGAAACATTTTCAAATGTCTCTTATGCGAAAAACCTCTGATGGGATGTGTACTAGGGAATATCAAAAGGCATTGCGAGAGTGCGCACAAACATAATTTTGATGATGCTTCATCAAAAAGATCATTAAGAAGTAATCATGCAATCTAATCATGTCATAACAAACCATATTTTTTCATTTGATTGGGCATATCAAGTTTATTAACCTTATTTAAACATTATTTTTCCTCATATGCATATGTGCAGTCTACATCTGTATTTTGGTTTCATCTTTTCATGTCAGCAAGTGTACAAAAATACAACAACAAACTTATATTTTGTCTAATAACTACTCTACGTACAAGCGAACTTTCGTGAATTTTTTCTTCAAACGTTCATATTGAATGAACAATTCCAAACAAACGTTTGTTGCTTTTTGTTGTTGTGTGAAAAATTCGTTCTAAAAATACAAAGCTCACAAATTTATCAGTGATAAAAAAAACGACGCAAGCAGAGCGTTCCCTTTTTCAATTGCGAACGTTCGTCTCCTTTTAAATTTTTCGTTTGAAAAATTCTCACACACAGCAAAAAACGAACGATAAGATCGTATTTTAATCAATTACGAACGAATTTTTCCGCACCCTGGTAAAAAATGCATTTCAGACTACCTTTCATATGCAGGCTTGCCAGACGTCAGGACTTACGTCGAATTGTCAAGAAAGTACAGCACTTATATTTTCTCTTAGGTCATTGCATCTAGAAAATACGAGGTATTTTCTGAAAAAGAAAAATGAGAAAAGCAGTGAGTATGAGCTATGGTGCTCAATTTGGTCAATAAAATCTAACGCAGTTGGTATGGATGGAGTTTCGCTAAAATTTTTGAAAATAGTTTATCCTTCTATTTCGTCACACTTACCTTATATTTTTAACACTATCCTTACTACGTCGTCGTTCCCAACAGCATGGAAGGTTGCGAAGGTTACGCCAATCCCAAAGGTAAAAAATCTTAAACATGTTTCTGACTACCGTCCCATAAGTGTACTACCAGTCTTTTCAAAAATTTTGAAATACATCATGAAATCACAGATTCTTGGTTACTTAGAACCTAACAATTTAATTTTTAATTTTTAGTCTGGTTCTAGAGCTCACCATAATACAACTAATCTCATGTTGGACCTTGTTGATAATATCAGATACGCGGTTGACAAGAAGTTTATCCCAGTTTTAAATTTTTTGGATTTCAGAAAAGCTTTTGATTCCATTTGTCACAATGTGCTTGTTAACAAGCTTTACTCTAAATACAAATTTGGAAAAACATCCTGCAATTTGGTGTTTTCTTACCTTCACAGGCGTGAGCAGTATGTTCAATCTGCTTGCGAGTTTGTTTCTAGTCTGATTGAATTACACAGGGGAGTCCCACAGTGTTCAATATTGGGTCCTCTTTTGTTCATGATTTATATAAATGACATATTTGAGTGTCTATCTTTCTGTTCAGGACATATCTACGCGGATGATGTGCAACTGGTTGGAATATGTAGTGATGGAAACTTAAGTCGTTTTTCGATGCAAGTTAACTGGGACTTGGATAATATCTCAAATTGGTCAAAACAAAACTTTATTGATCTAAACCATTCAAAAACAAAAGCTATGCTGTTTTGCCGCAGTCCTATGCAAGCCCCATTAATTTGCATTAATAATGTGGTTATAGAATTTACTTCGCACTACAAAAGTCTTGGCTTCTATATTGATAAAGAGTTATCTTTCAATTGTCACATTAATCACATAATCTCCAAGGTCTCATTTGCCCTCCGTAAATTGTTTTGTATCAACTATTTCCTGCCTTTCTTCATTAGAAAAAGAATAGGTCATGCCTTATTTATGCCAGTAATGTTGTATGGATTAGAATTATTTTCAGGTACCACTCAGTAGAATATGAACAAATTGAAGTTATGTCTTCACAGAGTAATTCGTTTCGTATACAATCTCCGCATTCATGATCACGTCTCTGAATATGTTAAAGACTTTATTGGCAGTAAATTTGAGAATTTTATTAAACTACGCATACATCTATTGCTCTATAAAATCCTTAAAATAAAATCTCCTGTATATCTGGTAAATAAATTCAAATTTTGCAACTCAAGCAGAACTCATATGCTATTGAGTCCTGCTTTCTCTTCTTCTATTATGGAAAGATCGTTTACGGTACGCGCATATAGGCTCTGGAATACAGTTCTTCCTTACCGGGAACGTAATTTATCGCTGACTATTAGACAATTTATGGTCGTTTTGGCAAGCAAATTTTAATACTAATAATTTATTTTCAAAAAAAAAAAAATAATTTTTGTTTATTACTCTTGTAAATTTTGTTAGCCAATTTACTTATTTTCTTATTTTATTTTCTTTTTTTGCTACTGTTGTAGCTCGTTCCTGTAAAAAAATCGGCAAGTTACAGATTTGTGTGACGTCAGCCGTTATCAATCCCTAGTTACCGATTTCGTGACAACTTATGTTTCTGTACGTTTAAATCGGTAAAAACTCGGACCGTGATGAAAAAGAACACAAATCGAGAAGGAAAGTTGCGAAATTGAGTCAAATGACAAGCAGCTGTTTACTCGAATATATTAGTTTAGTATTATATATTATTTTTTTTTTACTTTATAACAAATAGGTGCTTGTGAATATTTGCAGTTTAAGAAAATTAATTATGTTGTAATGATGTGTATTAATGGTTACTGTTGTAAATAATGTAAATAATTTTACACTTAGTGCTGTGCTGCAAAAACTTAGCAAATATATGCAACCGGTTACTTTTTCATAGCTCAAACAAATACTGTTTTGCTAAAATGTTTAACTTTTATGTAAGTAGCAGAGATCTGCAACAAGTAATTGAAAATCAAGCTACTTGAAAAAATATCAAGCTTTGAGTTGATATGCAGGAACTTGATTTATTTCTTTCCTTACAATTCGCGACTGGCTTCTGAAAAACGAATCATATGTCTGACGTGATTCTATTTTGTTTCTACCCCATATGAATTGGTGGAAAAAGTCAAGTTTTCTACTTTTAACTCTGGTTTCGACTCTATGCGACTGACGATCGTTTGTTTCGTTGTTCGTTTCATTTATTATGGAGTTCGTATAACTTTTTTTCTGTTGTTATTGCCATAATATTAAGTGGCAACCCTATTTCAAAATTTCATAATTTGGAAATTTTGACAACGGACTCGGATTCAGCGACCCATTTTTGGTATACCATTTTTTTTTTGCCAGCACCGAATTCATAAAACTACAAAAAATTAAGGTGGCAACCCTAACCACCATCTTGAATTTTAAAATTCTGACTTTAGATTCAAAATTAGCGACCCCTTAACACTGATAAATGACGTTTAAAACTCTTGAAAAGACATATTATTAGGTGGCAACCCTATTATTTCAAAATTTTATAATTTGGAAATTCTGACAACGGATTCGGATTCAGCAACCCATTTTTGGTGTACGATTTCTTTTTTGCCAGCCCCGAATTCATAAAACTACAAAAAATTAAGGTGGCAGCCCTATCCACCATCTTGAATTTTAAAATTCTGACTTTAGATTCGAAATCAGCGACCCCTTAACACTGATAAATGATGTATAAAACTCTTAAAAATACATATTATTAGGTGGCAATACTGTGGTAAAAATTTATGTGGCAACCCTAATCTCCATCTTAAATTTTAAGACTATGACATTATATTCGAAATCAAATCCGTTGTCAGAATTTCAAAATTACAAGAATTCGCAAAAATAAAAAAAAGGTGGCAGCTCTATCCGCCATCTTAAATTTTAAAGTTTGACATCATCTGCGAAATAAGTTACCCCTTAAACTTCCAACCACTGAGTCCACAGAATCATTAAAAGCTCTATTACGCTTAAGCTCTCTCTAAACAAGCTCATTGAATTTTTTGGACACTTGCTTTAATTGGATAATTGCCTTCAATTTTAAGCTTTTCAAGCTTTTTGCCGAAGGTATCAAGCTTTCCTTTACTTGAAACTTCGTGCCGTTCGCTTGTAAGCTAACATACTTGCAAGTCTCAAGCTGTCGTGGGCTTATTTATATTCAATTACAAGCTATACTTGATTCAAAATTATCAAGCTCAAGCTAGCTTGAACTTGTATTTTAAGCAAGTACTTGAAATAGAGTTTCAAATAGGCTTGTGCAGTTCTCTGGTAAGTAGGCATTATTTATAAATTGTATTACCTTTAAAACTAAAACTTTTTTAAGAACAACAAAATATTTCAATCAGAAAAAATTCGACTGATATGAAAGTAACCATTTTTAAAGGTATATTTCGAATACTTATAACCTAATAATACACAACATTACTCTCATTAGATAAATCGGTAGAATTCTCACTTGCCACAAAGCCAGTGATAAAAGTGACACATTTTTATCGATTCACTTTACGTACAGAAACACTTTTTCAAAAGGTTCCATTGAAATTAAATCGGAACATGTGACAGCTTATCGATTTGGAATGAACGAATCGAACAGAAATCTATTCAGATTCGTACAGAAACATTGCAAGTGAGAATGACGTCAGAGTGACGTCAAATCGGTAATATGAGTCGGTAACTACGATCGCTAAGAGTTACAGGAACGAGCCACTGGTGTGTTAAAATAAAATGAAATGCTTATGTTTCATTTTCTTTTTGTTACTGTGTGTTTACCCTTATTTTCGTGCAGGGCGGGTTTACTTTACTTACTTACTTTGTTGCTTTGATGTTTTTTTTTCTCTTTTTATCTTTTAATTAAATTTAAGTGTATTAATTGAATAATTGAATTGAATATTGGATTTGTTGTATATTTACTTATATTAGTTTTGTTTTTTTGCCATTTGAATTTTCCCTGTACAATAATTAGGCCAATCTGGTGGCTCATCTAGTATTAAATAAAAAATTAATAAAAAAATAAAAAATAAATAAAAAGCATAGTACTTACTTAATTTAGATAAAAATATAAATCTAAAATATTTATAAGAATGTTTTGTCGGCCTTTTTAGTCTAGTGGAGAGTGCACTAGACTATCAGCCCAAATGTCCCTGGTTCGAATCCGGGCTCGGGCATGGTTTTTTTCACTTTCTTTATTCTTACCTACATGTAAGAATTATGGAAAACTAAAAATCTACAAATAAATTGTGGAAAATGTGAAATTAAAGGACAGGAACACAACAAAGGACTGGAAATGCTTGCCGAGGTTAAGGTATAACACTAGCCTCGGTTAAAAGCAATTCAAATTGTCTTTTACGGTTGTTTCGACTAATCAATAATTCACGTATGGTTCCAATCAATTCCTCTAAACAATCTATCCCTTTCCCTTCAGGTCAAAGACCAAACACTGCTTGTATAAGGTGCATTCCTTGGTTCTTTGATCTTTTATAAAAAAAAAAATTAATAAAAAAATGAACTTGATTTGTGTATAAATTGACTTCTTAATTTTTCCGATAGTCACATATTTTATTGTGTAAATTTTTTTACCAGATTTTATGCTTTTTTGGGATAGTCACCTCAATTTTCACTAAATACATATAAAAAAAATTACACCAATATGGTTTGGCTAAAATTCGTTCTTAAGCGAGTAAATGTAGAACTATGGAATTTATTTTGTCCCAGAAGTCACACTCAATTAATCGAAAAGCTTGTATGAAACTTTTTAAGTTTTAATGTAAGCTATGAGAACAGGTAACTAGTAATATTCTTAAACTTATACAAGGCTAGGTAGAATAAACACAACGTCAACATGAGGAGAAACCTGTCCCTGGAGTCACGATGGAATAAGCCACATGTATATGGGCTAGAGGATGCAATTCCGGGATTTCGGGATCCCGGAGTTTTTTGGTCCCGACAGTGCCGGGATTTGAAATTTTCAACAAAAATTTAATAAATTTTAATTTTTTGGTCGCGATAGACTGTATAAATGCCCACATAAAAATAGTTTATGTGATAGAAAAGAACCCAATATCTCTATTCAATCAAAATTTATGACTAAAAAACTATTTTATGTAAGTTGGAATGGTTTTTTCTAAAGTACTTGCAACATAATAATAACCTTAATACAGCACAAGCTTGCAATGATTATTTTCAATGATCTGATTAATAAAAACCTCAATTCAACGTTATTTTTCCTAACTACATTTTTTTAAGGACGCTAAAGTTATTGCAGTACACAAACCATCAAAGCCGTTGCATGACCCAAACAGCTACCGGCCAATCAGCTTATTAAGCAACGTCGGAGAACTATTTGAAAAACTCATTCATAATAGGTTAGAAGAATTCACATCTGATAACAATGTCATTGCTAGTACACAGTTTGAGTTCAAAAAGGAACACAGCACAATCCATCAAATCAACCGAATAGTGAACAAAGTTTTGTCCAACAAGCGTTCTAGACACTCCACTGGCTTAGTGTTGCTTGACATTGAAAAAGCATTTGACACTGTTTGGCACAACGGACTACTCTACAAACTTCTCAAAGCGAATACCCCTTCGTATTTGTGCAGAATCATTGCTGATTTTATAGATAACAGAACATTCGCAGTATCTGTAAACAATCAAAAGTCTTCCCATTACGATCTTAAGGCAGGCCTCCCCCAAGGATCCGTGTTGTCTCCTTTGCTTTACTCGATATACACATCAGACTTCAAACCATTGAAATTTTTAGAAGCAGCCTACTATGCTGATGACACAGCCCTCTTAACTTCAAGTAAACTAACAACGACCCTAATGAAGAAAATGGAAAAGGGATTCGCCAAATGCAACAAATATTTTCAAAAATGGAAAATAAAAATAAATATTAATAAAACTCAGGCGGTTGTTTTTCCATTCAACAAGTCTCCAAAAAGGCTTGCTGTTCGACAACTTAATTTAGACAACAACTATATAGACATTAAAAATTATGTTAAATATCTTGGTGTCATCCTTGACAAAAAACTGAACTACCAGAGACATATTGATTATACCTGCCAAAAAGCAATTAAATCTTTCAGATCCCTTTGGCCTTTCCTAAACAGGAAATCATCACTTAATCACATTAATAAGGATTTACTTTACAAATGTGTGATAAGACCGATTCTATCCTACGCCTGCCCTATTTGGTACAAAGCAGCCAGGTGCCATTTAAAAAAGGTGCAGATCATTCAAAATAAATGTTTGAAAATGATAAACAGAAGACATTGGAGATACTCAACGCGGGCTCTGCACGAGGAGACAGGATACGAGACTGTCATCGATTTTATAAATAAAAAAATTCAAAT
The DNA here is from genome assembly GCA_963920525.1 of Dichetophora obliterata. Taxonomy (NCBI): domain Eukaryota; kingdom Metazoa; phylum Arthropoda; class Insecta; order Diptera; family Sciomyzidae; genus Dichetophora; species Dichetophora obliterata. The sequence continues at coordinate 51,903,670 of OY986439.1, forward strand.
TATTTAAATAAAAATGCATATTCATCTTACGCCTTGATAAGAGAATGCTCTATTGTATCTCAGTAGCTTTAAACAAGCAGACAATCACCAAACAAGAAATTTGACTATTTGTGATTATTCTACAGAATAATTATTTAATGTTCAAATAGTTTCTATTAATGTTTGAAATCTCTTTTAAGCTATATCTCATATAGAGGATTTTCCCTTTTTACCTCTAAATTTTCTTTTACTTGTATTATAATAAATCGCACTTCTTTTGTACATTGTGAACACTGTAATCAATTGTTGAAATATCTTAATTGATAAAAACTCATTATCTGTTATTTATTATTTACTTTTGTATTATTTGCAATTATGGATGAATAAAGTTGAATTGAATTGAATGAATCCTAACTACATTTTTTGAGTTATAATAATGTTTTCTGAAGTTGTAGCAACTGAATAATAACCTTAATATAGCATAAGGTTGCAGAGACTATTTCCAATGTTCTTGTAACTGAATAAAAACCTAATTTAAACCTTCTTGCAACAAAACAAATTCTCATAATTTCACAATGATTCATTGCCATTCAACGAAAAATTTATTAAATTTGGTAGTCTCGTTGAACGCTGAAATAAAATAAAAATGGATTACATGGTAGTAGAAGCCTACACAAAGAAACTGACAAGCAACATAGAATTTTATGTGAACAATAAAATTTATATTTTGCTTATGGCATTTTAGTGCATCACAACAAAATTGGAAACATATAGTTGCGTTGAATTCCCGATAACTTAATAAAAAAATCTTCAAACCGAAGTTTTGAACATTTAGTTGTTGTGACATTGATATAACTTAACTAGCTGATATACCCGGTGTTACTCGAGAGTAATTTATATAAATGTTTAATATACACTTCTCGATTTAATGTTTTTTTTAAATTTTGGAATTTTGTAAAAACATGTTGAATTTAAGTTTGAGACCAATTAGACACCAATCTTTCTAAATTTTTAAGTAGTTTTTGCAGTTGGAAAATAACAATTGATTTGTGTCTAAAATAAAAAATAAAATATACTGAGTCTGATAGTTGAAGCAATTTCTTAAATCTTCAGAATTCCAGAATTCCTTTTTTATGCGAAAAATTGTACAGTCGTTTCTTAATGTAAATTAGCAAAAATGTGTAAGTTAAGAAAGCAGATGCTTTTTAATTTTAGTATATACAGCAACCTGTTACAATCTTATTGACGTAAACAGTTGATCGACACAAATCCAGCTGAAAAAACTGCAAGAACAGTGCAGGAAGTGCCATTATGTTTTTTGCTGTAAGTTTAGGCTGTGTGCAAAAAGAACTTAACTAATATTTACCGACTTTTCTAAATTGTTTTAACAGTGCTGGTAATGCAGTGCTAACTTCTAATTTATAACATTTTCTTTTTCAGGCGGGGGGCGTAATAAGTAAGAAGAAGTAAGAAGGTTACTTAGGCTGTGTGCGAATTGATCTAAATGCGACCTAAACTAAATTGGGTCGCATTTAAGGCAGTGCTTCCTAAATAATTTAGGAAATTCTCGAGCTACCTAAATGCTTCCTAAATTAGGAAGCACTGCATTATCGACACTATTTAGTTTAGGTCGCATTTAGATCAATTCGCACAAAGCCTTATTATAGAAGATTTTATATAAACCAAAATGCTCGTAATTACTCTAGACACACAACTGCTTTCTTAAAGATAAATGGGGACGTTCAAATTATATAGGGAATTTTAAAACAAAACTCAGTTTTATTATAATAGTCTGGTATGAAAAAATAGATTGTTAGCCATAGCTTTTGATTGGACAGAGATATTGGGGCAATTTTTTCACACACAATATTTTTGAGACTTGACTTTTTTGTAAACTAGTTTAGAGTTAAACTAGATAATAACAGTAAAATAATTTTTGTGCTTAGCTGGAAAAATTATTGCAAATAAATGCTATGTCATATGGAAGGTAGTCAAATATGCAATATTTACTTGGTTTAATTTTTACAACAAAAATACTTTTTGCGTCATTTTTTGAGTAAAAAGACCATATTTTGGACCTTTTTTGACAAAATCATAAAACATATATACACTGACCTAACGATGCAATTTAAACTATTTTCGCTAAGTGCTTTTAATGAACTTTTCTGCAAAGAAATTTTAATGAAATATATTTATGAACAGCGAAAATATTTGAATCGTAAAATCAAACATTGATTTTCATGTCATTTTTTTCTCATTCCTAGGCAACGATGTTTTATGAAAAAGTCGTTGTACTAAAAATTTCTACAATTTTGAAGATATGTGAGTTTTTTGATGTAAAAAAAACAAAAACTTTTTAAATTTAATACACAAAAAACTCCGATGGTAAAAAGTATTATAATAAAAAAATTACCGTTAGTTGAAAAACTTCGAAGGGGGCGTGGCAAAAACTAAGTACGTTACAATTTAATCTTGGATACACTTACTACGTATACCTAGTTTGATCGAAATCCGTTGAGCCGTTTAGATTTGTTTAAAGGTCAAACAAACAGAAAATGAGTTTTATTACTATAGATAGTCAATGCTATGAAAAAATTGATTTTTAGCCATTACTTTTGATTAGAAAGAGATATTGGGGTAATTTTTTCACATAAATTATTTTTAAAACTTGAATTTTTTGTAAAAAAAATATAAAAACAACATTTTGGAAAAAATAAATTTCGTGAAAAAATCAAAGGGGGTAGGGTGGGTACTAGAGCGTATCACGTTATAGGGGGGAAAAAAAAGTTCGCCGTAAACCTTCGAATATGAAGCATTTTTGTCTGTTGTTTTCGAAAAAAAAATTTTTTTTTTTTTGACCGAACGTAGGGGTCGCGCATTTACATTTTTGTTTATAACTTCGTCATTTGACGTCAGATTTTAAAGTATGTTATATCAAAGTTTTTGTCTCGAGGAGACCAATATTATTGTTTCAAAGGTCATTGACCTCAGACCCCCCGTTCTAGTACTTACTCACCAGATCTCAGTTCCTACCATGCTAACATGCCACCCTGATTTCAGAAAAAAAAAGCTCGCAAAAAATGTGTAAACTTTTGTGAAGGAAGTATATCGATTGTTTCAGTGCAAATATTTTTAAAAATTTTTTTAATTTTCTTTGACGAAATTAGGTTATTTTTACACTAGAGTATATCATAAAGGGCTTAGAGCTACCTTGAATTGCAATTTTAAGACAAAAGGCTATTCATAATCAAAAATTAACAAATGAAATAAAACTTTATTGAATTCAGAAACCATTGGATCCATTTAATCCATAAAATTTCAATCCATCAAATTTCGACGTGATTCAAGTTGGCTGTATTTCTGACGGCTCTCGAGTTTAGCTAAAATGTGGCCCATACGTTGTTCATCGGTGACGGCCATAGCAGATTCATGTACTACATGGACAAAACGCTCGGTGTTTTGAGAATGGCATGGATAAGCTGTACAAAAATATTAAGGCTTTGCAAAAATGAAACTATAAAATTATGTTATTTTTCTTATGCAAACCTGGTAATTCAATGATTTCATTTGAATATTGTAATGCTTCTAGCTGGTCTTGCGTGAAGAACTGCAAGCATGGCGGCTCCGTCACTTCGAATTTGGTCCAATTAATCATACTGAAGTATGAGTCACTCTCAAAATTTATGAAATTTTGTTCCTGAGGACCAAACATTTGCCGAATGCTTCCTGTTACTTCCTTGCGGGCTTCTAAAATCTTCGCATATCCTTCTGAACGCAATTGAGGATCTGGGTCCGTTATCATCGATAACAAAACATTTTCGGGGTGAAGAAAGTATGCGTTATTTTCGATGATCGGACGGACGGCCTCTTGAATGTCTTCCGGCAACTGACGAATTCAAGATATGTATTTGTGAACGTTGCGACTTCCGTGAATTGCCAGTGGTTGGCTTTTCACCAGAAACCAGAATGGCGCATAAACTTTCACAACGAATTGAGCCAGTTTTTTCAACGTCATCGAGGGTTGCGTGCACGTTAAATAATAGCGAAGGATTCGAGACGCTGTTGTTAGCCAGCGCGCTGTGCTAATTGGTCCAGGCTTCTCGCTGGCTAATCTCTCATCGCAATCTCCAGTATGAACGGCTCGAACCATATTGTATAAATAAAGCTGGTCGCCTCGAACATTCCAGCCTTCTATGTTTTCAGGCATTTCTTACATTTTTTATTTTTTAGGTCGTGAAATTTAAATACACAAAACACATTTGATAATTATAACCAAGATTTATAGCTTTATAGAGACTTTTTGACGACATTGACAGGTATGAAATAGACCAACACACTATGTTTTAAGACAAACACTTTGAGAGGGAGTTTTAAAATCGGGTAAAAGGGATACAACTATGAAAAATCCCATCAATCGTGCGTATTAAAATGCATTTCGCAGACTTTTTCCGAAGACTTCAATTCCAATCCACACGAGTCTTTCTACCTTTTCCTACATAGTTCATTTCTGGGAACCTTGAAAAAACTTAAATTTTCTTTGTTCCAAGTACAGCGGCAGATAGCACAGCTTCTAGAAATTTTCTTTAATTTAAAGTATATTTTTTTAGCACTGCACTGAATTATTTTGGTTAACACACTAGACGCGTCTTGTAGATTGAAGGCAATAAGAAAGTAGAAATTTACCATTGGATTTTGCAATGGATTATAACATAAAGAATGGCATCACTGTATTTTGTGATTTTGGTAGCACCAGTTGATCTATTTCAGAGATGTTGTGGCTAGGAGTGTTTTTAAATTGCAATTCAAGGTAGCTCTAAGCCCTTTAAGATATACTCTAGTGTAAAAATAACCTAATTTCGTTAAAGAAAATTAAAAAAATTTTTAAAAATATTTGCACTGAAACAATCGATATACTTCCTTCACAAAAGTTTACACATTTTTTGCGAGCTTTTTTTTCTGAAATCAGGGTGGCATGTTAGCATGGTAAGAACTGAGATCTGGTGAGTAAGTACTAGAACGGGGGGTCTGAGGTCAATGACCTTTGAAACAATAATATTGGTCTCCTCGAGACAAAAACTTTGATATAACATACTTTAAAATCTGATGTTAAATGACGAAGTTATAAACAAAAATGTAAATGCGCGACCCCTACGTTCGGTCAAAAAAAAAAAAAAAAAATTTTCGAAATTAACTTGCATAAATGCTTCAGAATAGAAGGTGTACGGCGAACTTTTTTTTTGCGATACGGTCTAGTGGGTACCCTTTCTGTTTTGATGACAAAAATATTAAATAATTTTTGCGCTTAGCTGGAAGAATTTTTGCGGATAAATGCTGTGTCATATGAAAGGTAGCCAAATGTGCCATTTTTAATTGGATTCATTTTTACAACAACAACAATTTTTGAGTCATTTTTTGAGTAAAAAGTCAATATTTTGGACCTTTTTTGACACAATCATAAAACACAAACACACTGACTTAACGGTACAGTTCAACCTATTTTTGTGAAGTGATTTTATTGAACTTTTGAACAAAAATAATTTTAATGAAATATATTAATGGACAGCGGAGATATTTGCATCGAAAGACCAAACTTTGATTTTTATGTCGTTTTTTTCTCATTCTTAGGTAACGATGTTTTATGAAAAAGGCGTTATATGTGAGTGTTTTTGATGTCAAAATAACAAAAAATTTTCAAATTTAAATACAAAAAATTTTCGATGATAAAAAGTTTTATAATAACAAAATAACCGTTAGTTGAAAAATTTCGCAGGGGCGTGGCAAAAATAAGTACGTTACCTTTTAAGTTAGAATGCACTTATTATGTATACTTAATGTGAGCAAAATCCGTGCAGCCGTTTAGATTTGTATAAAGGTCAAACAAACAAACAAACAAATAAACAGAAAATGAGTTTTATTACTATAGATATAAACATAAAGCAACTAAGTCGAATCTAGCTTGCTAACTCGTTACTGTATTTGTTACAATTACAACACACAAATATTTTCTATAGATGCTACAAAAAGAAATTTTGAAATAATGTTAATTCAAAGTAAAAATGACTTATTTTTTTCAAAACTTTACATAACATTTTTACAACAAGTGCATTTATTCGTAATATAATTAACACCGTAGTTTTACTTTTTTGCAACACAACAAATGATTTGTTACAAATTACTTATTTGAAACTCTAATGCAAACCCTTTGTGACTAAATTTTATAAAAAATCTGGAATATCACCGAATTATAGCATATTTTTGTTACAAATCGAAATCTGTGCAAGCTGGGTGGGATCTATTCTTCTCACAAACAATTCGAATGGCTTTTTTTGTAGTATTATTAATGGCTGGACTTTAATATGATATGTTTCATCCCAGCAGCTGAGGGCCATACTCTAATTTTGAATGAAGCAAGCCAAAATAAACACCTCTAAATAACCTCAAATTACACGAGCGGCTCAACAAATAAAGGCACCAATTTACATTTAATAAATAATTCTTTAGCTTAGATGTACGTTCATGCCAATTCATCAGATTATGATTGTTGGACTGTATAAAAGCTTCGTTGCTCAACAGTTATATAATTTTTTTTTTTCATTTTTGCTCCTTTAACTGTTGTAACTAATTTATAAAATCTCTTAGTTCTTTTAGCAGTTAAAATTTTCTTTACAAACTGAATTTCTGCATGTTGCTTTATAAAAAACTTACAAACGGATCTTACGGCAACAGAAACAAGCAACTTGCATAAGTTTTATTCTTTTTTTTTTCTAAAGGAAGCAGTTTTTTATGATTCTTATAACGATGCCATTACAAGATAAACTTTTTCGAAATAAAAACTTTCAAGTTATACTCTAAAAACAAAATTGTTCAAAAGATATTTGTATTTGTATTTCAAGGAAATAACGCTAACATAGCTGGCAATCAGTTAAATGCATATTCACTATAATTTGAGCAAATAAATAAACTGAGGGGACAAATTTCTGCTTCAGTCAATAAGCTAAGGAAGACTTGAGAAGATCGCTTTTAGTCAAGTCTGTGTAAAAGTTGGTGTAAAAAGCAGAGTTATTAAAATAATATTTTAGATAAAAAGTATTTATTTTTTTAAGATTTGTTTGCAAAAAAAATGCTTTATCAATATTCATGGTTATATATTCATTAAAAAAATCTTAAGACTTCTTATTGATTTTACTATAAACTTTTTAGGCTTTAAAATATTTAGGTAAAATTTTAAGCAAATTGAAATGACTTAGCAACTTATTTTACAGATTACCAAACAATCGAAGGCAATTCAAAATCTCATTCCTAAACACATCTCAAATATATCGCATTCTGAATATCTTTTCATTCAAAAATTCTGAAGATTTCGAGTTGATTTCATAATAAAACTGTTAAGTCCAAAAGATTATGAAAAATTTAAAACAAATGAAGTTATTTTAAAAATGTGCTTTTCAACTCTTTTCAAAGATTTGAGTTCGAAGGCAATAAAAAATATGTTTATGTAAGAGAATATTTCTTGCTCCATTATAAAATCATTTAATTGTTTAACACAGCGTTAAGCCATAATATTTACGCGCGTACTTAGGTAATTTTACGCTCATTAAATACGCAAAGGATCTAATTTGTCACCAAGTAGTTGGAAAATTAAACAAAAAATGCAAAAACGAAAAAAAAGGAAAAACAAACTCGAGGAAACATTCACCAGCCTATAGCAATGGGGCTAAACTATGTATATGCTTGCGTGGCAGACAGCAAACTCATTAAGCAGCAAAGTTTGTATTTTTTTATTTTTTTTGTCTAAGTTCTCTAAAAATATATAAAACTTGTTGTTTTTTTTGTTGTAGTTTTTTGTTTAAGTTTGTGTGACATGGCTACAAATAAAAACAAGCATAAACCAACAAAAAAAAAATTGGCATAAAAAGCAACACATAAACTCTTTTACTGTCCAAGTTAAACAAGCGTTGGCAAAGCTAAAACAAAGTTTTATTTCGACCAAGTTTAACGATTATAGCAAAGAGAAACTGCTGACTGATTCTGGTAAATATATGATCGTGTGTTTGTAACATGCAAGAGAACATGCAGAGGGACACATAACTATATAAACAATTAAATTTGTTTGTATCTGAAACAAACATGCAGCAGGTTGCTGTTTCCGGCTTCTGTCACTCACTCAAACACTCACACTTTCACTTCCACAAGCTGCGCTGCATTCACAGCTCAAAGAAAGTTTTAAACGCCTTTTCCACTGTTGACATTACATTCATTTACATGGATTAACATACACACACTCAGAGCCATAGCAAGAAAACTTTTTGGTATGTTAGTTTTAAGTGAAAACAAGTTATTGTGTGTTTGAAACAATTACAGTTGCTGTTGATGAAAGCGCGTTTATTAAAGTTTACAATTGCAATGAGTATCGAAGCAGAAAACGTAATAGGTTTTATCTTTATTATTATTACGTGATTACTATCTGCTATAATCTATACCGTAGATCTGATTTTAATGAATACTCGTATAATTGCAAAATAAAGGTCTTGCTCTCATGGTGTGCAATAAAGTCCTTTTTTTAATATTTCGTATTTTTTAAGAAATCTTTAACTTTTTCTGCCCTAAAAAAATTCCGTTTTGTTTTTGTAAAAGTGGAGCCTAAAAATATGTAGAGTTTTTGTTTTGTTCTACGATAAGAATATCGTAACATATAAATTAATGCTGGTTATTAACCATATCAATTGAAAACGTTTTATAAACACTAAAAAGTGTGTTTCTTAGAAGCGAATAACTTTAAATTGGCAACACTATTTTCTACGACGGCCGATTTGTCATTTCTTGGTTGTTTTGAGGTCTGTTTGGTTTGACAATTCATCGTGAATCACGCCGGAGCAACGTTTACCAACTTACAAAAATTTTTTATTTGGTATGGCTACTTAACTGACCCGTCTACAAAATTAATCGTCTAAACCTGCAAAACTAATCCGTTTACAGGATGATACTGAGCAACAGAAGCAGCAAAATAAAAATCGGTAAGGGCCTTGTGGCGACCGCAGCCTAGTGGGTAGAGTGCGTGGCCCTTAAGCTAAAGAACCGCGGTAGCCCGGGTTCAATTCCAGCTCAGACAGAAAGTTTTTTCAATTGAATTAATTTTTCTGTTCGGTCGTCACCTCTCTGCAGACAATAGCAAACCTCAGAGAGTAAAAATTGCCATGTAAAGCTTCTTGAGAACATAAGCCGTTCGGAGTCTCGGCATCAAACACGTAGGTCCAGTTCTCGATCAGTTGCGATCAAACATTTAACACGCACAACACAATTGATCAATAGAAGCTAGGTCAAAGTCCTTCCAAGGACTGAAATGGCCAGTTTATTTATTTATTTTTAAGGGCCTCTATCAAGCACTTGTTACCAAACGAGATTTCAGACAAGGTGATCCTTATTTGATTGAGAGGATCATCCGAGCTGCTGATCTGAGACGTGGTGGCACATTATTTTACAAAAGTGTTACGCTGCTTGCGTATGCTGATGACATCGATATAATTGGCCATAATACGCGCAAATTAAATGCAGCATTCTCCAGATTAGAAAAAGAATCAAGTTGCATAGATCATAGGTTGTGCATTTTATATACTAATTTATAATCACTAGTATTTTAAAGTTATGATTTTATGTTGTTTAATTTTGTAACTAAGGCCAGTTCTAATTACATGCTTGATCGGATTTAATCTTTTGTACCTAAGAACCTCTTCATACAAATTTTCATGCTAATCTTATGAGCGGCTTACGAGATTTTAGCGGTTTTGTAAAAAATGTGTACTACAACGCCCTCTGGTGTTGAAGACAGTTAAAAATATATGGCACCAAAATACTCTTCGTACCCGAAAACCTCTTCATACAAATTTTCCTGCGAATCATATGAGCGGTTTAGAATATTTTGGCGGTTTTGTAAAAAATGTGTACTACAGCGTCCTCTGGTGATGAAAACACTTAAAAATATATGGCACCAAAATACTCTTCGCACCCAAAAACCTCTCTATACAAATTTTCCTGCCTATCATATGAGCGGTTTATAATATTTAGGCGGTTTTTTAAAAAATTTGTACTACAGCGCCCTCTGGTGTTGAAAACAGCTCAAAATATATGGCACCAAAATACTCTTTGTATCCGAAAACCTCTCTATACAAATTTTGAAGCTAATTAAATTATCGGCTTAGGAGCTTTTGGTGGTTTTGTAAAAGATTTGTAGTGCAGCGCTCTCTGGTGTTAAAGTTTTATCAAAATTAATAGTGCCAAAACACTCATCGTACTTGGAAACCTCTTTACGCAAAATTCCATACAAATCATATGACTAGTTTAGTATCTTATAGCTGTTTACCCGAACGCAGCGCCACCTACACACCCAAAAACTTTTATCGAAATCGATCCAGCCTTTTAGGAGGAGTTCAGTCACATGAAGACACGTATGAGTACAGAAGAATTACTTACATAGATATATAAAGATTAAGCCGGATCGAAATTTAGATTTCTCCGGACATCGACTCAAAACTGAGAGGGACTCCTAAAAACTATTTCTCCATCTTTTTTTTATAATCGAAGAAATCCCCATGGAGCCGTTTCGGTTCTCCTGAACACTTTTTTGGGCCAATTAATCAAGTTTTTTGCATGTAACTTTTTTTGTTCTTTAGAATGCTTACCCAAGATAAGCAAAATAACAAAGATTTTGAGCGTACACAAATTTTGGTTTAGTAAAATTTTTAAATTTCTTTTTTTGCAAACTCTTTTGTGACCCCAAAAAAATCGATATTTCGTCTTTTTCGAAAAAGCCGTTTTTTAAACGCCTATAAATTATGTATTTTTTTCTTTGTATTCACATAAATTTTAACTTATTGGAAAGGTATTGAGCTCTATTTTTCAGTCATTTTTTGTATAGTGTGGCTCAACTAACACTAAGTGCCACAAATATATAAAACATGATAAATCGCTATATAAAGGTCTTTTTTCAGCTTAATTATTATTTAATTGCCACAATAACTGTTCGAATTTAACAAATCTTGGTATGTATGAGGTTTTAGGTACGTTATATAAAAATCTAGAAACCTTTTTTCAGTAAAGCGTCCACCAGAGGGCGATGCAGTACAAAATTCAGGATTTACGAAACCTCTTGAAACACACCCAATATTGCCTTAAAAAATAGCATTAACAAAGTTTTTAAAAACCACATTGTACGATAATAGAAACGATCAATAGAAAGAAGAGCTCAATACCTTTTCAATAAGCTAAAATTTATGTGAATACCATGACAAATACATCTTTTATAGACGTTTAAGAAAATCACCTTTTCATAAATGACGAAATATCGATTTTTGGGGTCTGAAAAGAGTTTGTAAAGCAAAAAAGTATATCAGTGAGGGGACCAGAGATTTGCATGAGACCATTCGTCAGTTTTTGCCACTCGAGTAACGATCGTTGTCAGCCGTAATCGCACACAAGAAAAAAATGCATATATACCGCTCGAGTTCGTAGACAACGATTGCTGCAAAGCACACTTTGTCACGATTTCGAATTGAAACAAAGGCAGCCTCCAAACCACGAGATCATTCGAATGCTTCGCTTAAGAGCCTGAACAGAATCAAAAATCGTTGCGATCGACGATTCGTTGTTGTTGGAAAATACATGCAAAATACGCAGCACGTTTTCTGCAACGATAAATCGCACACTTAGAATCTATGCTATTTCAATCGTCGGTCGCAACGATTTTTGATTCTGTTCAGGCTCTAAAGCTCGAGCGTCAGCTGCTGCATGAATTTTTCTTGTTTCCATACTTCTCTGACCTTCTCTAGCAGCGCGTTCTTCTTTGTGCTGTTTGTTTCCTTTTAGTTTATTGTTTTCTTTTCTCTGCTGTGGAGCAATCAGTATTGCCAGTAGCAAGTTTTATGACAGTAAATTTTTAAAGTAACCTGAGCTAAAATTTGGACCAAGAGTGCATGAAAGTTAATCTTGAAAGCGACCTAAATTAGTAAACAAACTATTTTTGAAAGTTTGTCGGTAAAATAACAACAATGTTTTGCTTTCAATGAACATTCCTTATCCCTTCAAAACAAGCGTAACCAAAGCTCCGACACAATTAAATAATGTTGGATGAAAACCAACACAAACATGTCATTAATTTGTTTTTTTTTATGAATGTGAGAAAATGCAGATTTAGCAAATGTCACGAGCTGAGCTAAGTTGTGTAAGTTAGAAAGAGATCCTTCTGACAACTGTTGTAAAGAAGCGACGTGTGTTCTAAAGTTTTATTAAACTATTTTATAGAAAAAGCCCAGAAAAATGAGTATTTAACCCAAAGGTATAAAGTTTTTCGAAACGAGCAGAATTGACAACTCATAACTTGTCAAAGAATGGCTAAAATGTTAGGTTATGTTGTGTAGCCGAACTGATAAAAACACTTCAGTATTTAATTATGATTCATTTAATTAAATACCTCTAATTTCGGGTGTAAGAACTGCGAAATTTCTATAAGAACTTGGTGCCAGAATATGTCTAGAAAAGTCCAAGAAAGGCGTAGAATATGATTTGATCGAAATTATAGGTGCCTGTGATATTTATCAAAATCGGCGAATATGGACAATTTAAAATTATGTAACATTTAAATTAAAATCATTTATGTCTAATAGATACAATAAGATACAGTAAAACTGAAAATAAAAATTAGTTTAAGTATTAGTTATTAAAAGAGTTTGCTTAACCCTTTATTACTAACCTATGAAAAAACCCGTAAATGAAACTCACAATTATAAGAACTCAAGTGTATAAATCTTAAAAATTTTTAAATTCGAAATTTGTTAAACCTTTTTAATTAGTTATAAATAGTTTTTTATTCATTTCATTCACTAATTCTATGCTAAGAATAATTTTTAATGTAGTGCTACTAGGTGTAATCCACCCTAGTTGTGAAATCACACGTAAACGTTCGTTTAGTCAGATTTTTCACATCACCATCCTAAAACTAATAGAAACTTTATTCTGCAAACATACTTAAGTTTCTTACAGCAATACAAGTTTAGAAATTTTTTATTTTTAAGGCTTTTTTTCTTTATTTTATTATGTAATTGTTTGCGATTTTTTTTTTGTCACTTATGTCAGTTTTTAGGTCATCAAACTACGAGTCCTGGTTATTAATATATTTATTATATTTTTTCTATGATATGCAACTATTTTATTGTTTCTATAATAAAAATATTTTTTAATACATAGTAAGAAATAATAAAATAACATTTTAGATACAATATAAATATCTTGTAAAAAACATTTTATTAAATATTTTATAAGAATATTTAATAAAATATTCGTTTCATTCGCCACATAACTCATTATATTTTATTATATATTTTTTTCTTTGTGCGATGAATATTAAAGGCTGAAGGTTAAGTTGTTTGTGTCAGTTCCTCAAAAAAATCCATGGTTGCAATAGCATTTATGAAGATTCCTCAAATATTTCGATTCTAGTGATAGCCATTCGTGTGGTGAATGGTTAGAAATAGACTCTTAATATAAAGTTTTTTGTCAAAATATTGGTTGGTGTAATAGTTTTAAAAAATAAACTGCCAGAAACTATATGGCGAAAAACTCTTTCTATCTGCATCAACAATTGATTGAGATTGATAGTATGCAATCGGATAAAAGATAATGCTTTTTTTATACATATTTTTGATATATTTTATTTTAAAATATTAATACAAAACTTTCTTGATCTAAAGCTCGCAATCTAATTAATGTGATTTATACAAAACTATCTAAAATTAAAATATCTTCATAAGTTGTATTTTGTTTTTTAATTTCTTACAATATTTTTCAGTATGTGCTTATTTTATAATTTATATTTTAGTTTTGATATATATCAATATACGGAATTCTGACCAGGAATCAATCAATAAATTGCAGCCACTCAAAACCTTTCCAACGATATCTTGAAAGTGAGAATAGCATTTGTAGTAATTATGTTTTTTGTATGTAATTAAAAATAATTAATAAGTAATTAAATAATTAATAAATGCACGAAAAACAGCATTTTCATCCATCTGAATGCAAAAATTTAACATTTCTTGATGCTGATTGGAAGAACTTTTTCATAGCCATTATTTCTGACCGTTTATATTTTTTAAACTACCACACCAGCCAATATTTTTACAAAAAACTTGATTTTTAAAGGTGATTTTGAACCATTCCAGCTCACGGATGGCTATCGCTACAGCCGAAATATTTGGGGAATAATCTATACTATTATATAAAATTCCTGACTACCGTTTATATGACATAGCATTTTTTTGCAAAAAATCGTCCAGTTTTGCGCAAAAATTGTTAAACTGTTTTTGTCTTTTCTTTTGCCCTATGATTTTTTGGGCGAAATTTATTTATACCAAAATTTGTATTTATATTTAATGTCTTAAAAATAACTTACATGAAAAAATAACCACAATATCTCTTTCCAATCAAAGGTTATGGCTTCAAACAAATTTTTTTACACCATTGGCTATATTAATAAAAGTATTTCCACATTAATCGAATTCAATACCTGATATTCACTTAGCAGTCGAATTAGCATAGAAGTTGATTGTTGACGTATTTTTTCACCAACTTGTGCGATAATAACTCTAACTAAAATCTTATTTTATAATATTGCAATTTTTGTGTCTGGTAACAACATTCGTAGAATACAAAAATGCAACACTGCAACTAATATTTTTCCTTTGTGCGAATGAGGATAAAAGCATGGATTTTCCTTGCTTTTGGCGATTGTTCCTCATGTCTTGCCTTGTTGGACATTCTTGTGTCGCAGACAGGGTTGCCGTGTTCACTTCGATTGAAGTGTTTCACTGCTTTTTCGAGGCTCACACTTCGACACTTCCTCTTTGACATGAACACTTCCATTTGGTCTGAAGTGCAATTTCTTTTTAGAAATAACAGACTGTCAAAATTGGCAGCATTTGTTTTTCATTTCCAAAAAAAAAGATTCACTTTTAAAAGGCGCGTTGCAAAAAAAAGCCAGGTGGAATTCATGGCAAGATAATTTAAATTTATGTAAAATGTATCAAAATGTATTAACAATCGTAATTTTTTGCAGGAGAATTGACTAGAACAGCAAATAAAGTGCTTCAAAGTACGGATTCTCCTCCACACGCCAAGAAAGTTGCTCTTGAATCATGCAAGCAGTCTGTGGATTCCACTGAAATTGGAACGATTGCCATTGATGAACATGTTTCTGCTTTTTCGAGTACAAGTTAGGCCTTTGTTTAAAACACTTCTTAAATTTTTTTATAGTATTATCTAAACAAATACTTAAGAAAGTCAATTCGAAGACCCTCCTGAGAAACAATTTGTGTCCATACCAAACTACTCAGGCACAAAAGTCCCGAGTATCGGACTCAATTTTATTTTTAAAAGCTACGAGTAGGACCGAGCAGGACTCGAGAAAATAGTTCATATATTGTGTCAATAAAGAAGCTGATATGTATTAAAACTGGCCTGCAACTTAACTATAATGTAACCGAAACATACCCGACAAGTACCTCGAAATTACCTGAAATAATACTGTAGTAATTGTGTATTTGTCAATAAAGTGTTCAAAAACGAGCGACTATATTTGGACACAATAAACTGACGAATGCCCGATTCGGTGTTCTTTCGTACATTGTGCCTGCTAGGTGTTCCAGAACTAGAACTTCTTTCGTAGCAGAGGTCGGACATATAGCGACACGGGCACCGGACATATATCAGCTACTTTATTGATACAAAATATGAAATTGTTTCTCGTTAAAGAATAGAATAGAAGAATAGAAGAATAGAATAGAATCAAATAGAAGAGTAGGAAAGTGAAATGAGAAAAATTTCTAAAAATTTTGGATATATGTTTTCTAATTTTAAAATACTCTTGGAAATTTGCTATATATAGCTTACGAAATTTGTTGGAGCAAAAGCCGTTTTGAGTGCTTACAAGTCAGCTGAAAGCGAGAAAGTGCTGACCCGACTTATGACACACCATTGATATTTTAACATTGTATGTCATAGGAAAAAAGCACTCCAATTTAGCTTACTTTGAATTGCTTTAAAAGGCTATTCTTGGAAAGCTTTGGGTCAGAAGATCATTTTTGTTTTCAAGCTTTTTGAATTGTTCGCTTTCACAACAACAAAATAAAGTGCTGACGTTTTGCTCCTGGAGGAAGCTGGAAAAAGCACTCCAATTTAGCTTGCTTTGAATTGTTTTAAAAGGTCTCTCTTGGAAAACTTTGGGCCAGCAGTTTGTTTTTGTTTTCAAGCTTTTTGAACTGTTCGCTGCACAACAGCAGAATACAGTGCTGACGTTTTGCTCCTGCAGGAAGCTGCTGACATGCTTTGTTAAAAAAAAGATATGTATTTTAACCGTTAAAACCAATTTTTGACTTTGCCATCTAAATATTTGTTGCTTTGCGTCACTTTCTTTTGGAAGAAATTTCATTTCACTTCGATTCACTTCATTTTTTTTTTAAATTTCACTTCGCTTAAAAATTTTGAAACGGCAACACTGGTCGCAGACGTTCGTAATCGCTAGCGCTCACACTCAAGGCATTCGTATCGACAGCGATTGGTTACATGCATTTGCGCATTAATTTAAATGCAGGAAGCACCTTCAGTGCTCGTTTATTGACGAGACAATCGAAACGCCATTTGAATGCACTCAAGCTGTTCTCTGGAGGTGACTGCCGACCGAAGTGAATACCTATTTATAAAATACTAGTATTCCCGGACAGACATTGTTTTGACACGGACCGCCTTACTTCTGTATACGAATTTCCAAGCCAATCTTCCCGTTTGATTATTTCTTCCAAAATATTTTATATTAAGATAGTGTTTTTATTTTATAATTATACCAAACCAAATAATTACATTTAAATTTAATATTGTTGACATAAAAATAAAATACAGGGAGCGGCTAGCATTTCTTTAAAGCGGCTAGCAACCACAGTAAACTCCTGGAAATGCTCACCTCTCATTCAACATTCAAGTGCTTCTTTAAATAGGTCATCCAAAATTAATTTAATTATTCTGACATTATCCATGTCAAAAACCACTGCTGTCTTACCTCTCTTGTTCACAGCCTTCTCCGTCGATTCTGGAAGCTTTTGCGAAGATTTCACAACATCTTTTGCTTTTTATAGGCACCCCTTGCTGGAAAACTACCAGCACTAACACCCACACTAATACCAATCAAAGGTTTTCCTGAAGCAGGAACAGCCTTGCCTGGACAATTGCTGGGGTCACCTTTAGGCTGCACTTTGTACTCACCCTGCACAAAGTGAAAGGCAAGCACCAAAAATCACTACAATAAGACTCCTACATAATTCAGAAACGTAAGTGCGTCAATTAAACCATGACACCCTTCACAAAGTGAAAAATCCAACAACTTAAAAGTCACTACAAAAAACAGGTCAAAAGTCACTTGTAATGAACCGTCGTATCACTTTGGTTCAAATATGACATATAAGAAAAACGCAAGCAACCGAAAGATTTTATTGAGCCTTTGCCAATAATTTATCTCAAAGAAATTTAAATAGAGATGGGACAATTATCAGAAAAAGCTGAAGAAATTGAAGAATGAAAGAGTCGAACGGGAGCCGTCTTTGCCACTAGCTGACAGTCGTAGGGGAGGAGTTCTTGACCCTTCAATCCATCGATAGTACATAATATTTTTTTTTTGTTACAGACTCCCTAAATGGACGAATTACGTTACGTTCCAAACAGACTAACTACCCGAAGAATAAAATGCCAATTGAAAACAAAACGCTTTAATGCACTCGTATCTCGAAGATGTAGCTGAGATACATAAGTCACAACCCTCCCAACCTGTATCTTACTTGCGCTAAAATTTTAGTAAGATCCCATAACGTTTCACACATCCATATCCCTACCCTTTTGGCTCTTAAGAAATCAAGAGATTTTATCAACGCATGGTTTTTAACATATATATTTTATTTTTCAATGAGGTTACCGTAAACAAAAATCATGTGCTCAAGAGGAAAACTAGCAAAAAAAAATTAAATTCATCTCGATATGAAAGAAGAATATAAAATAGAAAATTGTATGTTATGACATATATATGTATAATGCATGTTAGCTTAAAAATTTATACTTACAATAAGTTATTTTAAGAAACATATTTGTATTAAATTTTTTTTCTACATCTCACAAATGAATATCATTTACAGATAATTTTATTACAAAAATATTTCATTATTATATTTCTTAATTACTTTTGCAATTCATCCTTTAAGCTTTTTCTTTTGTTTAGAATTTTTACATTTTTTTATATTTGTAATTTATTAAGTCTTAAAAATAACCATTTTTGAAGGTAACATTTTTAGCAAGAAGAGCAACTAACAGAAAAAAATTGTCATTATGTTCATATTCAAGCGTGTAATATAAATGAATGAAAAAAAAAAACAAATTACACTATTAATAGCAACAAGAATGTAAACAATGGGAGAGTAGGTGATCGATACTGCAATACCGACTCTCAGTTTCCATTGTTACTTTTGTTGTTGCCTCAAACAAAGTTAAACGAACAGCTTAAAACCACATGAAGAAGAGTCATACAAAATTAAGTGAACGAAAAAAAAATTAAAACTCAAACTTATGCTCTTGTTGTGAAAAAATGTTTCTTTTGATTTTAGCCTATATTTTAAACTAACTTTTTATTATTTGAATGGATATTTTTAAATTAAATAAGTACAGGAAAATGTAAAATGTTAAGTAATTTAAGTTAAAAGAAACTCACCAAGTTCTCCGCTGATTCGTTGAAGGCCTTAAACGATGGCAGCGACGAAGAATTTCTAAAAAAAAAGAGGAATGGATGATCGATTGTCATGCAAACGTTAACTACAGCGTGCAACCACGTACGTACTGAAAGCGTTAGTATGATTGTTCGATCGGCATATTTATTGGTATGACTGCACTTCAAGCGATTTTTAAAAAGAATGAATTAAATGACAAATGTAAAGTTTTTTTTTTTTTTAGTTTAAAACACTTAAGAATCACGATAGATTGACTTAGAAATTTAATTAAATCTTAAAACAGAGCAGGATAGCTCAATTTGCAATTTCACTATATGGTTAATAGGCAAGATAAACGTAATATTTTAAGATCAACTTTTTAATTGCTAACTTATTATATATTTTTCTTTTTGCACGCAAAATAACAAAAAATTAATATTTTATTTGCACTAGTTGGCTTAAATAGATCAAGTATTTAAATAGTTGTCTTCTTTTTTTTTAAATAGTTTTTAGTTATAATCAAGTTTTTTCTATTTTTTTGTTTCTTATAATGCAATTTTTCTTTTCCCGTCAAGGTGACACTTTTTGGATTTTAACACGACGCACGCGAGTTCTTAGTGGTAACTAATGTTGATATACCGAAATAAAAACGGTACCAACGTTAGGACTGAAGAGAGTGTTTTTTTTTTGTGTTCTCTGCGTGATGAGCTTAGGAGTGTTTAAGTCACAATTAATGGCACAAGTGAAAATGTAAGGCCAGTTTTTGAGACTTTGCCCCAAAGTTTTAAATCGAATCCAATGTACTACAGGCTCATCTAAAATAATGTAGATATTTTTCTATAAATACCCAATCTTTCTTTCTTTTTTTATTTTTTTTTTTTTTTAAACATTACCTCTTCTTGCTTTACAGCCAAATTTTTAGTCTTATAGTTATTGCAAGTAATTAGAGATACGATAAGTGGATTTTCCCCCTTTATTTTCACATTGCGTTCAACATTATATGTGTTTTTAGAAATCAACAAGATAATCAAAAAGTTGAAATAGTTCTTGTATTTAATTAATCATATATCTTATAAATTATTTATACGCACCATTTATGAACTATTTTAAAATAAAATTTTACGCACTGCTTTAAACGTTTAGCTGTTGCTTGTTTGACGATTCAAAGGAAAAGGAAGTTAAAGAAATATTTTCTCTCATTAGTTACCTCGCATTAACTATTAAGTTAAACATGAAGTTAGATGCCTTTTCATTATAAGAATTTCGGAGATAAAGTTTGACCGTATGCTTACATCAGTATGCCAGAAAAAAAATTTTTATCGCTAAGCGATTTTTTTTTTCTTTTTTTTTATTTATGTAGCGTTATTAGAATTATTTTTTTTTTTCTTTTTTAAGAAGTTCATTACACACTGGAGTAATAGTTTGACGAAAAGTTTGAGAAGCACTGCAGTAATTACACAATCTTCATTTTAGAAGCACTGTAATAATCAGTGTCAAGCTTATTAACGAATGCTACTCGATGTCTTGATGGCAAAAGCTACTCGCTGCAATTAGGACGCAAACCAAAGATTTACCCTCTACCAAAAATCGCTCAAAGAAGGTTTCACTTTAAAAAATGTAAATTTTTTTATCCTACATTTGCTTACTTAATTATCAAACTTTTTTTTATTTTTCATATCTTCGATATGCATTCTGAAAAAAAAGTTACATAGAAAAAACATGATTTTTTGGCCGCTCCATGAGTATTTATCCGATCCAAAAAAAAAACGTATGCCGAAATAGTTTTTAAGAGTCCCTCTAACTTTTGAGTCGGTGTCCGATTGACTTTTTTGTTCCGTACAAACCGATTCGGCTTTATAAAGATATATACAAAATATAATTGGGAAGAGGAATTTTTTCAGTGTGTAGTCATAGCGCTCAATATTATGTTTTTAAGTAATATATAGCAATAATAAAAGTTTATTTAATGATTGTCTGGCACACGTTTTAAGCACGCTTTTAACATTGATTCAGTAAATCATGTAAAGAGCAACGCATTAAAAATAATTGCCACGGATGTTTGTAAAAACAATGCATTCAACATATATTTTTATTGGCATAATGTGCAAATGATACAAAAATAAATGAAGCAGAATTAAAATCCACTACTCAAACTCACTTAAAAGCACTTTAATATTTGGCAAAGTTTGCATCAGTAAATAAGCAATATCCTGTGCAGTAATTGAATACTTAATTGCTATGTTCATCCTGACTAGTTGATTTAAAAATATGCTTTAATTTCTATTTTTTCTTAATTTTTGATATATCAACGTTAAAAAATTTGTATACTAAATAAATGTAACTAACGCTATCTACCTCCGTTCTCAAGACAACTGTGCTTGAAAATTTTGTTACGTTTTTAGCACATAAAATCATAACAATACATAACAAGGTCATGCTTCCCTAATGTTTGGAAATCAGCAACAATCATTCCCATAGCGAAAAAAACTAATGCGTGTGATCCGTCTGATTATCGTCCCGTAAGTCTGTTATCATCGTTATCAAAAGTTTTTGAGTCTCTTATGGCCGTGCAAATCTCAGAACACATTCGAAGATTAGACCTTTTATCTCCACTTCAGTCTGGATTTCGTCCAGGGCACAGCTGCTCTACAGCTATTATAAAGATTTTAGACGACATCAGAGAGCAGCAAAAACTTGCTCTGTCTCTTAGATTTTTCGAAAGCATTTGATCATACAATATTGTGCCAAAAATTATATGTAAACTTTGGGTTTTCTAGCACGTCGGTCCGTCTGTTATATAGTTACCTGGTGGGAAGGTCTCAAAGAGTTAGGGTGGGAGATAGTCTGTCCGCTTTCTGTTACTTATCTTGTGGGGTTCCTCAAGGCTCAGTACTTGGTCCGTTGTTATTTTCAATGTTTATAAATGATATCTTCAGCAAATGCCGTCATGTAACCATGCATGCATATGCTGATGATCTTCAATTGTACTTGGCCAGTCCTATTGGTCTTTTGATAATTTATGTCTCTGGATGAACGAGGATTTGAGCAAAATAACTAATCCATAAGCTTAATCTGAATCCACTGAAGTCATTTGTTTTACCGATCTTTAAATCTAGTTACTCTTACTCGTATGATATACCAACGATTTATCTTAATGGTGTAGGGCTAATATTTATTGATAAAGTTAAAAATCTTGGATACCACATTAACTCCTCACTTGTGAGGATAACATTAATTCGGTTGTTTCTAAGATTTATTATGTCCTTCGGAACCTGAGATGGACAGCATCATTTGTACCCGTCGACACTAGGAGAAATTTGGCACTCCAGCTTATAATGCCATTCATTACGTACTCAGATGTTGTGTATAGTAAACTTTATTCGAGCACCAAACTAAAGTTACAACAAGCTTTTAATAACGCTGTCAGATATGTTTATGGCCTCAGAAAGTTTGACCGCTTTAGTCATTTGAGCAATCAAATACTTGGTTGCAAAATGTTCAATTATCTGGATGCCAGGAACTGCATACTTTTGAATAATTTGATTTACACAAAAACACCTAAATATTTATTTGATAAGTTACAATTTTGCAGATCGAATAGAAACATGAACCTTATTATCCCGAGATACAATTTTTTAAACTCAAACAGACTTTTCTTTGTAAACGCTATCAGAATTTGGAACTCGTTACCTCTAAGAATTAAAATTATTCAAGACAAACGCAACTTTAAGCATGAAATTTTCGAATACTTTTCTTAATACTATCTTCTATCTATTAAATCTATCTAAACTTACTATTTCTTCATCTAATAGAATAAAAATAATTTAAGTTTTTTTCTTTTTTATCTAATAATCTAATGATGTTTTTTTGTTCCTTCATGATTTGTTGTTATTTATGACTAGCTGTTGCTATAATATTTATTATTATTTATTATTTTTGTTAAATCACTAAATGTTAGTTTTAAGTTATATTTATTTTTCTGTTTATTATAACTAGTTGTCATTCTAAATTGCTTTATGCATTCAAAAGACTCTGTCTTATATGTAAACATTACTATTTCTAAATAAATAAAAAAAAACATAAAACGGAGCTAGATTGCGAGAAATACATCAAGAAGTTCCGTCCTAGAAATTTCCCTCCAATTTTTAAAATTTTCTAAGGATGCAATTTGCATTCCAAATAAATAGGTGTAACTTGTTTGTAGTATGGTTTGGATTCTATATCAAAACTAGCTGATATACTCAGTGTTATTCGAGAGTAATTTATGTAAGCATTTTAATATACACTTATCGATTAATTCTTCTTTTAAATTCTGGAATAATGAAAAACGTGTTTAATTTTAAGTTTGATTAACCGTTTGAAAGGTAATTGAACGGACTTTAATCCAAACATAGTTTTGGGAAATTTTGGTTTTGTGGGGTTCTATCCCTTGCAGTGAGCTAAATCAATTCGAAAAGCACAATTTAAAAATTCAAAACTATTTAGGTATCTATTTAACCTTAAAGCAAGCAAAGTTACCTTTTAAACAATATAAAAATTATGGTGGGACTCAATGGGTTCTTGGGGTAAGGACATTTTTAAAATCTAAACAAAAATTCATAATAAAAAAAATTGAACTTTTTAACAAAAATATTTTAATGAAATATATTTAACAACAGCGAAGATATTTGCATCGAAAATCAAAACTTTGATTTTCATATAATTTTTTTCTCATTCTTAGGTATCCATGTTTTATGAAAAATTCATTGTACTAAAAATGACTGTACCAAAATAAATATTCAATCAGCCAAACGAGTGAAGTTAAATTCGAAGAAACTTGTGGTAGACATCATTCAGCTATTCACCCACAATACCTACTAATGCGGCGCCATCTATCTGTGAATTTAAGACACAGATCAGCTGTTTTTTTATATCTCGTTATTTAGCTGAGACTGATAACTTGAAAATATTAACTTTTACAGCATTCTCTTCACGGTCAGCTTTTCGGTGAAATGGTGATCTTAATATATAAAAAGCAAGCACGCTGGTCCGTGTCCAATATCTCTCAAACTGTTCAGCCTGAAATTATGCACGTCTTAATACATAAAAGACAAGAATGCTGCTCCGCGCACAGTATTTCGCAAATTGTAATTATTTTTTGACCGTAATATTAGTAATATTACAAGACACACTGTTCTCAAAAATTTTCAGCCTGAAAGTATGCACAGAAAATATATTTGATAGTTATAAGTGACAGTATTCGGTTTTAACAATGTATTTGAATCTATGTTTTTGAACTAACTACCTCTTTTTTCATCCTTTTAAAAAAAGTTATGACGAATTTAATGAAATTCTTTCGATGGATTGCACCAAAAAATATAATTGTATCAGCAGCGAACACCTGAGTTGCTAATTATGTGATGGTTGCAAAGCCAGTTTGCTGAGTTGTGTATAAATATGATTGCTACCAAACTCGACTTTTTGCACTTTTATACTTGAACTAAATTTCAACACTGCTTCAATGCGTAAAGTGTTATTTAAAGTGGTACATATTTATTTTTCACAAAACAATTGAATAAAAATCAACCTTTAAAAAGAGAAAAAAGTGCTTTCAAATGGCTCTAAAAAGGAAGTGTGCGGAGGACCTGTCGCAGGACAGGCTTTTATACTTAGTATATATATAAAAATAAGAGTACCGTTGATAAAGAACTGAGTTACAACGCTGACACAATTGTTAGAAGAAATAGAGCCATCGCAACAAAAAAAAGTTAACTGGAGGGGCATGCAAAAACACTTAATAGATTACTATAGGGTAGATTTTATATAAACCAAAATGTTTGTAATTACTCTAGACACAAAACTGCATTCTTAGAGAAAATTGGGGGAGCTCAAATTATATAGAGAATTTTAAAACAGAACTCAATTTTAATAATAGTCTGGTATGAAAAAATAGATTGTTAGCCATAACTTTTGATTGGACAGAGATATTGGGGTAATTTTTTCACATTAATTAATTTATGAGACTTGACTTTTTTGTACAAAAATATAAACACAACATTTTGGCAAAAATAAATTTCTCGAAAATAATCAAAGGATGTTTTGATGATAATAACAGTAAAATAATTTTTGTGCTTTGCTGGAAAAATTATTGCAAAGAAATGCTATGTCATATGAAAGGTAGTCACATGTGCAATTTTTACTTGATTTAATTTTTACAACAAAAACAATTTTTGAGCAAAAAGTCCATATTTTGGACCTTTTTTGACAAAATCATAAAAATGTATACACTGACCTAACGATATAGTTTAAATTACTTTTATAAAGTGCTTTTATTAAACTTTTGAATAAAAAAATTTTAATGAAATATATTTATGAACAGCGAAGATGCTTGCATCGAAAGTCCAAACATTTGTTTTCATGTCGTTTTTTTCTCATTCTTAGGTAACGATGTTTTATGAAAAAGTCGTTGTACTAAAAATTTCTATAATTTTTAAGATATGTGTATGAGTTTTTTGATGTAAAAATAACAAAAAATTTTTTTAAATTTAATACACAAAAAACTGCGATGGTAAAAAGTATTATAATAACAAAATTACCGTTAGTTGAAAAATTTCGTAGGGGTCGTGGCAAAAACTAAGTATGTAACAATTTAATCTAGGCTACACTTACTATGTATACCTAGTTTGAGCGTAGTCCGTTGAGCCATTTAGATTTGTATAAAGGTCAAACAAACAAACAAACTGAAAATGAGTTTTTATTTATTTATTTATTTATTTATTATTTAACTATAAACAAGTTTGTTCTGCAGTTACTAAAAATTATCTTAAAATTAAACAAGAATTTAACAATATAATATTAGCTAAACATAATGCAATTTTTAAAAGAGACCCTAGTTTGGATTATATCAATATTGCTACAAATTGCATTAAACGAAGAACTCATATTATAAACAGGGTCCTGTCTACCATAATTTGTCCTGCGATATGGATTTTGAAAAACTCTCTGCGCCTAAAATTCCTTTCGGGCGTATATATACCAAATAAAGCAAGCAATGGTGCACAATCTAAGTGATTCATGAATATATCACGAGCAAATATAGCCAAAAAATACTTTCTTCTAAACTCTAAGGTTTTCAAGCCTAAAAGCGCACAACGGGAGTCATAAGTCGGCATAAACTCCCACCGAAGTTTTCTAAACACTAGCCGAGTAAAACGTCTCTGAATATTTTCAATTCTAGAAATATGCACAGCATACCGAGGGTCCCAGACAACACAACAATACTCCAAACTTGATCTAACCAAAGAGAAGAAAATTGACTTTAGAGTAAAGGGATCTGATAACTCCTTAGTGTTGCGCATGATGAAACCCATCACTGCATTAGCTTTGGAAATAACAGCATCATAATGCTTACCAAAAGTAAGTTTTTTGTCAAAAATTACTCCCAAATCCATTTTAATTTCAACTCTTAAGATTATATCTGAACACAAAGTATAGTTGCCTACAATTAATTGCTGTTTCATGGTTAATGACATTACACTACATTTAGTAACATTAAAATATAGCTTATTGACCTCACACCACTTCTGCAAGCCATCCAAATCCTGTTGAATAAATAGACAGTCTACTGAAGAATTAATAATTTTAAATAACTTCACGTCATCAGCATACATGAGACATCTCGAAAACTGGACATAGTTTGGAAGGTCGTTAATAAATAGGACAAACAAAAGCGGACCAAGATGACTGCCTTGGGGCACACCAGAAAAATTATCAATATATTTAGAGAGGTATTTACCAATCCTAACCGCTTGTCTACGACCGAATAGGTAATTCTCTAGCCACCTTAGCAATAAGGAGTGGAAACTCAGTTTACCAAGTTTCCTTATTAAAACTGAATACTGGACTCTATCGAATGCTTTCGCAAAATCTGTAAAAACTACATCTACTTGTTGACCTCTCTCCATTTCGCTTGCTATAAAGTGAGTAAATAGCGCAAGATTTATTGAGGTAGATCTGCCAGACACAAAACCATGTTGACACTCCGATACTGCTCCTTTGATGCAAGAATATATTTTCTTTTTTACCAGAGATTCAAATAGTTTTGGAATAAGTGGTAATTTGGATATAGGTCGATAGTTTGCAATATTTTGCCTCGAACCCGATTTAAAAATTGGAGTTGTCTCGGATATTTTCCATACATTTAAAAATTCTCCCTTTTTAAGGGATTGGTTAAAAAGAAAGGTTAGAGGTTGAAAAAGTGCCATGGCACAATATTTTAGATAGATTGGAGGAATATTGTCAGGGCCACATTTCTTCTTCGAATCTAAGCTAATTAATTCTCGATACACCTCTTCTCCAGATAAGGTTAAGGAACCAAGATCTGAAATAGGAATAACATTAAACTCAGACGCAACATCATTAATTGATTGGTCATAGCACTTGAAATTGGACTGAAAATAGAGTGCAAAAAGTTCGCTTATTTCTTGAAAATTGTGAGATTTATTATCCTGGAAAAACATATTTTTAGGGAGACCCGAACTTTTTTTTTTTTGTTGTTCAAAAAAGTCCAAAATGCTTTTGGGTTGCACTTAATGTTCGATTCTAGGGCCAGCAAATGATTCCTATACAAAAATTTTTTAAGTGTCTCATATTGTTTACGTGCCAGAACATATTCCTGTTTTAAAGCTATGTTAATCTTGCTCTTTTTGTATTTTTTGTTCATAGTATTTTTAAGGTTAGCCAGGCGACTATTATACCAACTTGGTTTAGTAGCTATACGAACCTTTTTTAATGGAACAAATCTCGTGAATGTTTCCTTAATGATATCACTGAGCAACAAAACAATTTTTTTTTAAAAAGTCTAGGGTTTTCCAGCTGAATTAGACTAATTTAGATGCCCTGAGTCCGAAAATGACCTTGGTTTTGTTCTATCAGGTCAGGATTTTGCTACAGAAATTTTTAAAAATCGATTTTTCGTAAAAAAACATTTCTTTGGATCATCTGCTGAGAAACCCCGGAAGATTTTTTCCGTTTTCCTCAAGAAATAAAAGTCAACGTATGCAAATTTATTAAGTTTTTATTTACTCCATCAAATTAAATAAGCATATTTATCATAATATTAGTATAACAATGAGCGTTACGTGACACAAAAGTTCAGAGTTCACGGCATAAATCGGCGTTTCTTCGATTCCCGTTTGTGAGCAGCTGCTGGGTTGTCTCTCTTTAGCATCCAGCAGTAGTCCGCCATCATGACTGCATCCCACCTCCCCTGGTACCTATCCTCCATTTGGCGCATGTCCTGATGGAACCTTTCTCCCTGCTCGTCGCTCATCGCCCCAAGGTTTTCAGGAAACTTCTCCATGTGTGAGAACAGGAAGTGCATCTTTATACTCATCAAACACCCGAGCTTTTGAAAGGCCTCTATCATGCTGCTGATGAGTCTGGCGTGGTTTGCTGCCTTCGTGTTCCCCAGGAAGTTCTTCACCACCTGCACAAACGATTTCCACGCGGCGCACTGTAACGTGTTCATGGACTTTTCGAACTCTGTGTCATTTATGAGCTGCCGTATCTGTGGCCCATCGAAAATGCCGGCCTTCAGCTTCTCAATGGTCAGTCGCGGAAAGGCTCGGCACAGGTAGTTGAAGCACCTCCCATCCTTGTCCAGAGCACGCGTGAACTGTTTCATTAACCCAAGCTTCAAGTGTAGCGGTGGGATCAATATCTTCTCCCGGTCAACAAGAGGTTCGTTTATGATGTTTCCCGCACCAGGTACTAACTGCTCTCGTGGCGGCCACACTTTCTTTACATAGTGCTGGGCTCTGTCTCGACTGTCCCACTTACATATAAAGCATGGGTATTTCGTGAACCCGGACTGCTGACCAAGTAGAAAATTCACCATCTTGAGGTCGACGCAGATGAACCATTGGTGCTGCTCATATTGGATTTTGTCGAGCACGTACTTCACTGCTTCATATTTCTCTACGAGAGTTGTGGAGTGAGCAGAGGGATTGAGGCGAACTTGTTCCCGTTGTGGAGGAGCACACACTTCAAAGAGCGCTTGCAGCTGTCAATAAAGAGTCGCCAATCTCTCGGATCGTATGTAGGAGCCCCGAGTTTAACAAGAAGACCGGCGACATCTCGGCAGTACACTAGGTCTTCCTCCTGGCAGAAGTAGCCCATGTAGTCCTCATGCCTTCTACGAAAGAAAGTGATACGCGCGTCCTCGCCAAGTAGATTTTTCTGTTTCAGTCTGGAGGCCAACAGCTCGGATGAAGTCTTCGACAAGCTGAGATCCCGAACAAGATCATTAAGCTCACATTGTGAAAAGGGCTGCCGACCATCTTGTGCTTCATACTCCTCGTCTGTTATATATCCTCCCTCGTCTGCAGTGGTGGCCTCGTCGTGGATGTCAGGAAGCTCTGTGAACGCTGGTACAGGAATTTCTTCGCAGTGAGCAACTGGACGGCGGGCAGATGGAAGGTCGGGGTACTGGAGGCTGTGCCGATTCTTCCGGTTGATGCCAGTAGTATTGATAGCGCAGAAGTAACAATCCGATGCATGGTCTAAGGGCTCCCTCCAAACCATCGGAATCCCAAACTTCAGTGAAGTTTTCGTGCCCTTCGTCCACCGCCGGAGGTATTCCACGCAGTTCTTGCAGACCGTGTGCGGTGCCCAGGGCTTATCTTGGTCACCCAGCTTGACTTTAAAGTAAGCCTGGTAGGCGTTCTTCAGAAATCCCGTGATGTTCTTCCTGTCCACTGAAAGCGTGTATTCTCCGCAGATGTAGCAGAAAACGTCATGATTATTCATGCATGAACGTCGCGCAGAAGCCATATCAATCTGAAATAGATAGAAATATGCAGTGTACTGTCAGACAATAAAAATTAGAATAAATTTTATACAATAATAAGAATAAAAGGCACCTATTGGAATGATTAACTGTTACAATCTTAAAGGTTTCTTTTGTTTTTGTTATGTTTGTTCACTGTTTGTTAAATTTGTTTCTTGTGTGTGTGTATACTTATGTGTGGATAGATATCGAACGAAGAGAAACACAAGTGTTGACGATTGAAGATGATAAGCAACTGAACTCTTTTATTGATTACATACTTAATTAGACTTACATACTACTATATATACAATGACAGAGTTGCCGGATAATGACGTTATCATTTAATAGCAAAAGATGAATTAGGGTTACTAAGTTAGCATATTATTAAATTAGGAATTTATTTCAGGGCTTACATTTCAGGGAAAAATGGTCATTTAGGCCTATGGCTGTATCTCAAAAAGTTGACCTGATACAGCAAAATCAATGTGATATTCGGACTCAGAACACCAAAATTAGTCTAAATCAGCTGAGAAACCCATGACTTTTTGACCCATGACACTGACCCAGTGTATTCATTAAACAGATATGATTCTGTAAGAGACTATCACCAAACATTGTGCACCAGTTTACATTATATATAAAATCCGATATTACAGCATAATCAGCTTTATTAAAATCATATTCATAAATATGTTCACCCAAGAAGGGATTATTTAAGGCAACAATATCAAAATTTACTAGAAGAGCCTTATGGTGAACGCTATTGTCGGATAATATGAATTCTGCTTCACTACATACAGTACTAAACTCTAAGTCAGTAAAAGCTAGGTCTACCAATCTATTTAAACCATTTCTAATTGCATTTATTTGGTACATCCCAAGTGAAAGAATTAAATATAGAAAATCAGCATCTCTACCAGCACTCAAATTACTTGGTGATAGTGCCGGCCAGTTATCAGAGGAAACCCAGTTTACGTTACCCAAGTTGAAATCACCTAATATTAATGGATATTCATTATCATTAAGCTTTTCGACTATCTTAAGAATATTAAAAAAATGCAATGAATAAGTTTCACAATTTGAATTTGGTGGAATGTATGAAACAAAAATGTAAATACTTATTCGCCTGTAGTTATCGCCAGCACCAGAAGATACTGGAACATCAGTCTTAACACAGATCTGCTCTATTACCCCAATACTTTGTATTAGATGAATCTCTTGGCATGAATAGACAGAGCGAACAGCAACCAAAACCCCTCCACCACGTGTAAGGCCTGTAGCTAATTGACATCGATCGCGACGGAAAACTTCATATTTGTTGTCAAAAAACTCCCTGTAACCAGGTCTCAGTCAAGGCAACAACATCATAACAGCAATCAGATACAGCGACAGAAAACTTAGATGATTTAGTGCGTAAGCCACCTACATTCTGATAATAAACAGTAAATTTGTCTCTACACATAAAACAACTTTTTTCAAAAAAACCTTCTTCACGCCTTCTATGGTTTATACCAGCGAACTGTTGGAGCCTAGATTGATTCGTGATAAAGAAGTAAACAAAGAGCACAACAAACAAGTCTTTGCAGAATCAATGCAGTCGCTTGTTTGAACCTTTGCTTTTGCAAAGTAGTAGAAAAACATTGCTTTGAAATACAAAGTACATACAGCACATAATTCTGTTTTAATTTAACAGAAGGTGTTAGTATAAGCTTATCAAAGTGGATGGTACTGCAGAAGCCACAGAAGACTACTGATGAGTTGATGTAGCTATCAACGAAACAGCTGTCTAGTCTGCTTGGTGGTTTGTTCTGCAAAGAACTTATTGTTGTTGCAACCTGTTGCTTCATGAACTAAATTGGCATTAAGCTTATGTATAATTCTAAAAAATATTATTTTTTTAGAATTATTAAAAATAGTAAATTTATTTGTTTCGTCATTTTGCGACAATTTTATTACTATAGATATTCAATGGTATGGAAAAATTTATTTTTAGCCATAATTTTTGATTGGAACGAAATATTGGGGTAATTTTTTCACATAAATTATTTTTGAGACTTGACTTTTTTTGCAAAAAATATAAAAACAAAAATTTGGAAAAAATAAATTTCGCGAAAAAAATCATAGCGTGTACCCTTGTTGTTTTGATGACACAAGCAGCAAAATAATTTTACTTATTTTAATATTATCTGGGCAGACGTTTTCCCGTCACAGACCGCCTTACTACTATATACAAATTTTTATGCCTATCCTACCCAATAAGCCAAACAAGCTTGGAATAAGCTTATAGTAAGCTTACAAGCGTAAACATCGCGCTTGGAAAAGCTTGTAAAAACTGTTGTGAAATGCTTTCAAGTAATTGCAGAATAAGCAAAAAGGAACCCTTGGAAAAATATTCCTTACTGTAATATTATTCCAAGCGTTTACTATTCAATTGGATATAAGTGTTGTTAATAAGCTTTCTACAATACTTACTTTGCAATTGGAAAAAATTGTTGTAAAAGTATTATTGAAAATAATTATTAAATAATTGGAAGTAAGTGTTATTGTAAGTTATTTACAACTGTTTATAAAAAATTGGAAAAAAGTGTTATAAAAATATTATTAAAACATTTATTTAATAATGGGAAGTAAGTATTTTTGCAAGCTTTTAACACAGGTTTTTCAGAAATTTAAGTAATCCAATTTGCTCGCCGTTAGCATAGCAGCTAAAATTAATCTTCTTTGTAAAATGAATCAATATGAAAGACCTCACATCCGAATCTATAGAAACTTTATGTTTAGTACACAATAGGTAAAAACATTGCCACTCAAAAGAAATTTAATACAAATATAAACTATTTGGACCATTAAATATATATTTTTTAAGCACATTGATGTAACTAACAAAATAAAAAGTATTTATTTAACCATAAAAATATTATAAAAGACTGACAATCATCATTACACGAGTTCTAATTATCACTGAACTCAAGCCACTAACATCAAAATTGTTAGTGATGGGACTTCATTTTTTATTGCAATTGCAATTTTCAATGATTGGGAATTCCCTTAAAATGTGAAAGTTGTGAATCTATTACATCTGAAAGCATTTTCCAATCATGCTTTGAAATCGCTTGTTAATTAAACTACCAGTAAGCTAACTTCAAGCACTGTTATAAAAAGCTTACTGTTTTCCCGTTTCGATACAATTTTACAACACAACTAGTAAATTTATTACGTAGAAAAGTGTTTTCAAAGCATGTTTGGAAAAGGCTTTCATTATTCCATTGTAGGTAAGCTTACTCCAAACACTATTACACAATGGTTGATTGGGTAGCGTCCAGGCATTTTTCGTTGTTTTATTAATATGGTTATATTATTTGTGGCGGCCGTAGCCTAGTGGGTAGAGTGCGTGGCCCCTAAGCTTAAGAACCGTGGTAGCCCGGGTTCACTTCCAGCTCAGACAGAAAGTTTTTTCAATTGAACTAATTTTTCTGTTCGGTCGTCACCTCTCTGCAGACAATGGCAAACCTCAGAGAGTACAAAATGCCATGTAAAGCTTCTTGAGAACATAAGCCGTTCGGAGTCGGCATAAAACATGTAGGTCCAGTTCTCGGTCATTTGTGATCAAACATTTAATAACACGCAGAACACAATTGATCAATAGAAACTAGGTCAAAGTCCTTCCAAGGGCTGAAATGGCCAGTTTATTTTTTGAAATTGATGTTACATTTATGACATTAATATCCTTTTTAACTTTTTAAAATTAGTTGAAAGTTTGTTAAAAATATAAAATTTTCGTCACTATTATTTCTAACAAATTTTACAGCACTACGTAATATCGATTTTTTTGAGTTTGTTGAACGATGTTGCTTTTGATCAATTCGTTGAGTTTTTCGAATGTGTTGCAGGCAGTACTGCCACACTCGTAAGACAACCAACGTTATCTGTAGGAAGTTTTTGTGATTATACCAAACTATTTTTGAAATAAGATATCTTTAGTCATGCTACATCAATTAAATAATGTTAAATATGAAATTGATCGATTTCGGTCAAGATCATGAATGTCTAATTGTGTCAAGAGCCAGTTTTCAGTTAAACCACTCTAGTTTTCTACCGGAAGCAAAAAAACTCTAACAATGGTGCTATTCGGCAAACTCATTGAACTCCAAAGAATAGTAAAGAGGAAGAAGCAACTAGGACAAAAAATCTTTGGTAGAGTTTTAGGCTTGACCTAAAAATAAAAATATCTTGTCTTGTGTTTTATTTTTAAGCTCTTAATGTGCTTCTCCATACAATTTTGCAAAAAAAGTAATCACGTTAAAAACGTCATAAATGTGATTTTCCATACACTTCTCACAAAATGTAATTATGGTAAAAACTTCATAAATCTAGTTTTTGTAAAAAGAGGCAAATTAATTTTTGGAAACAAAAAGAAGATACATCAGATAAAAATGCGACAACAAAAATTTTAAAAACTGAAAATACCTTTTTTCTTTCTTTTTAAACTTTTGTAATTTTTTGTGCAATATTTTCATACAAAATTTACCAAATTTTATAAAAAAACCAACCATATAAATATATCGGCTGTTTTTTATTTATCCAGAGTGGCAGTTAAAATTTCGGAAACTGAAAAAAAAAAAACATTAAGACTTTATTGAAATCGAAGATACACTTTTTTTATTTTCACCTCCCAAAATTTAGTAATTTTTGAGTTTAAAGTCCTCTTTAAATGGTTAAAGTACTTTATTTTGCAAAATAAAATTTTGACAAAACCTTAAATTTTCGTAATTCGCAATCATTTTTAGTAATTCTACATATTTATTTTCTGCTTATATAGCTACCCTAAAATTTTAAAAAATTGTATTCTTCTTTGCAAATGTAAAAATACCGAATTTTCTTGAATAACATAAATAGATAAAGTTTAAATATCTCGCATTTTGGTATTAATAAAGATATTTACAAAATTCTTTCTGATTTATGACCGCTAAGAAACTGGCTATTGCTTGGCACAGTTGTTTTTTTTTTGTCCATTCAACGCAGTGCACATCGGTACGCGATGCATGGGTAGGTTTTTTATAAAATTTTATTTCTCCAATAATATAGCTAGGCATTTTAATGGAGTCGGAGTAGTTTTTACTAAAATACTTTACCTTTGTGTTTTAGTTCGCTTAAACTTAATGCTAAACGCACAGCTGCGTAAATTTAAATATTTAAAAACTGCATATGTAGCTGAAGAAACAACCTTTAAAATGATATCCCAGTGTGCCAAACGGATCTGTTACGAATCCGTAACGAACTCACTTCTTCGTACATTTTGTCCGAAACGGATTGCGTTTCGCATCCGGAACGGATCCTTTTTCGTATGAAATTCCTCTCTCCGTTACGGACTTCAGTTACGAATCCGTTTCGGACTTCAGATACGAATCTGTTTCGGACTTCAGTTACGAATCCGTTTCGGACTTCAGATACGAATCCGTTTCGGACTTCAGTTACGAATCCGTTTCGGACTTCAGATACGAATCCATTTCGGACTTCAGATACGAATCTTTTTCGGGCTTCAGATACGAATCCGTTTCGGACTTCAGATATGAATCCATTTCGGACTTCATATACGAAACAGACGTTTCAGACTCTTTTTTTTTTAAATAATGCGAACTCGCAACGGACTCGTTTGACGCATTTAGCTACAGATGTTAAAAATATAGGTTCTCTAAACAAGTTTGACGCATTCAAATTCGAAAACTTTTTGCAGGAAATTAAACGTAAATTAAAACAAAAAAAAAATTATTTTGTAATAAAATTTATAAGAGAGTAGTGGAGGCTAGTTTAAATGGTAAAAAAAATAATTCAAAATATCAAACAAACGAGTACAATGTTGGTGAGTTCCAGCATGGCTCATACTTATTTCTTCAAACAGCTAAACATTATTTTTCATTGAAGCATCCCAATAACTTTTACTGCTATAATGACAAAGCGTACAAAATTCACGCAATTAAAAAAGTTTCCGAAAAATATCTTGTGTACGGCTATCCTATAGTCACATTTAACTTGATCACTAATGATAATTATTTAAAAATTCTGACAAGTATTTCAAATCTTCGATTTGAAGGAGAGCTTGAGGAGCACGAGCCTAATGAAATAAAAAAGTTGTTTAAAGTAAAAATAAGTACACAATTGTATTTCGTATCCCTAATCCACTGAAAATAAAATAAGAAATTGTAAAACAAATTTAAGACTGTCTTTTATGTTAACGTTGTGGTATTTTTTTTGACGGATTCGTAACGGGTTCGTAACGGGTCCGTCGAAACATAAGAAAGCGTAGTGCGTACTGACGGACTCGTAACGGGTTCGTAACGGATCCGCATCCGTTTTTGTGCACATTGGGATATTACACTTACCAAAACAGATGTATTTGTGTTCTTTTTTTTCAAAGGTGTTAACTGTTTGGTTAAGCGCCACTTTGCCCTGTAATTTTAATTTAATTTTAATTTTAATTTTAATTTTAATTTTAATTTTAATTTTAATTTTAATTTTAATTTTAATTTTAATTTTAATTTTAATTTTAATTTTAATTTTAATTTTAATTTTAATTTTAATTTTAATTTTAATTTTAATTTTAATTTTAATTTTAATTTTAATTTTAATTTTAATTTTAATTTTAATTTTAATTTTAATTTTAATTTTAATTTTAATTTTAATTTTAATTTTAATTTAATACAAAAATTAGCATAAGTATATTAAGATCCTAGATCTTTTCAAGTACAATTGATAAATATAATACTCAACTGGCAAATTTAAACATAATATAATATAATAATGATCAAGAATATTCGTTAAATTAATGATAAAGAGATACAAATTATTTCAAAAAACAAACAAAAATAAATAATCAACAATATAAAAAACATATTAAAATTAAACATTTTTATAAAATATAATAACTGCGTCATAACTTAACAATTTAATAACTTAAGGTTAGAAGTTTGAAAGAGTTTAAAAAGTAGAGAAAAAGAAAAAAGAAGTTGATAGAGAAAGATTAGGATATATTATTAGAATTAGAAAGTTATTAGAAGTGAGGACTGAGTAATAATGTGGTAGAGCTTAGATGTTTGAGAAAAATGCCATGACGGAGAATTTAAATTTATTCGTGCTGACAGTAGATTTAATAGAATGCGGTAATGAGTTCCAT
This sequence comes from Dichetophora obliterata, assembly GCA_963920525.1. Lineage (NCBI taxonomy): Eukaryota > Metazoa > Arthropoda > Insecta > Diptera > Sciomyzidae > Dichetophora > Dichetophora obliterata. The sequence continues at coordinate 51,940,415 of OY986439.1, forward strand.
AGTTTGATGGCGTTAATGAAAAACAATCGTTTGGTGTGTAGGCAAGTGAATTTGGAGATAGTTAAATTACAAGTCCTAGAGGACATGCTAAATTGAAGTTTTTGATATAAATAGTGAGGAGTCTTATTATTTATCAACTTATGTAGGAATATGCAATTTCTTACTTTTAGGTAATTAATTATGGTGCATCCTAAAATTTCTTTACTTAAAACGGAAATGTGTTCAAAGCGTCTCATGTTGTAAACATATCTTGTTGCATCATTAAAAGCAACCCGTATTTTATGAGCAGAATGTGAATCAAGATTACTGTATACAAGCTCAGAATAGGTTATGAGCGGAAGTATTAGCTGAACAACAAGTCTCTTCTTAATTTCAGTAGGAGTACACTTTGCAGATATTCGAAGGTACCGCAGTGTGCAATAAATTGTTCTAAGAACACTGTTTACATGGTGTTACGCGCTGGATTAAAATGTCGCACATGAAGAAATTTTTTTTTTTTTAAGGAGGAAAGAAAAAAAAAATTATTCTTATTTCAATCCGTTCAATAAGTACGAAGCGGCATGCTGGATGTTCATCGACTAGCTCTACGGTGTGGCGTGGTTCTTGTACTTATCAAATCGGCGACGCGTAAACATAGCAAAGAAAAATTCATGCCATTTAAAAAGAAGCCACATAATCATTTAAATATTAAGCTCATAGGATCCCTCTGTTCGGTAGCTTCCCCTATGATGTGCGACAAGGTGTTAGGTCACGCGGAGCGAACTGTCCCCACCCACTGGTATGTTAAACCAGAACGCCATGGCAATCAAGACCGCTCTAAAATTTGCTGTGACTGCCCCTTAATGAAAGCCGTCTTCCAAACTAACAACCTCTTTCTATTCCTACTAGCATTCCCCTAATGAAAAAATTAGCAATTCATTGTAAATTTAACAATTTATTGTAAAATAAGAAACAGGAATCATTTTCCGTTTAAATTATAATTCATGACATAATTCATTAAACTAATTTTAAGATAGTAGATTTTATAGTTTCTAAAGTATTTAGGTAAAAAAAATGGGTTAATTATCAAGGTTTTGATTGCATGATTCGTTTTAGTTTTATCTGATTATTTCATATATAATTCTCCTAAGTAGATTTTTAAGATGATAGTTTAACTCATTAGCTTTAATATGTATATAATTTACTTTTTTTTTTAAATGTTAAAAAAAAGAAGGGGAAAAAATAGTAATGTATACTTTTTGAATATAAGTATGATATATAGAAAATAAGTAAAGAAAACTACATACGTTTTTTTTTTATGTTTCCATGGTTATATAGTTTTTACCAATTGTTGGTTTTGTAGTTTAATACAGATGAATGATGAATCTGCCGATAAGATGCGCATCGTGTCGGTATTTCTTTTAACTAAAACTGTCTGTAAATAGAGTTTAAGGTGATTATTGTGATTTTAGAATAAAAAAAAGAACGTATGTATAGTATATATATATATATTATATACATGGTTTGAATCAAGGTTTTTTTTTTCAATCTATACTTTCCCATTTCGTTTAGTTTAACTTTCTAACTTTACTTTTCTTCATGTTTTTGTTGTTTCTATACATGTAGCACCTTGTTGTTGCTAACAAATCATGCAAGCATTTTTTTTCTTTTTATTTTATGGTTTTAACTCTATCTTAATGATTTATATGTTTAACTATAATTTAGATGTTAGTTTAATATTATTAGTGTTCATTATATTTTAAGTTAAATATTATTTTATAAGCATAATAAAATAAACGAAATATAAAACTTAGTTGTTTGACCAGCTGCTGCAACACACTGCGGCCGAGTTGACTGTTTGAGCTGTGTGTTCTCTTTTTGGAGACTTTTGATATCGTTGCTTGCCCTTGGTCGCCGCGCTGTCCTCTAACTGACCCTTCGCCACGATGATCGCCAAGATGATATGGTATATACAGAACAAATTTTCGGCACACTTGTACTGTTTGTAGTTAATTTAATGTGTTGTATATTATGTATGTTTAAAGTATTTAACCCGCATGTTAATTACATTCACCAATCCTGCACTTTATATTGTTTAAGAGTTCTTTTATTTAGTAATTGTCTTAAATACTTTTAATTATTATGACATTAATTTTTAGCACTTTTTAATGACTATCAATAGTTTTTGTAATTTTGATAATTTAAACGATGATTTAAATATATACCAAAACTGATCGAATTATAAACTTCTGAATAGAAAATTTTTCCACGTGCATGATATCTTCTTGCAGACGGCCGAGTCCGGAAACAAGCCCGTTTTTTTTTTGTTTCATTTTGCTTTCTCTTTCTTTCTTTCTTTTCGTTTCGTTTTTGTAAATGTGTTTATAAGGGTGATAGCTGATTTTAATAATAACTTTAGCTAATGTTCTGATTAGCCGTAACGCAACGTGACGTTGAAGCCTGTTAAATTCTGAATTGTACGTTACGTCAGCGAGATTTCAATGGAGAAGCGGCTGTTTGCGAAGAATAAAGCTGGTTCCCTAGTTTTTGTTTATTTTAGCAGGAATAAAAAAACTAATTTTTTTTTTTTTGCGTTCGCTATGTAAGCATAATCACCGAAGATTCATCGTGCGTTGCGCCGTGTTAAGCAGAGTTACGTTAAGTATGGCCAATCTGACCAAAGCACTTAAAAATTAAGTTAAGTTTAAGATTCATAAGTTATAATGCTATGGAGGTATTGATATACAATAAATACAAATTAAATTAATAACAATAGATATTAATAAAAATGTATATACTATAAAGAAAATAAAATTAATATGAAAATAATAATAAAACAAAATTAACAAAAAAATAAATTCCTAACAATGGTCAGAACACGATAGTTTTGAGTTTAGATAAAAGCCTAAGTTTTTAACTTTATCAACAATTTTAAGTTGATTACCATTTAAATAAATAGGGGGAATATCAAGAAACTCGACTTTGTCTTTGAAAATTGGTAGTATATACGACTTATTAGCATTGAGGACAAGATGATTATTGGATGACCACTTAGATACCGCGTCTAAATCTTCATTTAACCTGCAACATAAATCATCAACAAGTCCCACACGGTTAGAAAAGTATAGCTGAATATCATCAGCATAGGCGTGCATTTTCACATCCTTACAAACGCTAAAAATGTCATTTATAAATAAACTAAAGAGTAAGGGCCCAAGAATTGAGCCTTGAGGAACACCTGAAGGAATGTCCTTATAATCAGAAAATAAATTATCTATTTTAACTCTTTGTTGTCTCCTACCAAGATAACTAGATATTAGGGTGAGGGCGCTATTATTAAAGCCAAAAAAAGCCCCGAGCTTGCGAACAAGCAAGGAATGATTGACAGAGTCAAAGGCTTTTGAAAAGTCTAAAAGGCATAGAAGAGTAATATATCCTTCATCATAGGGCACGCGAATGTCATCAATAACTTTGAGCATAGCAGTTGAGCAACTATGTTTCGATCTAAATCCAGACTGGTTAGGTGATAAGAGTGTATGTTTAATTAAATACTCATTAATTTGTTTTGCCATTAAAGACTCACATATTTTTGAAAACGAAGACAAAATACTTATGGGGCGATAATCCTGTATATTGGATGTGTTTGCAACTTTAGCAATTGGAATAATAGTTGCACGTTTCCAAGAGTTAGGAAAACATGAACTGGTTAGACAATGATTAACTACATGGGTAAGAGGACTTAAGATGTAAGGTAAGATAATCTTTATGAATCTAAGTGAAATACCATCATCGCCGACAGCATTTGATTTTGTTCTCTTAATTGTCATTATAACATCACTTTCATCAACATTAGAAAACGAAAATTTATCAACATCACGAAACTGACGACCATTTAAACGACAATCGTTAACATAGCAGTAGAATTGGAAAGAAAATAATTGTTTAGACTATTAGGGTCAATTGCACACTTTTGCTTATCTTTATTTATAACACCAAGATTGCGAATATTATTCCAAAGTGTTTTGGTAGGAAGTGAACAGTCCATTTTACGATGAAAAAATATTTTCTTTGCGTGTCTTATTATGGAAACAGCCTCATTTCGAGCCACCTTGTAAAGATCCCAATTAAGGTTCGAATTATTTCTTTTCCATTTATTATAAAGTTTATTTCTTTTGTTTATAGCTTGTCTTACGCTAGAGGTATACCAAGGACAGGATTTATTGACAATGACTTTATTACGGAGGGGAACAAAATTTTCAAAAGCATTAGAAATCTGAGAGACAAGAACATTTAATTTATCGTCAACAGACGGACAAGACCAACATTCATACCAACAAATTTGAGACATAAAAGTATACAGAGAAGAATAATCAATTGTCTATTAACTCTCGAAGCATCTTTCAAATTGGCACATGAAAAGTTTCTAAGTTACAAAAAACAAAATACATTTGAAGGTTAAAGGAAAATTAATGCTACAGAAAACTATAAATATTAATAGTATATCAAAAAAAACTTTAATTAAAGCAACAATAAAAACTCAATTTGGTTCATGCTGCGCTAACGTGTTATTGTCTAAAAATAAAGCTAGCAAAATAATTCATCGGGCAACTGCCGGGACTCTTCCTTTGAATGCTGTTATATGAGTTACACACAAACTTATACACAACAACCCAGGTGAAAAACAAAGCAGGCCTGCCGATGGAAGGAATGTGGCAAGTTATTATTTTAATGCTAAGTTAAGAAGTCTATTCTTTTTTTTTTTATTTTTTTACCCTGGCTTATAACAATACAATTTTTTGAGTTTATGGAGTTTATTAGTCAAACAAAGAACTCTCCTCTTCCTTGTATTCGTAGTACCATTAATCGAAAATGGAGAGAAATCTCGCGTGTGCAATAGAAAATATTTATATATGTACAATTGCTTTTTTTGTGTTTTAACTGCTATAACGTAAAAATTACGAAATTTTGTTGATAACCTTAGTAAGAAAAGTTATGAGCATAACGGTAATACATTTTTGGAACAAATAATGAGCACTAGAATGGTTCATAAGTGTTTTGGGGAAAATTATGTGTAGTTTTTTCTCCGGCGCGCGTCCATTTTCTGAAAGTTTGACCCCTATTAAGCACAAAAATATTTTAATACCTAAAAAAATTTGACCTCTAGTGGTTCCGCAAATCGCTTGAAAGTCATTTTAGAGCTATGTGGAACTTTAACCATTTTAAAAAATGTCGTGTCTAAGCGGAAAAACAATTGGAATATATTTTAATAGGAAACAATTATTAATAGTTCAGTCTTTTTTTTTGAAGTATGCATCTGGTAATTTCTGACGGAGTTTTAAACATGCAATTTTACTCTCAACGAAAAATTATCGTTTTTCCATAAAAAATTTTTTTCTTAATTTGGTCTAGCGATATTTTTTTTTTTTGTAATTTTGTCTTTTTGTGTGAAACTTAGGCTTTCTTGAGGTGCAACATATTTTACAGTTTATTGACTTTAATTTGCGAAAAAATTAAAAATACTACATTTATTTATTATTTCTAATATTTATGTATTAAAAATATGATTTTTTGCATTGCATTTAAAATTTTTTTCTATGCTTATCAACGACTTGCAGCAAATATTGTTTTTGCTCTTCATTAGAAGTTATTGAATTATTAAATTCTGCTATTAATGCGTTGATAAAAAAAACCACGATTAGACGCTCTTCTTTTCAGTTTTCTTTTGTTTGACATTTCTTGACCGTGGCTCGTGAGAAAAAAGGTTGTTGTCGAGGCTACCTTGTAACTACCGTTGCCATCATATCTCTTTTAAAGAGGATATGTTCTCTTTTTTTCTCGAGATTTTTGACGTAGAATTACGTCTTACAGCGCGGTTTGTGTGGGGGTAAGTTTCAAGAATTTTTTCAAAGAGATATTTGACACTTTGGGGTATACCTACAGCCTTTAATATTCATCGTACAAAGAAAAAAAAATGCCAAAATATCAGTTTTAGTGGGAATAAAACGAATATCTAATAAAATAGCAAAATCTAAGAAGATAAAAAATTCATAAATTCGTATGAGAAATGCACAAGCTGCTTAGCTGCGTAGCTGCAGTAACTGCTTATGCTGTTTTTAAGGTTGTTGTTGTTGTTGTGTTTGCTTGTTTGGTTCGTAATCACGTCGTACGTTGTTGTGCTGCTTTTGTTGTTGTTGTTGTTGTTGTTGTTGTTGTTGTTGTTGTTGTTGTTGTTTTTATTAATATGTATGTTAAACATACATATATAAATATACATCAGTTGGTTTCATTTTTTTTCGTTTCCTAGATAGCCAATCGGGTCGGCTGAAAACGGTGTGCACTTTTAAAAACACTGAAACGGACCGTTTCGTTGTCAGCAAACTATGCATTGTGTGTTTCATATAAGCGTACCATTTATTATGTTGTATATTAATGTTGATTTTCTATGATTTAAATATAAATTCTAAATGTTTGATAGTTTAAATCATTCTTGATTTTAAATACAAATTCTAGTTGTTTGATACTTTAAAATCGTTTATTGTGCTTTAGGCCAGGTTAGAAAAAAGACAAGAACAAACGTCGCTTCAAGCGAATATGACATAAATTTCAATTCGATTCTTGATAAATATAAAAAAGGACTTTACAATTATATAGAGAACGGTTTAAAGGTACAAAAACATGTCATTTTTATACCAGCAAATCAGACGCTGCTGTTTTAACAAAAAACTGTTGTAATACAATAGAGAACACAGATGCATGTAGCTAGAGAGCCAGTATGTGGCTACAAAAAAATGTTCTACTACTAGCCAAGGTTGCCAGTTAAAATTTAAAACAATTCCGACAAATATTCCCTTTCGGACAGTAACATAAATTAAATACAACAAAAATTACCATTGTAAAGATAAACAAAAAAGTTTATACCGCAATAAAAAAATATCAAAAAGAAATCTCACGATCATTAGAAATCACCACAAAAATACCACGTGTTTTAAAAATACCACCAAAAATTCCATATACATTTAAAATTGCCATAAAAATCTCATTCGCATTAAAAATTACCACAAAAATACCACGCGTTTTAAAAATGCCTCCACAAATTCCATATGCATTTAAAATTGCCACAATAATATCATTCGCATTAAAAAATACCACAATAAGTAAAATAAGAAAAAAAACAATTTAAAAAACATTTAGAAATACCACAAAGAAACTTTGCTTACTAAAAAAGAAAAAAATGTAAGAAGAATATTACCAAACACCCACGAAAATTTAAATATTACCCCGCTGAATTCCCACGTCAATTAAAAAATGCCATGCTTAATTAAAAAATTTAATAGGAATTCCCAGAAAGAAAAATTCCTCTGGGCAATTAAAAATTACCACGAGTAGGATTTTTCCAACATAGCTGGCAACTTTGCTACTAGCTGCTGATATTATTGTTTTGGTTCTGGATGTGCTGCAAAGACCCCTTTTATATTGATCAAGACTTGAAGTCAAGTTTCAGAGTTTGTAGGCAATTCGCCGCACATCGGAAGCGACGGAAGGGAAAAAGAAACTTGAAGCTGTACCGGCAATTTTTCGTATTCCTTTTGTTATTTTCGCGTTGTTGGCAGTGCTTTTTATTTTATTTTTCGCATATCAATGTGAGTTCGTAAGACTTAGGTTGCAATAAAATTGTTTTGCATATAATTTAATTTCATTTTGCATTAAATTTTTAAGCAAAAACATTTTGTTAACTTCCATTGTGGTAAAAAATTAAAATTCAGTTTGTAAATTTCTATAAATTATAATTCATTTGCTTGCTACCTATCTCGTTTTATTTTTAGAAAACAAGGAAAGAGGACAAGAAATTGAATTCAAGTCTTGACAATGTGAAAGCTTTCGTCAAGTTCAAAAGAGAATGTCAAAAAAACTTGACTTCAAGTCTTGATCAATGTAAAAGGGGTCAAAGGGCCGCTTTTTACTCGGCAATTCTATGAGCAATAATTGCATTCGCCGCAAGTAGTTTGTTAACTACTCGGTTTTAAAGGGGACTTTCGTAAACCCCTCATGCGGGCGAATAATCCACAAACTGCTTGCGGCAAAGGCAATTATTGCCGAGTGAAAAGCGGGACAAAGAGATCTTGCTACCAGAGCATTAATTCACCGCAAGCTCGAGAATTTTCGTAAGCAAGGGGCATGTCACACTTAGCGGACACGGACAAATTTGTTGTCGTTTTCACGGGTAAAAGAAGCTCTCTCAATTTCCAGTTTTTTTCTTTTACCAGCGAAAACAACAACAAAAATTCAGAATTCTTTGAAACGATCACCACCGGCTTTTTCGTCGGCGTCAACAGTCGTTGTCGTTTCATCGTCGCTCAGTGAGCATGTATACATAAGAACAAATGGTAGTTATATTTTGTAGTTTCGTGTCATTTCGTTACGTACCGCAAGTGGGCAGAGACCTTTAGGTTTGCTTGGTACTTGTTGTTGGTTCAGTTAGCTGAAATTTTTTTTAGATGTTCTTAATTTTTACTCGACATGAACAGCTGTATTTGACAACTAGCTCCCTTTTCTCTGCTTTCTACTTCATTCCTCTCCTAATCGGCTCTACCTGGTTATTCTGCCATGAGTTGGAGTACGAATAAAACGAATGTTTATTTTCAGCATGTTATACACTACTACGCAAATATGCGCATGTGTTGTGCTTTAAAAACTACATTTAGTTTTTTAATACCATATCAAATTCGAATTATTTTTATTATGCATTAAATTCTCTCCATATTAAAAATTTATTTTGTTTACTAAAATTTTAATTTTACATTACTTTTAAAATATACATATATGTTTATACTCTTTATAACATAAAAAATAAATAATTCAAATTAACCCATACTTATTTCTATTAATTAGACATAACTTTGAATTACATTTAGTTTTAACCAATAAAACAAATGAAAAAGAACAACAAATTCATCACCATAAATATCAAATGAAAACTTTTTATAAAACAAAGCAAATTTTTACATGAATTTAATTGTGAGCTTTTTAGATCAGGTAAGTTTAAAGAAGGACAACAGCAACAAATTTGTTTTAAATAATTTTTATTTAAACGATGAAATACTTTAAAAAGGTTTTGAAGAATAAACACGAAAAAAACCAGAATTTTTCTTTATTACTGTATAAAAAGGAATTCTACGTCTATATCGATACTATCGAAACTGTGTCTTTTTTTATAATTTTTAAAATTAAATGTTTTTTTTTTTGTTGGAGACAAAATATATCTATCAATAAAAAATTTACAAAAAATGCACACAAAGAAATTTGCATGAAAAGTATCAACACTGATTTGCAAGTTAATAACTATATGGCAATGCTGAACGCCATCCCTGAACAAACGTAACTTAACCCTAGCTGTGACCACTATATTTTTCCATACGTGTCCACTATGACGATTTCGTTCTAGCTATTTTTTCACAGTTTTAGAGATATCGGTTAACCCTAAATTTGTTTCAAAGGTTTAGTTTTTGGTTTAAATGAAAGAAAAAAGAAGGTTTTGTTCAAAATTATTTGAACAGTATTGGCAATTAATTTTGGAACAGCCAATAACGAGAATTTTTACATTTCTCGTTTTTCCTGGAAAAGCGTTCCAGGGAATTTTACTTGATACATAGATCTTTCAAAAAAACCTCCCCAAACCTGCACAAAATATATTACGATTATTTTAAAGCATGGTCCAAAGAATTAAAAAATTTTTCAGTTTTTGAATGTAAATAAAATACTTAACTGTATCGAACTAATGAAAAACAGATTGCATAAATGACGCTTATTAATATATTAATTTAATTTGCCAACTAAAAATTGGCTTCGAGATTTTTTAACAAAAAATTATATTTTCAAAAACGTATCGTGTTTGGAGTTTTTCGACGCATGTTAAAAACAGAAACGATTACTAAAACAGGCTCAAGAAAGCTTTAAGTATGATTCTAAAGAAGATGTCTGTCAAATGAACTGTTGTATCAGCAATTCAGCATGCATCTCATGGTATGAATGCAGCATTAATGCCGTGAGATGCATGCTGCATTGCTGCTACAGCAGTTCATTTGACAGACATGCCGACCTAGGGCATGCCTATAGAAAAAAGATATAAGCGAGTATGGAGGCGAGCATGTTTCCTGTCTTTCCGAGGCATGTTGCCGGCAGACATACAGCAGGGCTCCTTTTCCATCTGGGAACTTCAAGCACTCATAGTAAAACATGCTTCATGGCGTCACACCAATGTGTCGATGTGACGGTGTTGGTGTTTGCGTTAGTGTAAACTCTCAATGAATATTCATTTAAAATAAGCTCCGGGAGAAACACCCGCGAAACACGTGCCAATCTATATATATGCATATGTATATAGTTCAGGACTTTGCGGTTATACACTAGCATGCATCCATGCTTGCTGGCAGGCAGGCGATGTTAACAACAACAATTAGATAGCTTTTTTAAACAGCTATTTCTATAAACAAGGAGTGTGGTGTGCATGCCGGCAGTTGTAGTTAAAAAACATATCAACAACAACAACAACATGATGCTGTTGCATATTTAATAATGTTGTTACTTCAAATTAAGTTGAGTGTCTAACATGTGTTAAATTAAGAACACTGCAGTGCAAAAAAAACAAATTAACTATCTGTATGTGAAACTTAAGAACTAAGTTAAGTCAGGGCAACTCATAAAACGCTCAACACATATGGAAACGGAAACGGATATGAAAAATTAAATCAAGTTTATGCATTTATGGTTTGATATCATTGCTACAGTTCAGTGATACTTAACCTGAAAGAGGTTAAGAGAGTTTGCTGGAATTTACAAACATTCGTGAATTTAAATTTTCTGAATTCATTAATCTTTTAAGGACGGGACAGTTTTTTTACAAATCAGCTAACTTTGAGCTACTTTTCAATTTTAGCACTTTTTGTGTGATTCCGTTAGCTTTGTGACATCCGATTTAGTGATGCCATATGGCATCATCCTCCTTAATGGGTTAAAGTAGATATGTTAATTTATTTCTGTCAGTTAAAAGGCGATAAAGTTTCGATATATGTATGTTGGTTTTATCTTTAACACTGTAAATTTTCATATTCTATTTGGTGTATAAAGCAACAGAGTCAGCGTTTTAATTTAAATTAAATGGAAACTCTTTTTGGTAAGAACTTTTTCAAATATAATACTTTTTTGTCTATAAAGAGATTTGATATAGAACTTTGTTTTGAAATTGTTTTCTCTATTGAATTTAATAGCTAGCATTTTTATCATAAATTAAAAGTTATTTTTAATATTAGATTTTAGTCAGAATTGATTAACGCATAATTTTGTATAAACAATTCCACTGAAATAACTATTTCCTAAATAAAGGATGTTTTTTATTGAGTGATGCAATTTTGAGTAGGCATCACTGCTTTATTTGACCACACATTTAACAACTAATAATTGCTTTTTGTTTAATTTGTTTTGACATTTTATTATGGGTCGACTTACATAAGAGCAATGCGTGCAAATTGTTAATCAAATTCATTTTTAATCAAAATAATGGTTCTGTTCGTCAAACTTACCGTGCACTTCGTCCATTTTATTTCGTACATAATCGTCCTTCAGAGCTGCTAATTCGAAGAACAATAGATCGTTTTCGGAACACATTTTCTATTACTGATAATGTGCATCCCGTGAGACGCCGAACAGTGCGCACTGAAGAATCTGTAGCCACTGTACAGGAAAACATTGAAGATGATCCTAATCAATCAATTCGTCGCCGTTCTCAGCAACTGGCGTTGTGTCCTTCCTCTTTATGGAAGATTTTACTAAAGATTTTGGCTTAAAACTTTCAAGATTCAACTTGAGCAGGAATTAAAGCCAAACGCATGCGCCGCGATTTTCAAATTTTTTGGTTGAATGGGTACGTAAATAAACAGAATTGTAGTATTTGGAGTGAGGAGAATTGTAGTATTTGGATGAGGAGCTTTTATCGAAACACCATTACATCCACAGAAAATTACTGTTTGGTGCGCTTTATGGGCTGGCGGAGTCATTGGCCCATATGTCTTCAAAAACGATGATGGCCAGAATGTTACTGTCAATGGTGAACGGTATAGGAACATGATTCGAAGTTTTTTGTACCTCAATTAGCTAGCATTAATCTCGCTGATATGTGGTTCCAACAGAACGGAGCCACATGCCACACAGCGGGCGCTACAATTGATTTACTCAAGGAAACTTTTGACAAAAAAATAATTTCACGAAATTGCCCAATTAGGCCTAGATTGTGCCTTGTACGCGCCAGCAGTTTCGGCCGAAATCATATTTAAAAACTAATGTCATAAAATTTTCTATCCAATGAAGCCTGCTTCATTGATATTCAAAATATATTACTATGTTCTATTATAATTTAAACTTGTATCACTCTTTAAAAAACACCTTTTAGTTTGAATTACAATTAATGTTACTCATACGTCGTGATGAACTTTTAATGATTTGCTTATCTAAAACTTTGCTTTCAGCATGGAATCAAATTCAAACTAATATAAGTACAATTTCTCAACAAAAATATTACTTTATTCTAGGGATCGATACAATTAATTTAAAATAAGGTAGGTTCGGCTAATAAGGCCTAGCTAAGAGAGATTTGAAATAAAATAAAAACTAGCTATATATCAAATTCAAAAATTTTAATGTTTATTAAATCTAAAGATTAATTACTATAAGTCTTAAACAAAAAATGGCAACTTCTGCCGTAAACAAACCCAAAACTTAACATTTTTAAAAGCCTTGTCATTCGGCCTTATTATACCATAGTAGCCTATAACTTTAACACACGCCAAATTCATATAAGCAAAATAGACTATGTATTTTTGGTAATTAAAATCAATAGTAAAACCGTGGCAGTAAGAACTCGCCTGGTTCTATTTAGAACAACTTCTACCTTTGAGGAGGGTTGACTTCTTTTTTATTTTTTTTTTCGTCCATGTTCTTATCAAAAAAGTCTTTGGTAACTGGAGTTCCCCTGAAGTATAAGGCTCTTCTTCTAACTATTGGATTTTCCAGTGATTTTCGTCAGTGCAGGCATAAGGTGCTCAAATAACATTCCTTATTTTTTTTTGAGCTAGCGGCACATTATATTCATCGTCGTTCAAACTTGATCTACCACCATGAGGTAAAATCTTCCTTGTATTAACTAATAAGAAAAACAGAAAAATATTACTGGGAAACTGGGGGCGATGGAACAATGTAGCATGTCTGACTGTCTCAACCTGGCGAGGCCAGCATAATCTTTGTGAAATCGCCTCAAGTCGACTCAAACCTCCACGTGGTGTTTCCTGGGCAACGTCAAAACTGACAACCGTTAGTTTGGCGGCTAATCTGAGCGGCGGGCCTCCCTAGGCTTAAAATAGGTTGTGCGTCGGGTTTGAAGCCCACCCGTAAAAACCAATTTCAATGAAAACATATAAGAATAGAAGAAAAATGATCCCCAAATCTGATGACGACTACCGCAAACGAAAAACTGATAATGATTTACGGATATGCACCTGGAATGTCCGAACCCTTAATTGGGAAGGTGCATCTATCCAACTGACTGATGTCTTGGAAAGATACAAAGCTGATATCACTGCTATCCAAGAAATGCGATGGAAGGGACAGGGTTGCATTCGGCATGCACCCTGTGATATCTACTACAGCGGCCATGCGGAGAAGCACGAGTTTGGATGCGGATTTGTAGTTGGCAAGAGACTACGGCCCCACGTCCTACGATTCACACCTGTGAACGAACGACTTGCCATAATCCGCATCAAGGTTAGATTCTTCAATAAAAGCCTAATATGTGCGCACGCTCCGACAGAAGACAAGGACGATGAGATCAAGGAAATTTTCTATGAGCGCCTTGAAAATGCTTACGAGCGCTGCCCCCGCCACGACGTAAAAATCGTGCTTGGTGACTTCAACGCTAAGGTGGGCAAGGAAAATATTTTTGGTCCAACAGTCGGAAAGTTCAGCCTCCACGACAACACCTCCGATAACGGAATGAGGCTGATTGACTTCGCCGCAGCACGAAACATGGTCGTAAGTAGTACTAGATTCAAGCATCTCAATATTCATAAAGCCACCTGGATGTCTCCTGATCAAAAAACAAAAAATCAAATTGATCACGTTTTGATCGACGGAAGGCACTCTTCCAGTGTATTGGATGTACGCACGATCCGTGGTGCAAACATTGACTCGGATCACTATCTTGTTGCAGCCAAGATCCGTACACGTCTGTGCGCAGCTAAAAATACACGCAACCCTACACAGAGAAAGCTAGACGTCGACAAGCTGCAATCGAAACAGACAGCCGATGCTTTCGCCACTCGACTCTCACTCCTGCTTCAAAGCACTCCTCCAATCGATGATATATGCGCGCAGTGGACACACATTTCCAACTCCATGCGTGCGGCTGCTGAAGAGGTGATTGGCTACCAACGCTCTCGCCGAAACCAGTGGTACGACCAGGAGTGTCGCGACGCCACTACAGAGAAAGACGCCGTCTACAAAGCCACCCTGCAGTCGGTTGTAACGCGCGCTGCTAAGGAGCGATACAAAGAAAAGAGGAGGGAAGAGAGACATATTTTCAGGCGGAAAAAAAGAGAGGCAGAAAAGCGCGAGTAGGAGAAGATTGAGATGGTGACAGGAATGAGGCCCGAAAATTTTTCGAAAAAATAAGACGCCTTGCCGATGGTTTTAAAACCGGGGCCTCTTCCTGCAAGGATGAAAACGGGAATCTAGTGACAGATGTCCAGAGTACACTGACGTTATGGAGGGAACACTTCTCTAAGCTTCTAAATGGCGACGCTGACAACAATCCCGCCAATAGAGATGATATTCCGGAAACCCCAATTGCGGATGACAGCGTCGAGGTTCCGCTGCCCGACTATGATGAAGTTCTGACAGCTATAGCTCGGCTTAAAAATAACAAAGCCGCGGGAGCTGATGGCTTACCTGCTGAGCTGTTTAAGAACGGAGGCGAAGCTCTACTTAAATGCATTCACGAGCTTCTATGCAGAATATGGTCGGAAGAATGCATTCCGAACGATTGGAATCTCAGTGTGCTCTGCCCAATCCACAAGAAAGGCGATCCCACTATCTGTGCCAATTACCGTGGGATAAGCCTTCTTAATATCGCATATAAGGTCCTGTCGAGCGTTTTGTGTGAAAGATTGAAGCCCATTGTAAACGAACTGATCGGACCTTATCAGTGTGGCTTCAGACCTGGAAAGTCCACCATTGACCAGATTTTCACGCTACGACAAATCTTGGAGAAGACTCAAGAAAAACAAGTCGACACCCACCATCTTTTTTTCGACTACAAAGCCGCCTTCGACAGCCCAATAAGGAAGCACCTGTACTCCACCATGTCTGAATTTGGTATTCCTGCAAAACTAATACGACTTTGCAGGATGACACTGAGCAACACCAGCAGCGCAGTTAAAATCGGGAAGGACCTCTCCCCACCATTTATTACCAAACGAGGTTTCAGACAAGGTGATTCCTTATCGTGCGACTTTTTCAACCTAATGATGGAAAAGATCATCCGAGCTGCTGATCTGAGACGTAGTGGCACAATATTCTACAAGAGTGTTATGCTGCTTGCGTATGCTGATGACATCGATATCATTGGCCATAATACGCGCGAAGTCAGTGCAGCATTTTCCAGATTAGAAAGAGAGTCAAGTCGAATGGGTCTGGCAGTGAATGCAGATAAGACGAAATACTTAGTGTCAACAAACAAACAGTCCCAGCGTCTTGGAACCCACGTTACCGTTGACAATACCTCCTTCGAGATTGTGAAGAACTTCGTTTATCTGGGATCCAGCATTAATTCAACCAACGACATCAGCATTGAGATCAAACGAAGAATAACTCTTGCCAACAGGTGTTACTTTGGGCTCAGTAGGCAATTAAGAAGCAGAGCCCTCTCTCGACGAACGAAAATCACGCTCTATAAATCGCTCATCATGCCCGTCCTACTTTATGCATCACAAACCTGGACGCTGAGCAGTTTAGATGAAAAGACTTTAGGAGCATTCGAGAGAAAGATTCTTCGTAAGATCTACGGACCAATCTGCGTCAATGGCGAGTACCGAATACGGTGGAATGATGAACTGTATGAGCTGTACGCTGACATCGACATAGTCAAGCGCATTAAAATCGAGCGGCTTCGCTGGCTTGGTCATGATCAGCGCATTAAAGACGATGCTCCAGTGAAGAAAACATTCGATTCGGTACCCAGCAGCGGTCAACGCAGAAGAGGACAACCGCATCTTCGTTGGAAAGACCAAGAAGAGGACAACCTGACGAAGCTTGGAATTTCCAACTGGCGCCAGCAAGCGGAAGACAGAAATGGCTGGCGCAAATTCTTAGATGAGGCCAAGACCGACATACGGTTGTAGCGCCAACTAAGTAAGTAAAAGAAAAATATTAATAAAAAACGAAGAGAATAATAAGGCCTACGGTCAAATTTAAAAGGCCTTATTAGCCGCTGACAACGTGTGCAAAGGAAAACAAAAAACAACTTATTCCGACCATAATATTTTATTCAAATATCAAAGCATGAAATAATAGAAAACTATAGCAAAAAATAATGTTTATAACTGTAACATTACAGCAAAATTTACGATTTACCTGAACGATTTCTTATTATTCCTGCAGTGCAATTGCCCCTCACAACTAATGTTGCCGTCCTGGTGGCACATACTGAACTAGCTCGTCGCGACAAATTTAAATCTTCTCATGTTAGGTTAGGTTAGGTTAGGTTGAGGTGGTAGCTGCTGCAGGTGCGTTAACCATACCGCACGTACTACGGCTCAATTAGACCAATAAAGTCCATTGTGATACCGCTGCACACTTGGTCTTCAGTCCGAGTGGAACTACATTGAACTTTTGGTGAAAATTATTAGACATTTGACGTCTATTCTTGACATCTCGTCTAGCTCCGAGAAGAAGAATGACCCTTAGGGTTTGTGCCTTCTTCTGGCGAGCGCTGGACAGGAATATAGAAATGGGAGATGGTTTCTTCCTCCTCCTCGTCCCTGCAGCTTCTGCAAAAGTCATTTGCGACGACTCACAGTCTGGAGGCAGGTCTGCCTATCAAGTAGTGCCCTGTGATAACGGCTACTAGTGTAGCTATCTCTGGTCTTCCCAGCGAGAGAAGGGCTTCGCCCTTCTCGCTCGATCGCTTTGGGTCAAGAGTCGGCCAAATAAGCCTTGCTGCTCTTAATGTTGAGAGTTCAGCCCTTCTTGAGTTGGCTTTAGATGTGGTGAGCTCTTTGAACAGTAATATGGTGGTTGCCAACGGAATGCTCGGTGAATTCTGGACCACTGAAGTCACCGAGGTACGGTTTCTTGCCAGCTAGTCTGCTTTTTCATTTCCACGTATGCACTTATGCCCATGCTAAGCTTATGTCAAAATAGGTTGACATTTCGCTTAATGCAGCACCGCATTGGCCACTTTTGAGTTGATGGATACTTGTTCCATCAATTTGATCGCAGCTTGGCTGTCCGGGAAAATGTAGATTTCTCGTTTTGAGATGACATTCTCCTAAAGACATGTTGCAACTTCCCAAATCACCATCATTTCGGCTTGGAAAACACTACAGTGATCAGGCAGCCTACGAACCAGGGATACCCCCCCCCCGTTGTTTTGAGTAGACCCCATACCCGACCCTGTCGTTCAATTTTCATTCATCTGTATAGAAGTAGAGACACCCTGGCTTTCACGGCGCACCTTTATCCCAGTATGTTTTGGGGGGAATAAACGTGCCGTTGTTTCCATCAAAAGAAAGCAATGGCTTGCAGTAATCAGTCCTTGGTTGAGTGAAGTGGAATTTATGAAGTATGAATGCATGATCTGTTCCCAGGTTTTTCCACAATCCAGTTTCCCTCAGTCTGACCGACGAACAAGCTGCTTGTTGCCTGGCAACCATGTCCAGCGGTAGAAGGTGAAGTATCGTTTCTAAGGCCGCAGTCGGTATTGTTCTCAGAGCACCGCTGATGCATATAGATGCCATTCGTTTAACTTTTTGGAGCTGGTTCAAATATGCTACCTTAGACATGGATGGCCACCATATTGTTACTCCGCATAGAAGTTTAGGTCAATCTCCCAGTGATACGGGGAGAAAACCCCCATCTTGTCCTTATAGCTTTTTTACAAGTGTACAGCGCAACTGTCGCTTTCTTCGTATGCTCAGAAATATTACTTTTCCAGCTCAGCTTCCTATCAAGAATAGGGCCTAGATATTTTGCACTTTCCGAAAGGGAAAATGCAGACCCATTTAGCATGATTGGTGTGAGAGACAGAATTTTGCGTTTCCTTGTAAAAAATACCAGTTCCGTTTTGGCAGGATTTACTCCGAGACCACAGGGTTCGGCCCATCGCTCGAGCTTGCAAAGCGCTCTTTGCATAGCGTTGCGTATAGTAGTGGGAAATTTGCCCAAAGGCGCACCACTACCAGGGAAGTGCATTAACCTAACAGAAAGTTAAGAGACTCTTCGCTATGTACCATCTGATGTTTTGAGATAGCCCAGTGTGTACGGTGTACTAGCGAGGATCTTGCGTAGCTTTGATGCCTCTGATATTTTCTCTTCTTTTAGCTTTCCTGGTATCAGTTTTGAAAGTTTTGAGGGCTACCTTATAGGCTGCCCAATCAGGCTCGGCTCTTGAGCGTTCTTATGTTAATGTAAGCTACCTGAAGAGTTTTCCACACTTCTCTCTGAAATTGAAGCCTGTCTCAACTCTCGACCCTTATCTCCGATGTCAGAAATCCATATGATTTTTCGTCCTTGACTCCAGGTCGTTTCCTTATCGGTACTTCCATTCTAGCTCCACCTGAGCCCGATGTTCTAGAGCAACCTATGTCCATAACCAACCGATGGAAACGACCCAAGGCCCTTCATCAGAACTTTTGTACTCGATGGAAACACGAATACCTAAAAAAGCGCAACAAATGAAATAAATGGAGAAAACATGAACGCAATGTGGAAGAAAATGACGTAGTCGTAATAAAATATTACAATCTTCTTCCGAGCGAATGGAGCGTCTTGGTCGGGTAACCAAAGTTAATTACGGTACCGAAAAACGAGTCTGATTTTCGGATCTCCTAACAGAACGAGGTGTCATAGCGCGTCCTATCGTAAAGCTTTTCCTTTATGCAATTCCCTTGCTCTCTTTTGCAACAATAGAGCTTGAAGTCAAGGGTAAGCGCCATTACATGCGCGCGTTACTGGATCCTTG
Source organism: Dichetophora obliterata (assembly GCA_963920525.1). Lineage (NCBI taxonomy): Eukaryota > Metazoa > Arthropoda > Insecta > Diptera > Sciomyzidae > Dichetophora > Dichetophora obliterata. The sequence goes on from OY986439.1 coordinate 51,959,676, forward strand.
CACTCTAGTATGTTACATTTTCATCGGAACCAGAACAAAACTACAAATATTAACAACTGTAGTCGGTGCTACAAAGGTGTGCTGCATCCCTATCCGATCACCCTTCGATGTTAATCGTTAATAAAACTAGAAGCAAGTGCACGCGTTAACAAACGGATCACCATCTGAATTCCAACAAAAACCATTGATGAATCCATTAAAGAAAGATTCCACAACGTCGTACGTGCTGAGCCGAAATTCTACAAGTCAGCACCTTTTTCATTCAGTATTCTTCCTGGTAAGATGCCCAGCTGGCGGTCTTCCGGTAGCCAAAAACATAGTTTTTGGATGGATCCTAACGGGATCGTGTTCTGGTTGAATAACGTTATTGTTTTTTTTTTTCTTTTTTTCAAATATCCATTGTTAGATCTCTCCCAACACATGCCACTAAAAGGGTTAATGCCAATTTTATAGTAATTTAACTATTCCATATTCTTTTCATATAAAGTACATATCATCACCTTAAATGCAAGAAGGCGTAACAACACTTGTTATGATTTTACAAGAGAGACAAAAAACTTCTGAATTTCTCAAACGCTTGCACTGAGGGCTTTTAGAATTTTGTTAATAAAAACGTCGTTTTAGTTTTAGGAGAGTAAGATTTTGCAGGAACATCAATAAAAAAGTCGATTTTCAATTTTTTGTTGTTACGCCTTCTTGCATTTTAGGTGACGATATGCATGAATTGCTTATTCCTTAATTTATTTCTTTTCAGTTAATTCACTTTAGAAATGTTTGCAGCCATACTGTACAATGCGCTTTTAAACGCAACGCAAGGCGCACTAATTTAGGTTGGACTGTAAGGAAGACTTCAAATTATCTGTACTCTACAGTACGATCATTTAAAAAATAAACGAAAAAATGCTAACAAGCCGTTAGGAATCGAACATACTATCTACTGAGTACCTGTTGAGAAGATGAACATGCGATAACTCGTGTATTTTTTTTTTGTGAAACATAAACTGTCGTCAAATTATCTTTCTGTAGATGTATATAGGCGTCACTTTTTGGCGATTGGCGATGAATGGCACCACAACCGAATAGTCAGTCGGACAAAATAAAGTAGCGTAAAGAAACCTTATTCCTTCCTACCTTCTTCTTTTATTTCCACTTGCATGAAATTATTCTGGAGATTTGAGTTACGCACAAAGTGTTGATCAACAACTTTGCCCACTTCGATAACTCCCACTGATCTTCATCTAGGATCGATTTTAGCAGAAACACTCTGTATAAACTACATTAATACTGTCCGCTTACTAAAATGGCTTAGCCAAAATTTAGAGGCATTTAATCCAATTTTCTTTTTATTTAACTACGCATGCTCGGTGCATTCTTTAGTACCAATACAGAATGCTTATTTGTTATGCATGTTACTACTTTATTTTTGAGCTGTGCAAATTCAAAACAAATCTTCTCCGACACTACTCCATCTATCCACCCTCCAACTAACTATCACCCATCTTCCGAATCAACACAGTGCTTACACATTTATAGGGAGTATCCCCTGAGCTTGGTTCAGTCTAAACAAACAAAAACATCCTGTTGGCATAAAATAGCGACAAAACAAGAATTTCAGCATTTTTATCTAATTTTTTTTTTATTATGACAATGTATCCTTGTCCATACTTCTACTTGCATAAAGCATGCGTATACGAAATATGCTTGCTTTATGCCAGTAGATTCCATTCTTGACTTACTGGGTAGAATCGTCTGTTTTTGAAATTTCAGTCGAATGACATTTGCGAAATTCGCGAACAGTGATACCACTAAGTATTTTCATTCGGTGATACCAACTTGGTGGATTCGTCTTTATTTTTGTTTGATTCGCGGACGGTAATATCTATAGAAAACCAAAAAACTATATTTTCTCGCATTATTATCTAAATTAATGCGTTGTTGAGAATTGGTATGAGTTGTAAGGTTTGAGTCACTTTAATTTTATTTTCCTTAAATGAAGCAGAAAAACAACTCTTGATTTTGAAACAGCATTTGCACATCAATATTTCCCACAAACTAGATGATTACATTTTGTGCACTCATTAATTCATTCCGTGATTCCACTAAACAAACTAAACATGGGCAACACAACATTGCGTTGCGTTAATGAGTTGAAGCATTTAAGGGCGTTTTTGCGTTGATACACTTGTTTTATTATTTTATTAAAAGTAGCGCAATACAAATGTTTATCTCCCGTTCTTCTTTCGTTCTTTATTCGAACCTATTCAATTTCAAAACAGCAAGCAAACTTGAATCGTACTTTAAAATTCAACATCTTTGTGCGTTAACGCATTACGCTGATACAGAAAAATGTGCTTGAGTTTGTGTATCAACGCTAAATTTTTGCTGCGTTACCCATGTCTAATACAAACCATCTACGATACATTCTAGGCTATATGCAACAACACCAACGATGAGCATCCTTTGGAGTGTTAAATACGTTGAAAATTTATTTGATGCTTAATTGCAACACCCGCCGTTGTAGTGGCTCCAAAGCTGTTGCAAATGATGCTATTGCTGTTTCCAGTCATTCATGATTGGCATTCATTACAACATTTTGTTGCGCTCTAAATAACATCGAGCCACTGAGTGCGTGTTGCTTAGAGGTTTTTTTTCTCACGAATAACGAAACTTCCCTTTCGTGGTGCTTGTCGCAAATTTTTTTTCTTCGCATACGTTTGCTTTGAGGCAAAATTACGTTAAATACGTTTCTAAATTAGACAAATTGTCGCATGTGGAGAGTGCGTCCTGAAGCGTCGTTTCTGATGTGGAAACGTGTAAATGAAGCTGACGAAGCAGATGGCAGCGGAAATACTTCAGTTTCAGTATATAGCTGCGAAGGCATAACGAAGATTTTTGATATCTTGTGATTATATGTTAATTAAGCAAATGTGAAAGAGGGAAATGAGAATTACAATTTTTATTATGTTCGTGATTTTTCTTCTACACCATATCCAAATGTAATTCAGAAAAAAAAACAATTCTAATAAAGATTTCTATTTGAAACTCAGAAAGGATTGATAATAATAAAATTTGAATTAGCCTTATAACTTAATGGTTAAACAACCCATTGCCATTGCTATGGCCATTACCATTGCCATTCTACTACATTACCATTTTATTCACATAATTTCTTTTTAAATAAATTAATATTTTTAGAATTTCTGCATTTTAGTTGAATTTTAAATGAAATTTTTGAATAAAAGTTGTGTTTTACTAAATTTCTCTTTATCTTCTTTTAATATAAATTGTTGTTTTCTGAATTTCATTTGATCTTGTCTAAATTAGTGAGTTTTAATTTACTTGTTCAAAATTTCAAATGGAATTTTGAAATCAACTGAACTTTTTTCAATTTCAATTATTGTTGGGATTTGCACTGCGACCTTAAGGTCTATTGTGCTCCTTCATAGAACTAAAGAACCTCCTTTAGTTCAATCTCTGAAAGAAAAGCTTCGTCCTATCATTCTTCCTATCACTCGTCCTATCATTTAAATGAATTACTGGTTTATGTAGTAGCCCAGATGTTTCTGTCGAACTTGAACCAATGCGGGACACTGTCCCAGAATGTGCATCGCAGATTCTTTCTCTTATGCAAAACCTACATGTGCTATCACTTTTAATTCCCAATTTCCTGAGGTGGTAGTTTAACCTACAGTGACCTGTTAGCAATCCTGTCATGATTCATATATCATTCTTTGTAAGCTTCATGCATTCCTTCAAGCTATTTAGGTCGTATGTTCCTAAGATAAGTTTAGAATGCGCTAGCCGTGGCAGATTTTCCAAGTATGTTCCTCTTTGTTTTTCTTTCTTTTTCCTTATCGAAAAGAAACTTATTCCACTTTACCTATTCCACAGAATGGTTCCGGACCAATCAAAGGAGTTGATGCTCCTTTCTTTGCTAGTTCGTCAGCAATTTCGTTTCCTTCTATACCTTGTGCCCCGGAACCCACAGGATTCAGACCCAGTTTGGTTCTCCAAGCGTTTTAAGTTAATCAAGACATTCCATTACCAGTTTTGAGGTTACCTGATGAGATTTCATTGCCTTGATAGCCGCTTGACTATCAGATAAGATAGCTATGTTTTGGTTCCGGTATTTACTTTCCGGGTTAAAGTATATGCATCTGGCAATAGCGTATATTTCCGCTTAGAATTATACTGCTGTTCTTGGGCTCGAAGAATTTAATACCTGGTCCATAGACTTCTGCTCCGGTCCTTTCTTCGGTAAGAGAGCCGTCAGTGTACCATGTAATAAAAAAAAATAAACTGGCCATTTCAGCCCTTGGAAGGACTTTGACCTAGCTTTTATTGATCAATTGTGTTGTGCGTGTTATTAAATGTTTGATCACAAATGACCGAGAACTGGACCTACGTGTTTAATCCCGACTCCGAACGGCTTATGTTCTCAAGAAGCTTGTAAGGGGGGTTTTATTTAAAGGCTGAGGTATGCTCAGCCGCTCCAGGATCAGACGAAAGACCCTCAAACTTTCGCCAATAAATAAAAAGACTTGAAGAATTTAATGCTCTTATTATAATTGCTGCTTTATTGTTTGAAATTTTTAGCAGTGTACATAGTATATATATTAGGGCGGGTCAATTTGTATGGACGAATTTTTTGGTGGTCTGGCTCAGCGAAATTCGTAAAATACATGTAATTTCAAGACTTTTTCTCCACTACAGCATATACAAATTCTGAAAAAAAGCTGTGCGGACTTTCGTAAATAGATTTTGTTCTCAATTATAAAATATGAATGTATGAATGTATGTGTATGAATCTATTTACGAAAGTCCGCACAGCTTTTTTTCAGAATTTGTATATGCTGTAGTGGAGAAAAAGTCTTGAAATTACATGTATTTTACGAATTTCGCTGAGCCAGAATTTGACCCGCCCTAATATATATACATATATTCTCTTAGTGTATAATTCAATGAGCAAGCCTTTCTTATTACAATACACAATATTATAAATAAATGCAACGATACGTGAATGAATCTGCCTATGAAGTCCTCGTATGCTGGAGGTGGAGTGCGATGACTCGGAGAAATTTGGTGATATTGGGTGTTCGGTGAAGTTCGATGACGGACGGTATGACAACAACTTAGGCAAGACCCGACTACGCTGCTTTATTTAGCATTTAATCTTGTGATATATATATAATTTTATTTATGGCGTGAATCGCCTTACTATTACGCTAACGATAAAAAAGAAAAATAAAAGAAAATAAACTCTTAAGCATAAATCTATATAGTGAATTTCCGACCGACCGAAGCCGACGTAAAAAGTCCGACCAAAGATAACTTCGGATTTCCGACCGACCGAAGTCGACGTAAAAAGTCCGAATTAAAAAGCTGTTTCGGATTTCCGTCCGACCGAAGCCGACGTAAAAAGTCCGAACAAAATAAACTGTTTCGGATTTCCGAAAGACCGAAGCCGACGTAAAAAGTCCGAATTAAAAAAAACACTCCGGACTTCCGACCGACCGAAGTCGACGTAAAAAGTCCGAATTAAAAAAACACTTCAGATTTCCGACCGACCGAAGCCGACGTAAAAAGTCCGAACAAGAGAAGGAGTGCTTCTGATTTCCGACCGACCGCAGCAGACGTAAAAAGTCCTAGCCAAAATAAACTACTTCGGATTTCCGACCGACCGAAGCCGACGTAAAAAGTCCGAGCCGAAAGAACCTACTTCGGATTTCCAACCGACCGAAGCTGACGTAAAAAAGTCCGAACAAGAGAAGGAGTGCTTCGGATTTCCGACCGACCGCAGCCAACGTAAAAAGTCCGAGCCAAAAGAAACTACTTTGGATTTCCGACCGACCGAAGCCGACGTAAAAAGTCCGAACAAAATAAACTGTTTCGGATTTCCGACCGACCGAAGCCGACGTAAAAAGTCCGAATTAAAAAAAAACACTCCGGACTTTCGACCGACCGAAGTCGACGTAAAAAGTCCGAATTAAAAAAACACTTCAGATTTCCGACCGACCGAAGCCGACGTAAAAAGTCCGAACAAGAGAAGGAGTGCTTCTGATTTCCGACCGACCGCAGCAGACGTAAAAAGTCCTAGCCAAAATAAACTACTTCGGATTTCCGACCGACCGAAGCCGACGTAAAAAGTCCGAGCCGAAAGAACCTACTTCGGATTTCCAACCGACCGAAGCTGACGTAAAAAAGTCCGAACAAGAGAAGGAGTGCTTCGGATTTCCGACCGACCGCAGCCAACGTAAAAAGTCCGAGCCAAAAGAAACTACTTTGGATTTCCGACCGACCGAAGCCGACGTAAAAAGTCCGAGCTTAAAAGAAATTACTTCAGATTTCCGACCAACCGAAGCCGACGTAAAAAGTCCAAATAAATACAAAAAATAAAAACTAAGATAAAGCTACTCGCTACCTTAATATAGAAAGGCCCTAACTCATTTTTTTTTTAATAAATTTTTTTACAGAGTTTTGCAAAAAAAATTGCTATAGGAAAAAAATTGCTGCAAAAATATTGCTACAGCATTAAATTGGTTAGTATCTTAAATAAAAAATCCATTTCAAGAAAATTCAGACCCGCGAAATTATAATGTTTATTAAGTTTTTTCCATCTCCTGTAAAGTAACAAAAAATGAGTTAGGGCCTTTCTATATTAAGGTAGCGTACTACTACATGTATTAGTAACGATCTGCAGAAATGAGATCGTCGGAAAAGTAAAAAGTCGGCTAAGCACTACGCTTTCGGACCGTGCCTAAGGGCCCATTTCCAATAACGCGTGAGATGCGTTTCGTAAATTTACGCAAAGAATCAATGCACGAAAACATACCTGATTGGTTCCAATAAACAACGTCCTTGTGCACGCAGCGTAAAATATTCGAAAAATTAAATAATTCACGTGCGTGAAGATTTGACAGCTATTGACATCGAAACAGCTGTTCACTTTATAGCAACTCCAAATAGTACTGTACGAACTATTGGTACCATACTACAAGGTATTTGGTACTGGTGCGAATTATTTTCACTCAAAATTAACAAAATATCCTCAAGTTTTTTTTTTCAATTATGAGTGTTGAGTAATTTGTCCTGGTTGTAAAAATTCAATGAAATCATCACAAACAAAAACTCACATCCCTCACCCAAAAATCACCCAAAATTAGCATCTTCACCAAAAATATCAACCAATGTGATAAGAATTATGAAAACAACATTTTCGAATATTTTTTTAATTTAACAAACTCTACCGAAAGTTTGGTTTTAAAAAATAATCGCGGTCCGTTTAAAAATAGCATCACTTCTTTCTGAAATTTAATTTAATACTATTTTGCAAAAATTCGCAAACATTGTTGTATTTTTAAAAAGTCATCCGTTTTTACCAATCACCGATGATGAGAAGATAAAGTGTAACCACAAAATTTGGAGGATTACTTTTATTTTTAGTCATAAATCAGAAAAAATTATAAAAAAACAACGAAAGATTTTCATTGTTGTATAAGAAATATCGCGTTTTGGGCTCAAGACTAATTAAAAGGAGTCACTAGTTGAGGGACATGAGCCTTGTTCCATCGCATTAAAACTTATATATATTAGGTACGATGGAAACAAGGCAGACTTTTGAGAATAAAGACTATAAAACAAAAACCATGAATTCTACTGTAAATAATTCATATCAAAAATTTATCAAGATCAAGAACGAAAGTTTTGAACCATTTCAACATCTGTATGATTCTGTGATAGCAAGAGAAAAAAAGAAGGTAAAATTCGAAAGATTTGCCTAAATATGACTGATTTCTAGGTACATAATTTTCATTTTTAAACCATTTAACTTCTTAGTTTTAAGATTCCTTTTCTACAAAATGCATTTTTTTTTTTAAAGTATTAAACGGAACTCCAACCACAATATTATTATACATTTTATTGGTGATTAATACAAAGAAAAAACCTCCATATTATCTTATATTCACCAAGAAATTGGTTTTACTTACATAGCTTTTAAACTTTTTTGTTTAATTTGGGCTCAATTTCCGGTTTAAATGACTAACTCTTTAGTATATCTTTAAGTTCCCATCAAGAAATATTGGGTAACATTCAAAAAGTTAAAAAAGTTTCGCGACTTAGTGAAAAAATTTGTTTATATTTCGATAACTTAAAACTGCGATTCTATCAAAAATAGGACGCCATTTTTTATTAAAGACTATACTTTAGTATGACTTGAGAGTAAGAAAATTATGCATTAAAAAATATACGAATTTTTTTGTTTAGACAACTTCTTGACATTTATTAACTAAAAAAACCTTGTTTAAAATATTAGTTTATATTATTGTTTTTAAATGTAGGAACGTACTGAGCACCATTTTCTTTAAATGAACATTTTTAGCACGATTGGAAAGAAGATATCAAGAAACACATCCTTATTAAAATTTTTAGCACAAAAGCCAATTGGAGCAAATTTTTAACCACTTCTAAAAACCACTTTTTATGTTATGCTATTTTTTGGTACGGACTGTACTTACAAAATGTACTGAGCCGGGTACTGTTCAAAATTATGCTTTGCTAAGCAGAAGTACGGTTGCTATGTTTGTGTGTATGTTGTATGCCTGGCTGTTGGCTATGTTAGAGGTGCACAGCGGCGTAGTGGGACAGTGGCGTAGGGAGCGGGGGTTAAATTTTTTAACGGGATCCCCGTTACAAGCTTTACATGGCAAGTACCATGTTATCATATACTGGTTTATCTTATAAGTTTCGTATAGGCCTTCCCATTTCCTTTTACTACTTAGTACAGTTTAGAATCTTTTACTGAAACTGAATTTTGGGTATTGTCTCCCTCGGTATTGTTATTACAGGATATTGTCTCTATAAAATATCAAACTTCATTCTAATTACGCAATCCCCTTTCCCGATATCTTTACTATTCATCCATAGCCCTTTTCGCTTGGGATTGAATGTAAATTTGAAGAAGTGTTAGTTCCAGTAGAACCGCCATGGATGCTATTGGGCATGTTGGCATGGCTCCGGTGTTGCACAAGCAGGCCAACCTCTGTAGCTTGTTAAGCGCACCGATGACTGTATGTTGCTTTGCTTTTCCTGCCCATTTTCATAAAACGTATGGCCATTGTATACATCCATCGTAGTATTTTTGGGGTGCATCCACAGCTTTTTCCCGCGGTGAATCTGCAAATCATAAATGTTCTAACAGCCTTCTTTGATATTTCGCTCAAATATGTTTTCCAAAGTAGTTTTTGGTCTGAAATACTTTCAAGAATTTAACTACCCTTTGAAATTCTGTCTAATCTTATAGGTTTAAGGTGTTTATGTTTATATTTCCTGGTAAATACTATGTATGATGGTGGTTTTGGCCGGATTTATATTCAGCCCCATCTTTCTGCACCATTTCTTTGTTACTCTTAGACCCATTTTAATTCTATCACACAGGGTTTCTTGAAATTTTCCCCTGCATATAATTACTATGTCATCAGCAAAGCCTAGAAACAGTAATCCAGTTTTGTCCAATTCTTCCAGTAGTTCCTCTACTACAATGCTCCACATTAGTGGAGATAATACTCCCCTTTGTCGACAACCTCTTGTTGCAGTAGTGCTGGTACTATTTTCTATTGTCTTAGTACTGAGCATATTATCCATCCATTTCGTAAGGGTATTTTTGACCCCAATTCAATTAATCAATTGATCAATTTCAATTAATCTTGTCTAAATTTTACATTCAATTTCGGAATTATAAATGTGTTTGCTGTGTTTTAAATTAAATTCAGTACTTTTCTTTGATCTCTCTCAAATTTTTTATTTCGATTGATTTTTTCTTAAATACAATTGAAAATGTTAGTACTATGGTTGTTGCTACTGACAAAAACGGTGATAAAATAAGTTAAAAATTACTAACTTAGCCAAAAGCAAAGGTTTGGCGAACTTTTTTTTGCGTTTTGAACATTTTCGATAAATTATAAAACTTGGAAAATCTGAGAACAACTAAACTTTTGACAAAAATTACGTTTTAATATTTAGATTACGATAAAAAAGTGCAATCATTGCAGAACAATCTGAGCAGATGTTAGTAAAACAATTCTCAAAATACACTCTTGATTCGCCGTTTTATTATTTTTGCCTATATGCACATATTTCAAAAGTCAACTTTTAACATGTTTTTTTGCGGTTAAAAATTCCTTTCATAAATATGTAACACAGATTTATTTCTCTAAATACCACTCTATGATAAATATACTTTTACTCAGATGTACAAAGGCATTCAACTTCAAAACAAAAGAATACATTTCTCCCCATACAGAAATATTTAAAAAAAATGCGATTTTTTTCACTGCAGACAATTTCAACAAGCATTTCATTCATGATGACTACACATTTCCTCACCAGCTCAGGCTATTGGAAGAGAGTTGGTCCTATTTTCGCCACTCACTTCATTCAGCAATGGAGCATATAACCTAATTTTTTATACCATATTCCATTCAAATGCACACAATTTTGCTTATTGTCGTTGTTGTAATTGTTTTCTTTGTTGCTTTTGTTGTTGCTGTAGTTACTGCAGCTGTAATAGAGTATACAAAAGGCACACATGTTGAATTGTAAACAAGCGCTCCAGTGGATCAAATGCAGAAACATTAAACCACTAACGACAGCAACTACACGAATAGCACTTAAATAACATGTTAAAAGAGAGTGTAGCTATTTCTATGGGAAACTAATTTAGGCCAACTGTGAAAACATGTTAATGAAGTGAGTTTAAATTGTTTGAAATAACAACTTACATATTTGCAGACAACTTAGAACAACAACATAAACGATTTCTTCTGCATGGGTTACGTAAAAATTATTTGGAGCACTAAAGTGAATAAACTTAAACTTAACATATCTCAGATGATGACAACTCTTTGAGCGTTTATGTCTTCAAAATATTAAATGGTTTTTTCTAATTTATTTCCACTAAGTTTTACAATCAGAAATTATTGCAATACATACATACACACATAAATTAAATAATTAATTAGCCCGCCTTATATAATTTTTAATAATATTAATAAAAATTTCAAAAAAGTTTCCTTTGCTGCATACATAAATATCCAAAAAGTTTGCACTCCATTTTGTAAACATTTTATAAACTTTTTCAAAACATTATGTTGGCATTTTTTTAAATATTTAGTAACCATTAATGTATTCAATGCAACCGAAAATAAAGAAAACAAAAATTCTGTAAGGAGTCTTAAGAAACAAATATTATTGAAAATCTTATTTTAAACAAAAGTTTGCTAAAAATAAATTATATAATAAATTACTTAAGTTGTATTTTGCACATTAATGTTCTTTAAATTATTAATATTATAAAATGTTTTCGTTATGGAATAGTTCGTTGTGTCAAAAAAAAGCAAATTAAGAATCTAACTAAAACCCTGCACACACCCAATTGAATTGTTAGTACACATTATAGACAAATGCACATAGAGCCTTAACGTAACTTAAACAACAATATAAGATTAAGTCACTAAATTCTTAAATTACTGTAGTTTTTTAAAATTTTTGTTATCTTCGTTTAGGTTAGCCCCGCAGTATTAGTTCTAGCACCATTTATATTTCCAGCAGAACCACCATCTGTGCCTCCTCTTTGGCTGGCATTGGTGTTTGTAGATGAATTCGAAAGTGTGCCCAAGTCTGAGCTAATGAAGCGATACATAAAATCTCGACAACGCGTATCGTGATATGTTATCTCATGTGGACGTATAGCTCGTAGCAGCACTCTTCCAAATACAATGGCTGAAATGGAAAAAAAGTGAGCATAAATTAGGTACGGCTTAATGCTAAGGGCTGGTTAATGTTACTCACCAACTTGATTTAAGTTGTAGTATCTACGCTCGATACCCTCACGCAGAAACATGCACAGATGCACAAATACATTACGCTTTGGTGAACTAAGCAACGCAATGTACTCCATGGCTTCGCTGGTCGTGGTTGTTTTAAGCAGTTCATCTACATATGGCTCTAATAATGGCGCTTCCGGTAGGTGCAGCAGCATAAGCAGAGCTTCAGCAGCCGCATGCGGGGAACCAGCTAAAGAAAATAAATACACAAGATCATTAAAATATAATAATAAATAATTCAAACATATCATTTGGTTAAAAAACATAGTTGTTTTGCTAATCACAAAGCTAAGAATTTTGTAGCTTGTAGGTTTGTAGAACCAGCTGCTTAAGAAAAGTTCCGATCATGTGCTGTGGAATTTAGCTGCTTTTCGTCCATGCAGCTTCTGCAGAAAGACTTGCAATCTTCGAACATGGTTTCCAATTGAAAACTTTACGGCATAGAACTAGCTCTAGTGCTTTTCGATATTGCAATACGATTTATATTTTTAAAAAAGGCACTACGCCATTTCCAATTAAAATTCAGAATAGATCAATTGAAATTCTAAAATTCCATTTAAAATTCAAATAGATTCAAAAATTTTAGTCAGAAAAGATCAATTGAAATTCCAAATAGATCCATTGAAATTTAAAGCAGATGCATTGAAGTGCTAATTGCAATAACGTGATAAGCCACATGATCTCAAAAATCAATTTTTTTTTAGAGTGTAAACATTACTCAATGCATTGCCAATAACCACTGAAGAGATTTTGGCTATCTTTTATTAATTTTCGAGCTTATTTCCGTAAAGTAAAGTTTCCGTATTCTCTTCTATTTCTTCATACAAAAATACCTCTTTTCAGAACTTTAGAGTTGATTATTTCAAAATATTTTTTGTGAGGCTTATCATGTTTTTGCAATAAGCCCTTCAATTGTAATAAAGAAAAGACCAATTGAAATTAAGAAATTCTAATCAAAAAAGAACTTAAATTTATCTATTCGGAATTTCAAATAGCATTCTCAGTTTAAATTAATCTTTTCTAAATATGAATTCATCTATTCTGTATTTCAATTGATCTATTCTTAATTTCAAATCATCCTTATCGCGTCCATCGTAACTAAACACTACAAAATCGAAGGTACTAGCTTCGTTATCTTTATAGTCTGTTTTTTCGTATTAGTGTGGGCTAATATATATAGAAAACCATCTTCCTGTACCAAGACTATAAGATAAGTCTTGGCCTTGCCTTCTATAGAATCGGTGTTCTAGTATGGAAATAAACAAAGTTGGGATTTTGACTTTTGGAGATTTTTTATTCATTGGTTTTTTTTAAGGAGGTTTAAAGTCAAGATTAAGGTAGACTGAGGCGCGATTGCGATGAGGATTAAGGTTTTTAAATAAGATAATTGGATTTAAATGATTTTGGATAAGAAAATGGGTTGTTGTTATTACTAATTGTTGTAGAATTATGACTGATGTGAAGAGAGAGAATGACAATAATGCTACTTTTCAGTTTTTTGTTAGGAAGTTTATTAGTCTTACACTTCAAGGCTTCGAAGGACTGTTTATGGGTAAGTAGTGAATTCACAGCTGTTTACCCAAACGGCAAGATTATTCACACAGTTTTATATAATATCTTCAAAAAGATACATACTTTCCAGAGATAAAAACCGCAACGTCATTAAAATTACCTATCACCCTGCACACCTCTCCTTCTCATCTTTTAACGAATGGATTTTTGTTTTTCAACAATTTAACTTACGAAATTCATTGTCTGACCAAGTATCCAACCAATCGCGCACATCATTAAACTGTGCCTCGCGTGAATGTTTATAGTCTAAACTGGCAAAGGCGCCTGCAACATTATTGCCCTGTTTATGTAGAAAATCGATTAGCAAGAAGAATTCACGCGGCATGGTTACTCTAAATTCGGGCGATTTATCATTCATCTGAAATATTTTACATAAAATTTTAGAAATTTTAAAATTAAATTCACACAATAGTTGCAGTACCAGGTCCTTGATTTCAGCCTGTGTATATTCGCACACAGGACGATTGGTGCGACAGAGTGTCTCCATGGAAAGACCAAAGCAGCTGGGCTTATATTCGCCAGTGACGGTAAGAAACACATCGGGACCATTTTTAACATGCAATATAAGTATGTCAAAGTCGAATTTCCAATTTGTGGTGCGTATCTTTTTGAGCAGCCCAGTAATAGAGCGTACATCGGCTTTTAGCTTAACACGTATGCTACGCACGCTGTCCGGCATCAAATTGTCTACACGTGGCTCCACTTGTAGCCATTTCTCACAGATATCGTTCAATGGAGGATCCTTAACTTTAAACATAAATTCGATGGGCATCGAACAGCTGTTGGAAACGTTCAAATCACTCACGACCAATTCATTGAATGGTACTAGACCAAAATCGATGACAGTTTTTTCCACCGTGATTTGAGGTTGATTTTCATTTTCACGTTTATCAACTAGCTTCAAAACTTCCTCGTGAATGCGCTTGTATAGCTTTTCATCACGTGATTTTACCTGGGTGTTGTGATTGGAAGAGAAATTAAATTAATGAAAGGTGTTTTCTTTTTGTGTTGCATCTTCATTTACCAAAACTTTGAAGCAAGCATAGACAGGCTTGTGATCACTTTGTCTGATCTCCATGACGCTATTATAGGCTGTTTGCTCGATGCGAACGCCTTTCCAAAGTATACGATCGCAGTAAGCGGGTGCACGTTGTTTTTCGCTTTATTGGATTTAAACAAAACATGATTTCGTGGATTATTTAAAACTCTTTAAACAAGCACCAACCTGCTGTCGTAGTTATCGGTGCCCACATCATATTTGTAGGTGGGCATAAAGTTGATCGGACCCTCTGTATAGCCATCAAAGCAATGACCTTTGCGCATTTCCTGCCTAAGTTGATCAAATTTTAGTAGTACATCATGCAAATTTGCTGCTGGCATTGATAACTGTAAGCCAGGTGGTTGTTCAATGCGATAATTTAAATCGCCAATCCAGAAAATATGGCTATAATTATAAAATAAGTTATGTAAACATAAGTATATAACTTATAATATTCGATGTACGTGATTGAACTTACTCATGATCATTGATAGTTCTGCGTAGATCGTCATCAAACATGATGCCTTTGACGATGCCAGCGTAATCTTCATTGCGTGCCTCCACAAAACCCATGTGCGCCGCCAGATGTGAATTGACAAAACAAATATTGCCCTCGTTCAGCTGCAGACTAACGGCCACGCCACCTTTGTTACCAACCACATTAAAGACACCACGAGCGATCGATTTTACACGACAACGCGCAATATATGGACGTATTTGTTTACGCACAATAATGGTCAGCATCATGCCAACCAAGCGAACTGACGTCAACTCCTCATATTCGACGCCTTTATTTACACTTTCGAGCATTTTTTGACTGTAAGAAGAAAATACAAAGAAGGAAATATATAGAAAAGCGGGCATTTCTTAAAAGAAAACTTTTACTTTTGTGAACATGAAGGTAACGTTTCGGTAGTAATGCAAGCATATCGCTTTAGGTCATACAGCCGAAACTTACTTCGCAAAAACATACGATTTAGTAATTTTTTGTTTTATGAAGACATTAAAAAATATCCACTTTTTTATCATTTAAGATGAACATGCTTTGGAGTAACAAAATCGAAATTCTATCAGATTTAGAAAAGTGCCTTGGCTTTTTTAAAATATCAAACAAAAAACATTTAATTTAGATCAGCTTTTGATTCAAGTTAAATCAAAGCGTTATTTTTATGCAGAAACTAAGAAGATAACATCAACACGATAACATATAATCTAGATCTTGGGTCAATCAATTCAAAATTAAATTTTGACGCACAGATTTGTTACACTGATGGGTCAAAACGAAGGGTTGTAATCAGAACAGAACAAAATAAAAAGTTCAAATTTTTTACCCATAAAATATAAAGGGCTTGTTGTAATAACATGATGAATATGTTTTACACATTAATAAAAAATCGAAATAATCGACTTTTACCATTGGTCTCGACCAACATTATTCAGAAGATTGAACCTTCCGCAACACACTAGTGAATTTTCATTTTGTTGTGTATTAGGCCGGGTCAACCCCCATACAAAAAAGTGTTTGATAAACTCGGTCTAAAATATTCTTTGGCTTATTGTTGTATCCTCCACGGAAGGATTTCACAATGTGCTAACCCGTAGGCTTAGGGAATTTTTTTAAAAACGTTTATTTTTTGGGCAAAAACCCACTTTTTTTAAGGAGAAGTGCATTGTTCCTAAGATTTAAAAAAAAAAATAAAATGAAAGCTTCAAAAATTATTAATATCAGCATAAAAAATTTTGAGAAATCTGCGCGTTTTGGATTTTTTTTGTGACTTTTTTGGATGCGTTTTTATGTAATTTAGACCTCAATCGGCATAGCTACTCGTCCGATTTTTTCGATAAACTACCGTTGGAAAGGTAATATCTTACACATATCTTACTTGTACGTTTTTTAACCAAGTTAACCCATTGAGGAAGGATAAAAGATCCTCGTCTTCAGAGGGTTCAATTGGTACCGTGTTTTTTATTGTTAATTTTGTTTTATTTTGATAAACTTAGATTATAACCTTCCTTGCGTGATAAGATACGTGCAGAGAATTTTTTAACCTTTCCAACGGTGGTGATCGGATAACGGATAACGGATAATCGGACAAGAAATGGCGTAGTTATGCCAGTCTAATGCATATGTGAGATATTGAAAAGTAGTAAAGTGCTAAAAAAAAGCTTCGATTCGGTATAAAAAAATTTTCTTCGAAATTAGATGTCTACTTATTTCGAAAGTAGCATATGGGCATTTGCACAGAAAAGTATACCGTGACCAAAAAATTAAAACTTATTTAAAACTTATTATTTGATGATATTGTCTAAGAGAAACATTTTAATATTATTTACTTAAGCAAGTAATATATAAATACATTTACCATGATGATCAAATTGTCGATCAAGATAATGAAAAAATGGTTCAGGTAAGAAAAGAAGGAATATTAAATTTGTTTTTTAATTACTAAATTACATAATTACTTAATTACCTAATTACCTAACTATCCAATTAAACTACAATATAAATTTAAGAAACATAACGCCAGTAACGCGAAGCCAGATCAAAAAGCCTAATAAAAAAAAACAAAGAAGATTTTTAAATGTAATTGCTTGGAAAATAAACGTATATTATTTTAAACCCTTCTAAAAAAGTTTGTATAAAAAAGTCTTGCACAATTCAGAGTCTTTTGAAAATTTTTTTCACTTCCGTTTTTTGTAACATATGTATGTGCTGGCATATTTTTCTTATATCTTTGAATGCTTAGTTTCGAGAAAATTGAGTTCAAACATTTGTACTGAAATCTATACTAAATCAAACCTTGTGAAGTAGTTTATTATTAAAATAGCCACAAACTTGGTTGTTTTAAATTGTAAAATTGTTTTTATGCACATTAGACCTTCCTCCATGCAAATAACACTGAAAATGTGACATATCACCTTTATCTACTCATGTCTTCATTTGTTAGCCGCAGCTGGTTCATTTTAATAAAATGCACACAATTCCTTTGAGATGGATGCAGAATACTTGCAAATGAGTTTTGAGGATGATGACTGATATGAGGAATCCAGACCTGTTGGCTGTTGTCTGATGAATTCCAATGTCTGCACGTATGCCAACTTGAAACCTGGATCTCCTATATAGCGGAAAAAAGGATACATTTCCTGCAAATTGGAAATCACTCCACTTCTTCTTTCACCGCTGTCAGGTTCTAAAAAAGTTCCAACTAGTTACTAAGAATTTTCCTGATGGATCTGAAGAGCACTTTAAATTGTCCATGGCCGGGTCACGTCTATTTTAGTACAATTTTGTATTACGCTTACTTATATTTAAAAACGTTGCCCTATTTGTAGTTCGCTTTCAACTTCGACAAATCTTCATAGTACCGAATTTAAAGTGATTTAGTTGATGTTAAATCCACAATTATTGCGTTAAATTGAGACGGTTCTAAAATGTTGCCTCGAAATGGCAAATAGCTCAGTTTAACTTTGTATCTTCAAACGAAACTTCCCGAAGTATCTCTTCACAAAAATCCTCTCGGCTTAAGGTTCTATCTAATTACAGTGTTATTACATTACTAACCCCAAACGATATCGTACTAGAAAATTTTTTAATAATCATTTCCCATCCCTAGATTTTGTCAAAAAGATATTACTTTCTTCGAGGTTGATTTGGCCTAAGATCTAGATTGTTATAATAACAGTGCTACTATGCCTTCGTCTTGGACTCAAATGTTTTCACAGGCCATAATTTTCACATCTAACCAAATAATAATGTTTCTGTTGCAATTATACGTTTCATACGTTATCTGAGTGCTTTTTTTCTTCTGTGATAAAATCATATATGTTTCGCTTGCTAACTATAATAAAAAAATATGCTTACACCCACACTGCATCCGGTCGATTCTCACTAAAAGTTAGTGCTTTCGCTGAGGTGTCCAATTCTTGCAGCGCAATTGCGTAGATATCTGGTGCGGTATCGCTAGCAGATAGCCACAAATGTAGCGGGCTGCCGCGATAAATTTGGTTGTTCACATTCCACGTCGCACAGTAGATGCTTTAAAGAGATAAAAATAAGCTGTTTTGAACAACAACAACAACCTCTGACTATTAGTTTGTTTCACAAAAATACCTAAAGTCCTTGTAGACAGTGTATTCTTGCTCACGACGCTTAAGTTCTTGCTTGACCTCGCCAATTTGACGATAGTCATTTAACCAACTGAAGCTTAAAACACTATCTATCGTCAATGAACGTGTCATTGACATGCGAGCCGATATGACCTGAGCCTGAAACTGATCAAATTCCGTTGCACCATCTGTAGTAATGTTGGGATAGTAGTAAAACTTTACGGGTTGCTCATCACCATTTCTTAGATCGAATTGCAGCTGCGATATGGAACCTTTGTTATCTGCAATTTCAAGTAAAAACAATGAAGAGATAAACTTTAAGCAATTCGGTCAAATATGCACCTGTTCCAATATAAAAATTTTCATTCAGTGGAAATATCTTGTCCACCGAAAGATCTGTACAGCTGAGTGGTGGTAATCTTACTGCGGTTAATGAAAAAACTGCATACGTTCCACCAGCCACAGATACTACCAAGGCCAACAGTCGGCTGGTGTATTCTTGACCGACAATTTGATAAGCTTCAAAAATCTAGTTGGCACAAAAGTGAATGCATTTATTTTAAGCATATAAAACTGATATGAGTAAAATACTAACGGATAGCACATTTTCATTGTCCTTGAACTTTTGCTTTACCAGCTGCATTGTGCTCACCCCATTGCTGACACCTGCTTCATGCATTCCAGCAGCACCAGCTGCTCCACTAGCAATGCTGCAACTCGAAACTGCTGCCGAAATAGTTGGTATGGTGTCCAGCAAATTTCCAGATGTTGGTGTTACAATCGCCGTGGTCGATCTGGTGCCTCTGCCTACTTGCTCCCCACTATTCATTTTGTGTTGTTGGATCGTTCTCTAGGTTGTGCCGTTGGCTGCTATTTTTAGCTATTCGCTTTTGTTGAGCTAATTTTTGTATTCAAACGTCATTGATAAATGCGATTGCGATTCGCATATATTGGTGTCAGTGTAGTCCAGCAGACAGACATACGATACTTCCTTGACTATCATTACTATATTGGAGTGTTGATTTTCATTGTTGCTGTCATCTTCCTCAGCTATTTTGTTTACAATTCGTTTGGTTGTATTTTCAAGTGTAATTAGATAAATCAATAAATTCCAATGAATACTTGTTATGTAAATTATAGCTGGAACTAACGAATTTTTGGTGTTTAAACAATATTGTTGTCTTATCTACTGTTTTAACACACAATTGTTTTTCCCTACGTCACCTTCATCGATAAGTTGCTTCACCATTCGAGGGCGTAACAATACTTATAGAATTATTTAGCCAATTAACGAAATGCAGACACAATTGAGAAATGCAATTATTATTGTTTACTAATGAATTATCACACGAAACATGAGAAATTTTTCGTTAAAATAAAAATAGATTTTTAATAAGATTAACGTTGACACTTCGCTTGTTCTGAGAGTATTTGACAGCAATTTTAAACTATTGATGGCTGATATAACTGCGATTATTGCTAGAATCGATTATGATAGAGAAGGTAAACTTATCGGTGTGGAGACTTTTCTCCACATAACTATCGATGTATCACAAGGTTATACCCAGCAAACATTTTTGGTAGCGAAAGAAACGCTCGCGATTGGAGGTTAGATTGAAATGATTGCGAACTAGCACATATTGTAATCGATAACGTTCAGAGTATTTGTAGTAGATGTTCCCTGGAAACGACGGTCGTCGTGTGCAACACTTCCGTGGTCGTTGATCTAGATTATTCAAAAAACAAAAACAAAAATACTTTAGTAAGTAGTTCTATAAAAATGTACGTTGTAGGTGCATACTTTTAATGTTTCCTTTTAATAAAAAAAAATTACTTGGAAAAACTTAAATTTTCATATTAATAACCAGTTTCGGTTTCGGGTTTGGCCGAAGACTCGGTTTTTGTATCTCCAAATTATAAAATGGATCTCCGGATTATAAAATGGCCGAATACTCGGTTTCGGCCAAAATTCCGGTTTCGGTCGGACACTACTTACAGAGTTGTGCATATCAAAATCAACCATAAAGGCATTGCCAATTTTACCCTGCAACTTTTCCGTTTTTTACTAAAATAATTGTTTGATATTTTTTTTATATTCATTAAAAAACACATTGTTAGAAGCTAACTCAAAATTTTTTATAGCTTTTGAATTTAAAATTTTTTTATAAAAAATAAAGTACAAAGTAGAAATTATTCTGTGCATAACTAAAGGAACTTAAACTCAAGAAATTTAAATAGATTGAAAATTGAGGTAATAGGGTTAATATTTTCTAAAATAACTTTTATTTTGAATAACCGCAACACATCTTCGTGGGTTATCAATAATAGTTTGTGGTATGCTTCGCCACTGCTGTGTCAGTGCCTCGACGAGTGCAGCTTTATTAGAAAATGTTTGCCCACGACACGTCGCTTAAGGATTCTGAATAGATTTTCTATTAGGTTCAAATCAGGCGATTGGGCTGGCCAATCCAATACCTGAATTTCTTTTGCACAAATCCACTCCTTAACGACCTTTGCAGTGTGCTTAGGGTCGTTGTCATGCTGAAAAAAACCATGTGATTGGTATTTTTCGCTCAGCAAAGGGCAACATGACTGTCGCTAAAATCTCTTTATAAATAAATCTGTCCATTGTTTGGGTAATTTCATGAACTGGACCTTGTCCAAATCCAGAAAAACAAGCTTATATCATGGCCGAGCCTCCTCCATGCTTAACCGTGACCTGACAGTTTTGAGGTTTAAGGCGCTCACCTCTTCTTCGACGTACTGTGGCCGTGCCATCGCTGGTAAGTGAGTTCTTGCAAAATTTAATCTGTTATATAAAAATTATATTAATTTAAGCCAAAGAGATTATGTGTTAAAAGCAAACCTTCGTTCTATGTGTTTTTTAGTAAGTAATGGCTTTTTCGCTGGTCTGTAACTTCTTAAGTCAGCTTCCATAGCACGTGGGCGATCAGTACTCGAACCCACGTTTAAATTAAGTTGATTAACAACAGACTGAGATGATAAAAAAGGATATTTTTGAAAAGCTAGAATTATTTGTCAGTCCTCTCTCTGTAGTGTTTTACGTTCGGACCACCCAAGTGAAGGGTTTTTACAGTTTTTTTCTGTCTCAAACTTTTTTATAAGACGTGAAATTATTGATTTGTTTATTTTGTACTTTTTTGATATAGAAATTTGTGATGCTCCTACATTATACTCTTCAATTATTTTCTGTTTAAAGAACTCTGGGTAATTATTATACGCCTTAACGTTTTGGTAATTTTAAATGTATTGTTCACACAAAGAATTATTTCGGAATTAACTAAGCGAAAAATTAAAAATATAACCGACATTTACCGTTAATTGGAGCACAAACTATTTGGCTCAAGTAAGTTGCTTTTGTTATGCACAGTCAAAAATCGCTCTTTCCATATACTACTCTCATTGCTAAAGTATTGCTATTTTTTACTTTGTTTCTTTTGATGCTATACATATTTAGTGCAATACATGAGTAAAACTAACTATTACGATTTTGAGGAAAGAAGTAAGACGATAAAAAATATGAAGAAGTTTGCTACTCCAATTTTGGTTGCTTTTGATATGCACAACACTGTATATCATAAACCATTTTTTAAATAAAAACCAAAATCCAAGCAATTAATCTAATATTTTTTGTAGTAATAAAGACCAACTCAAAACGTGACGTCTATCTAGTTCAAAAGTATGTTATCATTTTGAAGCAAAATCGTCACAACTCAAAATTAAACTTTTTTAAAATGAGTTTTTGTAGTAATAATGACACAACTCAAACATGCACTTGCAAAAATATTGCTTACAAATTCACTATTGACGTAAAATGAAAAATTTGTCATACTTTTGGTAGGAAATATAATGGCCTACAAATATTCTTAACAATTTTCAGTCTACTTTTACAATTAACGCTACAACATTTCACTCGTACAATATATTTTGATGTAATTTGACATTTCGCTTGTTTCGAAATGTTGTAGCATTTTGTATGCATTCTAAAGGAGGGGTTATATAGGGGACTTCTGTAAAAGTGGGTAGATCACGCCCATTTTCGGCACGATGAATGACACTTAAAATTAATACTGACTTACTTAATATTATCGAAATATAAAATAATGGTTGAAAGTTCCGGCATTTTATGTATTATGTTATATGGGTGGTAGGCGTGGTCATTAACCGATCCCGCCTATTTTAAATCCCAAACACCCTATTGATTTGAAAATAATATGTACCAAAGCTCATGTCTCTAACGTTATCCGTGTAGTTTTAATCGTTATTTCGTGATTTCACTTATATTTTTGTTCCAATATATATTTTTTTTTTTTAATATTAGTTTTAATGGTAATGAATTTTAGCAATTCTGCAATAGAAACAGCCAACACCTTTACAACGGTATCTCGTAAACGAAAATCGCATTAAAAATATTATGTTATTAGAATTTTAGTTAAATTAATATAATAAAAGTACAAAAAATCATGAAAATCCGCAAAATATTTTGTCCCACGGAAAAAATTTAATATTTTTTGATGCAGATTGGATGAACTTTTTTATTACTACTATTTCTGACGGTTTTTTATTTTTAGGTACCATACCAACCAATATTTTTACAAAAAACTCGATTTTTAGAGGTTCGTTCAAACCCTTCCAGTCGAAATATTTGGGCAATCATTATAATATACCAAGGATTATTTTGAGCATTAGTGCCGAACAATTTTTTTTTTCTATGGAGCGTGAGGCGCCTTACTGTATACACGCTATACTGCGATTTTTGTTGTCTCTATTTTTTCGCTCAGAATAAAAATTATTTTACAGAATTATTAAAAAAATTACTTTTTTTCGGAAAAGTATTTATTATAGTTAAAAACTTATTTAGGCTCTAAATATTGGGGGTAAACATAAGAGGTCTAGTTCATAAACTTGATATAGTAGTGAATTTGGCACAGATATTTTGACAGTTTACTTAAAGTTTTGTTTTTTGAGAAAAATTCATTTTGATTTTCCACTAAACAAATAATTTTTATATCTGATTAAAAAGAATATCAATCAAAAATAATTTTTATTTTTTTTCGAAAAGTAACGACAAAGAAATAATTTTTATATATACTCGAAAAAATATCGATAAAAGCAAGTAAGGAATTATCTTCGACTGGACCAAAGATAAAATACCCCCACTGGTAAAAACCAGGGGCCTTATATCATGTTCATGCTAATAAAAAAAGCTGCTTTTTGCATATTCGAACATGCTTTTTCGAACTGCGTTCATGCTGGCTTTAATTAGCTTTTATTTTGACTTTTGTGTGATATAGCAGTCCAGACTAATCGCTTTTTCTTTGCTATTTTCTAGAAATGTAAATGACTATAACTGCTATGTTATAACTAAATATATAGAGATACTTACAATCCTTTATGATTTTATATTGCGTTTAGTTGCGTTTTACAAAAAAGCTTGAAGCCCCCAGCATGAACGGGCTATTACTCTGTACTGCTATTCGAAAAGCAAATGCTATATCACACCATGTAAATACATGAATTAAGTTTTGAATATTGTATGATTTTTATGACGTCACTTTTATAGAACGTGGTTTTTATCCAAATATTCCAAATGTGAGACTGCGTACAATTTTTGTTATCAAAGCATAAGTGTAAAATATCAAATATAAACATTACTACTTACTTACTTAGTTGGCGCTACAACCGTATGTCGGTCTTGGCCTCATCTAAGAATTTGCGCCAGCCATTTCTGTCTTTCGCTTGCTGCCGCCAGTTGAAAGTTCCAAGCTTCGTCAGGTTTTCCTCTACTTGGTCTTTCCATGATTTTAATGCGATTGATTATGTCGATGTCAGCGTACAGCTCATACTTTTCATCACTCCACCGTATTCGGTACTCGCCATTGACGCAGATTGGTCCGTAGATCTTACGAATCTTTCTCTCGAATACTCCTAAAGTCTTTTCATCTGAACTGTTCAGCGTCCAGGTTTGAGTGGCATAAAGTAGGACGGGCATGATGAGCGATTTATAGAGCGTGAAATATAAACATTACTTTTTTTAATTTATAGGTTTTACTATGATGACGTCACTTTGTATTGGATGTGGGCGGATTTAGGCTTTTTCCACATTTAGTCAACGCAATTCCAACGCAATTTCAACGCAACAGCGAAAAAGTTGAAAAGCAATGCAACTATAAACTGAATGCTTTCAGACTTGCTTCAAAAGTCATGCAACATGTAACTCATGTTTTTCGACTTCTGTAGCGTACTGCACTACAAATAAATGAATTCACAAAACAAACTGATGCAAAAAGTCGCCGATGAAAATTGCGGAAAGCCGCGTTGCGTTGAACAGGTTGGAAACGTGTCGATAACTTGTTGCGCTCAAGTTGCTTAATCTGAATGTTCCGGTATAAATACAAAGGCTAGCAACTTGAGTTGGAGTTGCATTGACCAAGTGTGGAAAAGGCCTTAGAGTTTTTTAACCAATTTCCTAGCATCGACTGCATAATAAAGATTCAAACTAATTTACAAAATTTGAAGGCATTGTACTCAATTTTGTGGAATTCAAGGAGATTTAACTGTTTTTATAAAGTCATTCAGCCCTATCGGGAATACTTTTTCACGCGGGTTCGGAAAAGGGAGTTTACACTTTTAAGATAAAGCTTAAGAACATTTTGAAAATTTTTAATGCAAATTTTTTTATCAACCATAGATGAACAAAATTTTGCATTTAAAATTTTCTAAATGTTATTAAGCATTATCTTAAAAGTAAAAACTCCCTTTTCCGAATCCGCGTGAAAAATTATTCCCGATAGGACTGATTTTGTATGGGAGATAGACGTGGTTTTCATTCTTTTTTTACAAATTTCACACTCTGAGCGCATATTAAGACTTTAAGCTTATGTTTAAATTTTGAAGACATTGAGTTAATTTTTGTTTAATTTAAAGAGGTTTACCATTGTGGTTAAGTCACTTTGCATGGAAGGTAGACGTGGTTTTCATACGATTTGACTTATTTTCGAACTTGATCTCTATTTTCGAAAAGAAAGCTTAAGGCCCAGTTTTAATGGACGTAACGTAATGTAGTGGAATGTCACTGCAGCGGTGTGTTCTGTCACTTACTGTTTCAATCAATACTTTTCTTATACAAGTGATTATAATAGAAGTAACGTAATGTAACGGGACGTAAAGATCCGTTGGATTTCGATTTCTACGTTACTTTACATTACGTCTGTTCAAAGAACAATTAAACATTGAGGTTAGATTCGATTATTGCGCTATTTTTAATTGTTGAACTACGCTTTTTGTTGAGTTTTTGTTATTAATGTGATAGTTTTATGTATCCACAGCTATGGATGACGAAGATTTAATTGTATTTGTACAGGAGAGTGCAATTATTTACGACAAACAACTGCCTGGCTACTGCCTATTATAATTGCTACAACGTTTTCTTACATTACGTCCCGTCACGATGACAGTTGACAACATTATGTTACTTTACATTACGTCTATTATAACTGGGCCTTTAAATATTGAATTTAGTTGTTAATTATTCAGGGGTGTTATAGAAACCGACAGCTGTCAGAATCGGTTTTGAAATTGACACAGATTTAATTTTGATGTCATAGAAACCGATTATCGATTAAGAAACACAAAACCAATTTCGAAACCAGTTTCAAAATCGATAACCGGTTTCTATGACATCAAAATGACCACCTAAATGAAATCTGTGTCAATTTCAAAACCGATTCTGACAATTGTCGGTTTCCATAACACCCTGATTAACTTAAATTTAAACATTTTTCCTCCTTGATATAAAAAAGACTACGATACTCGGGTACTTTTTTAGCCCCTCAATCATACCCAATTACAATTTATCATGGGTACAAGTAAAATTCGAATTTAATATTGATACGTTACAACACCGATTACAATTTGGTAGTATTCAAGCAATCTTAAAACAAACATGCTCTTAAAAAATATTTTAATAAAATTTGGCAATTTTTGTGGCGGCATACTGGATCAGTGCGTGGTGCGTAAGCCAAAAGAATCCATGTTCAATCCCACCTCTACTACCTCTGTGCGGGCAATGGCAAAACTCGGAGTAAACACTATCATGTAGTTTCTGAGCACATCAGCCAATTACAAAGTTCTTGATAATTTTTATTAGAGGAACTTTTTTAAGTTTTTTAAATTTAAGAAAAAAAATTTATACTATCTATATGGACTGTTTTAAGGTTTTTAATTAATAAATTTATTAGAATTTAATATTTAAAGTTAAACAAAAAAAAAACGTTTATGAGAAAACAAAATGACAACAGAGTTGCTTAAAAAACTCGTTACATTTTTAGGAATCGCTGCAACGTCCCTTTTCGGATTCCGCGTGAAAAATTATTTATAATAGGGCTGATTAAGAAAAATGTTAAATTCCGCCACCACATATATGATCATAGTGATTTAGCGGCCAAACGCATTCACATGCTCTTTTCAACTGATCGAAAACGTGTTTGGTTTCGTTGATTTTCTTGAACTCTATTCTCTTTTTTATGAGTTTACACGAATTTAAGCAAGATTACGTAAAAAATAAGTTTTGCAGCATCGGATATACTAGCGGACTATCGGATTATCCTCCTTTACCATAATTTAATAACACGCACAACACAATTTAGCATACATAGCACGGTCGAAATCCTTTGAAGGGTTGAAACAACCAATTCGTTTAATTTCGCTTTGACATGGTAAAAAAAAAATACATTATCTTTTGCTAATAATTCCCACGCGTATTATGTTTGGCGCTTAAAACTTTGTTAACAGTTGTTGCAAAACACGGAATTTCTTTGCTTTGATTCATGTTAAAATCATCCACACACAAGATGAACACCTAATTGCTCTCACCAAACCTCACACCATCCTCTCTCCCCTCTCACACAATCCTACTATTCTAATAAGCAAATATTAATGTATTCACTTCCATTTATTAAAGTGAAATTAAGTTTTAATACATATTTAACTAGTTCATTTTTGTCTTGTCGTTTATTGTGAATCGTAGTTATCATAATACAGTTTATATTTGTAACTATTACAAGAGAATTTTTTTTTTTTTGCTTGTATTAATTGCAGATATTATTATTATTAAATAATAAATAGCTAACTTTAGAAGCTTAATGCTGATATAAATTTAATTGTATTTTCTGATTTATTAGTTTTATTTACTTCTTCGTTTTAGTTCTTTTATAATTGCACAGATCAATACGTAATTTTTTTTATTCGTTCTTTTAACAATTCTAAACAGTTTTCGTATAAAACATTCTAAAAAAATTTTAATTAAAGTAAATTTGTTGGATTTAATTTTATTTTTTGTTTTGAATATAATTTTTTCTTGTGTTTTTGTAACTTAAAGTTTACAAAAACTAAAGAACAGCTTTAAGGATATATATCTATTGTTTCCTGGAAAGAATATAATACAAATCTGTTTTACACAATTTATATTTATATATATAGATATATATATATATATTGTTTTGAGTATTTGTATTCTGCTGTTCAAAGGTCAAATTATAACTATAAATGTTTACTTAAAACTCACAGGCGAAAGAAAGGTGTATATAAAGTTAAAAGTACGTTTGAGAATTTCGTACCATCAAAATTGTTTTAAATATTTTGTTTTTTTTTACAAATATTTATGTAAGTGTGTAGGATTAAATAACCTTGCTCTCTTGTGCTCGTCGTCCTGCAACACAAGAGAAATAAAATGTGTTCAATACAAAAAAAAAATAATATTAACTAAAATTACTATAAAGTGGTTGTCGGTTTCATGATCTCCTAATTTATATAAAATAGGAAAAATACATGCTTTAAACTTTAACTAAAAACTAAATTCATTAACTTTTTCACAGATGTTGTTGTATATAATAATGTATATATATTATATATATATAAATATATATAAGTATGCTTTAAAGTTGCAACGAATTTAAATAGTTTTCTTTTTTTTGACACATGCATTGATGTAGATATGTGTGTATCAAAAAACAATGCTTACGGCTTCTTGTGTGCTATAAATATTTAAACCTAAATATTTCTGTATTACTTTTAAAAAATTAACTAAATTTTTAATTATATAAAACTTATATATAAGTGGATTTGTGTGTGAAATTAAACCGTGTTCATGAAATGTGTCTGTGGCTGGTTTATGGTGGGCATCGCATCAGCTTTTGGGGAAATTTCTAAATAAACCCTATATTTAGAAAACGTAATCTTTGTCAGCCATGTGTATAGCCCAAAGAAACTTATCTCTTTGGGTTTTATTGAAAATCTTCTCAATTGGAACGTCATGCTTCTTGCACCTAAAAAGTAGTTAAAAAAAGGGGGGTGGTAAACACAAAAAAAGCAACAGTAGCTTTTAAGAACATACCATGCGACGCTAATACGTGGATCCAGATAATTCAGTTTTGAAGTGCCTAACGCAATTGTTTTATTCTCATCCCTATCAGTCTCTTGTAGCTCTAGTTTCTTGAGTTGCTCCTTCAAACGCTCCAACATTTTGGCCTTCTTATCAGCCATGAACCGCTCCTTAACAGAACCACGTTTGGCTGCTTTTCTTAAATCCTGTTGGCAATAAAAATAACAGGTATGTTAAGCTTCCGCAACAAAAAACTGCTGAATAAAAAACTTACGTGCATTTCGGACTCAGCATCATCGATAGCTTCACGTTTCATGCGCATTTTTTCCTTAAGATTCTCCATTGATTTCTCATGTCCTTTCGGGACGGAACGTTGATGGTTACAGAGAATGGCAACAGCACGATTGGCACGATTATAGGCCAATAGCTTTTCTGGCACTGTCATGTCTTTCTCAGTGAGTAGATTTAGTTGATTTTGTAATGTTATCGAAGCGTTATATGTACGGAATACTTTGGCAGTTAAACCGTCCATGAGCTCCTTCAAATGTTCGTTAAGAACCTGCGTATTCAGCCGATCGAATAGATCGTCGCCTTCCTTCTTATTTTCCATAAAGAGTTCCAAGTTCTTGAATACACGCTTCTCCACCTCAACTTCGTTGTAATATCTAATGGAATCCTTGCCCAGGAAATCAAATACAACTACATTCTCTTTGCCGTTAAGAGACTTTTCCAACTGTACGTGCTCCACACGCAGCGAACAACAACCTACAGTATCCGCCTGATCTTCATCCTTTTCGTTACCCGCTCTCAGCGCCAATTTATCAATGAAATACAATGCCACGGCACGTTGACGTACGCGCATCTCTTTCGACTTCCATTCGTCGCGATATGTAGAACGTATTTTGTCTATAGACTTGGCCAAGCGACGTGCTGTCTCGTATTTAACATGATCCTTCTCACCCTTAAGCTTGGATGAAGGATTTAACATAATATATTTTACCTGTCCTTGCACGTTCTCCACCCAAGAGGCCAGCCAAGTTACGCTGTTGTCGTGACGTACTTCTTTCCAATGATGTCCCTTTGGTGCTTCGGGAACCTTTGATTCTTTGCTACAATTTATCAAAACATCCTCAGATTGTATGCGTCGCTTAATCATGCCCATTTTGGGATGCTCACCGCGTCCTCGAAACAGACCTGGCGGTTCTAAACGGAAATTACCAATCTTCTCCTTGTGTCCATCAATAATGCAGAAACCATACTCCTTTATCAATGCCTCGGCTTCTTGTTTCTTTGCTAGTTTTTGCTCCTTTGAGGCAGCCTTGCGTTTCTCCGATTCGGCAAGAAAGTATTTGTGCATTTCCTCAAAGTTACATTTGTTGAAATCCTTAATGGCTTCGCGCTCCTTTGAGGTCATGGTTTTGCGAAAATCCTTGAAGAAATTATCGTTAAATATTTGCTTGGTGCAGTAGTCGTGATTCAACATTTTCGCATAGAAGGTGGCTGCCTCCTCCGTCTCCTCAGACAGACGCATTTCCTTGCCATCATAGAAGAAGCGCACGTTTTTTGGTAATGGTTCGTAGAGTGGAGCAAAGACGGGACCCTTGTGCTCCAGAGTATGCCATTTCACGCCATCAGCTCGCTTTTCTTCCTCCCACCTAAAAATTGAAGAACGACTAGCATTAGTTAAAATCTTGGCAGATGACTTGCGCGCTACTGCTCTTGCTCTAGCTTGCTGCTGCTGTTGTAGAGGATTTAGGCGACGTTTCGCTGCTGCTGCCTGTTTTAGTTTTGTTGAAAAACTTCTTGTGTAGCAGTAAATAGAATTAAAATTTTGTGCCTTGGCATCCGCTATGCGCGTAATGTTATCAAAAATAAAAAAAGCTTCAAGTCGCAAGGAAATGGCAATCACTCTGGCCATCGATTAAAAATTCTGTGCATTACGCAAAGTTGTGGAAATTTTACTGAAAATATATCATAACCTCAAACAATAACGTCACAATTTCTATATTTGACAAATTGACTTATGCTTTTGCTCTCAAACTGTTAATAGTATTGCCAACGTGGAGTTTTCAGGTGAAAATAAAATATTTACGTTGCACGCATATATTCTACTAACACGGGGGTTACACGAGACAGTACTGTTAAGACAGTGAAAAATACGTATTAGTTGTCAAACTTAGTATCTGTGAATAAGAGTCCAGACAGTTAGTAAAACAGTTAAAAAAAACAGGCAAGACATTAGAGAAAATAGTAAAAAAATTTATATTTTATGAAGAAATTTTTGTTAAAACTACGAGCACGCCAAAGTACTGCATATCATCTTATCATCTTCTATCATTTGACATGCTTAATATCATTCTACTGTCCTAGATACTGTCCCGCCAACTGTCTACAAAAAAGTTAAGACAGTAGAGCAGACAGCAGCAGACAGCTGCAAAAGTGAGAGTGTGTGGATAAAAATTTGTGAATCACAGTACTATTTCGTGTAACCCCCGTGTTAAGCGAGGTACACAATAACCGTTGCCACCTCAAATTCCCACGAAAAAAAACTTTTTCCCACAAGCAAAAATTAATCCACGAAAATTCCCATGATATAAAATTGAAAAAAAATCCCATCGCAATAAAAAACCACAAAAAATCCCACGGACATTTAAAATAACCACGCGAATCCCACGCAAATAAAAAACCACGAAAAATCCCATTTGTATTTAAAAGAACCACGATAAATCCCATTTGTATTAAAAAAAACACAAGTTAATCTTTTAGTAATAATATTCAATAAAAAATATTTTTTTAATCCACCTTAAAAAGCAAAACACAATCACAAAATTCTCATCTTTTTAAAAATTATTGCTCAGCACGCACCGCATCAAAATTCTATTCGACTAAAAATTCGATGAACAACGAACATTTAGACAGGGTTTGACGTTCGATACTCGTTGTTCTATAAACATATAACCAGCCAAGATTACGTAGAAAGCAACTTGTAATAAGGGCCAATCACAAATCTATTTTAAGATATACCAATTTTGTATATTAATAAAAAAATTCACTGAAACATATTTTCCCAATGCATGTAATTATATCAAGAGTGAAAGAACTGCCCAACAAACCAAATTAACCAAAATCTTAACGAATTCGTTGCGCAAATCATATAGATGGGCTGAGACGATGTTGACAATGCACAAAATATGAAAAATATACACTTTTATGTATATATTTACACATATTTTAACTGAAATATAAAAATAAATACTTTAAAAAAAATCCCACAAAACAAAAAAAATCCCACATGAATTAAAAAAACCGCACTCAAATAAAAAATCCCATAGGAATTCCCATTTTCCACGGCAATTAAAAATAACCACAAATTTTCACGATTTTTCCCACAAAGTTGGCAACCGTTGGTAACACAATAGCTATAATGAGTGATATTCAAAAATTCATTAGGGGTTCTCATCTAAGCATGTAACTGACCCGTAAACATTGTAAACCTTGTGAACTTACATACACGTAAACTATCTGTCAAAATTTGAATGGGCGTGAGTTTACATCATTTCCGAGCCTATTTTGTGGTGTAAACTAGCATGTAAATCTACGTGTGTGAATGAGGGTTGCTTTTGACGCTAATCATTACATATTTAAAGTAGTTGGAGTAAATATGAACACGTTTTATTAATTTTTCTATTTTGATGAAGGTTTTTAAAAGGTTTAAAATTTAAAAAAGTCATAATGTTGTCGTAACCGCAGCCGCCATTTAGTCGAAATATACGCTATTTACACTTTATCGCTCATCAAAAGTTTAAATGCTAATCATGTTTACATGTTTACATGCTTAGATGAGAACCCTTATTATTTTTGAATGATTGCTCGTAGCGACCGAACTATTGTAATTCATGTTGCAGCTCAAAACGACATTCAAATTGAGTTGACATAAAATTGAGTGCGCCTTATTAATTATCGCTGAAAAAAAATAAACAAAAAGAAGCAAAATCTCAGGCCGCTCTCAATTGGTTTACAAGTTATAGGGGCCTAAAGTTGGTAAAATGGGTCTGATAACCTAGTACTTTTTGCTTTTACATTTCCGCAAATCTAAGCAATATGGTTATTAAAAAGATTGTTTTATAAACAATTCCACAAGAATTAACCACAAAAATTATGTAACTGTATAATTTTATGAGCTTATGTTGGCTAGAACAGCTGCTGTCATTTCATTTATTTGATTGTTTGCATGACACAATCATTATTAGGTAGCCTTGACAGCTACCTATTTGCTCATGAGCTGCAACCATAGAATAACAAACAAAATAAAGAGCGTGTGTCACACATTGGCCGCATTCAGCTGAGTCAACAGTTGCAATTGTAATTAAATTATTTATATGACATATTAATATTTATTAAATTAAATAATTTACAACTTTTCTGACGTTTACTTTAAAAACACATTCAGAGAAACACATCGATCACTAAGGTATTGCTACCATAACAGTTCACAACAGTTGACTAGTCTGAATGCAGCCAATGTGTGTGGCACACGTTCTCTATTTTGTAGGGTCTGTTCGGAAATGCATCACGATTTGCAGTAAGCGCACAACTGCCATTTTTCAAGCGTCAAAATTGCAGCGTGAATTTTTGCAGCGTGATAGAAAAATTGCATTAAAGAACATTTGACATTTGCAGAGCTGCAAAAGTGGCCTTTTTACAATTTTCTTGTGTTGCGAAAGCAGTTTGCGCATCATGATGCATTTCCGAACAGACCCGTATTCTTTTGTTTGTTGATCAACCGTAGATGAGCATATTCGCATTAAATATTTCCAAAATGTTTTTAAGCTTTATCTTAAAAATTAAAACTACCTTTTCCGATTCCGCGTGAAAAACTATTCATGACAAGGCTGGTTGTATCACGGTTGTTTGTTCGAATTTGAATGTCGTTTTTCTTGCCGATCTTTTCAGAAAATTTGTAATCGCAATTAAATTAAGGCGAAAAAACTCAGCTATTGTGACACACTCGTTTAAAAGCAGCAAAGGCAATGATTGAGTTAAGAAAAAACACAATATAAGGTGTTTTTTGTATAGCTTGTTATTTATGATGCCTGTTGGCACAGCTGGAGGAATGAACGTCAGTAATATTGTTTTTAAGACTTTCAGAAAATTATGTACACTTCAATACATACTTATTTATATAAAATGATTTCCTTGATTTTAATTAGATCAAGTAAGTTTTGAAGAAGACAACAACAAACTCGGAAGCAGCTAAACTTCCATCATCAATAGTATTGAATGATTAAGCTGTGACCAACCCACTGTTTAAGTCTTATATGATTTGAGACTTTTTAGGGTTTTGAATAAATTCCTTTGTTGAGATCTCAGGAATTTATTTCTAATCGGCCATTTTCATATGGCGTTAAAGCAGTGAAGTTATTTTTAGATCACAAGTTCAAAGCTCTACACGTACTTACAAACGTACACAAACTTTATCTTTTAGTTCCCTTTTCCTTTTCGCTGCGATGAATTGCGAGTTTTTTGCTTTCCCTAGGAAGCTTAAGTGTTCAACTGAAAACTTTCTATTGACACAACCAGATATTCAATTATTCATAACCTGGACCGAAACCAATCAATCGTATATTTTATATTATTTAATTAATTTAACAGCAACTAAAATTTTATTTGGCTCTGCCATTCATTCCTTGTTTATAGCTTTACAATAAATAACTTTGAAATTTGTTCACTAGTCTGAATGGAAATATGAATGGAAATATGAAAGAAAATACAATTCAAAGTTGTTTTGGATCACAAAATGACCCGTAGTCATTATTGAATGAGATTTCGAGTGTTAAATATCTAGATAAACGTACTCTCAGAGAAGAAGTGAAAAGAGAAAGTTCTCTTTTCTCGATGAGGACCTCTATAATGTCCTTAAAACTCTAAAATTCTGCCAAAAGGTTTCTTTTATCAGCCAAGTTCAGTAAAGATTTGGTAATTTTTAAAGAGTCAGAATTGATGTAAGCATACAACTTGCCTCCTGACAAAATAAAACCTGATAACCCTTTTTTATAACCTCACCTCTTTGCTTAAAACCTAACAAGTTGCTTTCCTAAATACAAGATTATTAGCGCTATAAAAGTTGACACCAGTTCAACTGTGGCGGCTGTGACATACATGCTACAGTGCGTCACACATAATGCCAAAGAAAAACGGGAAATTCAGGTTTCAAATTCTATCTGATGTAAAATGTTTATTCAATTGAATAATACCTACATTTTTCTAATCCGTCATCAGAGTAAAAAAATGTCATGCGAAGAATTTTAAGAATTAATTTTTAATTTTAACCGTTTCTCAATGTCCGGTTAAGCACTAATCAGAACTTAACCAGCAGTTAGCAAAAAAGCTCTTTCTCAATATTCGGTTAAGGCTTAACTGTCAGTTAGGTGCTGATTAAATTAACGACAAGTTGTGTTTTCGGTTAGCTGCTAATCGAAGGAACAGCTGACAAGATTATATAGCTGACATATGGTTAGCTAACTCCTGGTTAAGAGCTTAACTATCCGGACATTGAGAAAGCGGCCCTAAGAATTTTAAGAACGTCCGCGTCTTTCGTCCACAAATGTAGACTTGACTGTCAAGTCTTGAAGAGTATAAACCGGGACTTAGCGTTTGTTCAGTATCAACAAAACATTGCACATCCCAACAAAACATTTTTATAATTTTGTAAGCCTTTACTTAATATTCGCTTATTTAGTCGAGCATAAAAAGTTATGGTCCAGTTAGCCCCGCATGGCATAGCAGTGCATAGCTTAACAAGCGTCACATCGAAATCTGTTAATTGGGATTTGTGGGTATCTGATTATGCTCAACATGGCAACGCACGGCTAAGATAAAAACAGAAATGCATCTCTGACTACATAGATAAACATAGAAGATCTATTTATTTTAATTTCTGTGTATTCTTCTATGTATTTGACGTTTTGGCAAAACAAATGTGAAGTTGTAAAATTGTTTGACCAAGTGCGGAAAATTTATTAAAATAAAATCGTTGTGTTCTTTATTTTTATTGTTTTATTTTGACTTTGTGACTATGTATTGCATAATCACCATTTATTTGCCTTTGTGCTAGATGTTTATCTGCCTTGCATGCGCTGCTGTGCCATGCGAGGCTAACTGGACCATTAAAGTTTGTTCAACTGAAACCCTAGCTACAACTACGAGCAGCAGGTTTGCTACGCATTCTGTACGTGATCAGTGCATTTCAACTTTTGACACTTCCAGCTACAAACTGCACCATTCTGTTTAGCCAGTCAGTCATAAATAATTGTTCATATTCCCTCAAGGAAACACAGCTCCATAAATCCGCCGTCAAAGCAATTTACAAAATCAAAAAGCTTTGTTCTCGTTTAAAATA
This sequence comes from Dichetophora obliterata, assembly GCA_963920525.1. Taxonomy (NCBI): domain Eukaryota; kingdom Metazoa; phylum Arthropoda; class Insecta; order Diptera; family Sciomyzidae; genus Dichetophora; species Dichetophora obliterata. The sequence continues at coordinate 51,996,077 of OY986439.1, forward strand.
TAATTTTCTTTTATCATTAGAAAAAACACATATGTTCTCGCTAAGAAGTGATTCAAAAAACTGTTTTGTCCTCGCCTTGAAAAGTAATTCACTAAAGCTTTTTGCTCCAGCTTCGCAAAATGATTTTTATTTATTATTAGGAAGCCGTCTGAGGCCTCCAAGACAAATGGCAGAGTATTGGTATTAATTAAATTTCATTGGTTACGATATCTAACTCAACCTCAATACATTCCCTTTTACCAAAACTTGTGGCAGCACGTTTTGTCACTGTATACTTTAATTTGATAACTTACCATCGCCACACCTCATGTTCTTCCTCCTTTTTCTCCTTCTTAACACCTTTCGTTGGAGATTTTGTTTCTTGCTTAACCTCAACCTGAGGAGAATTTTTATATTAAAACATCACTTATATAAAGATCGTGGCTGCACACGATTGCCTACCTTTTTAGCCTTCTTTTTCTTCGGCTTTTCGGCAGCATAGTCGTTTTCCTCTTCTTCTTCCTCCACCTTAATTTGACGTTTCTTCTTCTTTTCAGCCTTTGATCTCTCTTTTTCTTTCTTGCCTTCCTTCTTGGATTTTTTGCGACTAAGTAGTGGCACATCTTCATCGCTTTCCACTTCCATCTTGACGATTTTACGTTTAGCTAGGGGTACATCTTCTTCATCGTCGTCATCATCTTCAATTACAGGTGTTGCCATAGGTTTGGACTTGCGTTTTTGGAGCGGCACATCCTCTTCATCGTCTTCTTCATCATCCATTATTGGTTCTTTTATTAAGCTGGGTGAATCATCTCCTAAGGACGCTTCTTCCTTAACCACAAAAGCTGGCTCATCTTTGTTAAATTGTGACATTGAATAGTCACAAGAGCTTGCTTGTGAAATATTAAGGCTCTGATCTTCAACTTTAACAATATCTGGTTTGCTCTCAAAGCCGTTCTTTTGTTTGCCGCCATCAAAGCCGGTGCAAGATTCGTCATAATCGTTACGTGGTTGGTCAGTGTTCATGACATCCATTGCAAGTGGATCACTGTTTAAACCGTTAGGTTCAGAATTAAGAATTGGTTGAGAAAGTGGCTCTGGTTTGATGAATTCACCGTCACGGGTGGTGGGATACTTTTCACGATGTTTATCCTTGGACGAAGATTTGGATGATGAACTGGAATGTTTGTGTTTCGATGATGATGACGAAGATGATGAGCTTTTGTGATGACGATCCTTGTCCTTGTCCTTATCACGTGACGAGCTGGACGAAGAGCTCTTATGATGACGGTCTTTGTCTTTGTCCTTGTTAGAACTGGAGCTGGATGAACCCTCTTTACGTTCCTTATCTTTTTGTTCACTATTGCTACTGCTGCTGCTGCGTTCCTTATCTTTGGAAGACGATGACGAACTCTTGTGGTGGCTTGAACTCGACGACGATGAGGATTTGCTTTTATCCTTGTCGCGATGACTTGAGCTACTAACGCTCCCACTGCCATCCCTTTCCTTATCGCGATGCTTGTCCTTTCCACTGCTTGACGAACCGCTTTGCGATTTGTCTTTGTCGCTACTGAAACAATCATTAATTCATTTATTTATTCTCGTGATTAACTTGGAGCATGGTTTTATTTGAACTCACCGACTGCTTTTATGGTGCTTGGAGCTGCTACTGGAACTCTTGTGATCCTTGTCGCGATCCTTATCTCTGTGCTTGTCCTTGCTTGAGGATTTATGTTTGCTGCTGCTGCCACTGCTATGATGACCATTGCTAACGCCATTCAATGGAGTTTGCTCCAAGTCTCCATTTTGAGCTTTGATATCCTTTAATTAAAAATTAATACGTTTTAATTAAAATTAATTTAGGAAAATTATTGATGAAAAAAAAACTATCTAAACTGTTTCATTAAAAAAAATTAAACAACAACGTCGCCCTCTTTGAATTCAAAAACACGTGGCAATGAATAATCGAGAATTTGTAGATTTTTTGAGAACCCTTGCAATAGGGTTGGCAATATAACTGACGTAGACAAAAATACACAAACCCTTAAAAAACGAAGAAACTAACGGAAAAAATAAAAATTGGATAGCATTTCGGTAAGTAAGAACCTAATTCAATTAAATCAAATTGTTTCAGGCTATTTTTTGATCTAACTGGTTTAAATAACATCCAGACAAAAACAACAAAACAAGACACTTTAAAGTTGTGACGAGAAATTGAGATAAGAAAAACGTATGAGACTCAGATTATAATAAAAAAACCAAAATGTAATTATAAAAAAAAAGTAAAAGCGAAATCGCTGTATAGGTACATTTTTGCAAACAACAACAACAACATAAGCAACAGCTACAATAAGGCAACAGCTTCATGCTACAAAAAATCATCGATCAGACAAGAGAAAGAAAAAGTTTAAGTAAAGATATTAAAACGCGAATGCTAAGAAAACAGCAAAATACGTCGTAAATGCACGTTGCTCGCTGTTTTTTTAATCCAAAAATAGTTTTTGCTTCGAAAAATTTGTGTCACAAAAATTCCCTGTCAAATCAAAAAACAACAATGCAAACAACAAAGGAAGCAAAATTAACAAACACAAGACAAGAAACAAAAACTAACATATTGCCAACTAAACCAATTCACAGCTGATCAAACAGAGCTGGGCAAGAAATCAGGTGTTGGCCAACAACTAAGCATATTAAACGCAATTAATAACTAAAGAAAAATGGCAGCGGGGAAATAGCGGGGAACATGGTGTGGAATGGAGTGTGTATGAGGTATTCAGAGGTAGAGTCTGACGTAGAAGAAGATAACACGTGGTCGTGTTTCACAGCGAGGCGCACACACAAGCGATTTCGTTGATAGATTGAGCTATTAATCAAAATTGAAAATTTTGACGTTTTCTTATAAAATTAAGATTTTTCTTATATCAATAAACTGATTCTATTTATTAATTTAGTTATTTCATCAAGCAGAGCAGTTACTCTTAAAGACTACTTAACAATTTTTCATACTTCATATCTATATATATAAAAAGCAAAACACTGTCTGTCTGCCTGTGTGAAGCCTATAGACTCCAAAACTACTGGATCTATTGATCTGAAATTTGGACAGTCGATTTGTTTCAGATAGGAGATAAACCATCTCCTATCTGAAGAAGAAAAAATGTTTTGCCACACCCCTTTTACCGCACCCAAATCAATTAAAATGCTATATTTCACAAGGTAGGGGTCGTATAAGGCTAAAATTTTGCTTAATTAGTTTGTATTAGTTACTGTCGACAACTGTACTAAAAATGAGTTTCAACGCCCCTTTTTACCTCCCACAAATCAATAAAAATGCTATAATTCGTATGTTTTTTATGGTATTAAGCTTAAATTTGCTAATTTAGTTTGTATGGTTACTGTCGGTAATTGTACTCAAAATGTGTGTCCACGCCCCCTTTGACAGACCACAAATAAATTAAAAATGCTTTTATTTCAGACGGGTTTGGTCGTATAAGACTTTAATTTGGTTATTTAGTTTGTATGGCTACTTTCGGTCAATGTACTAAAAATGGTCGTGATCACACTATGTTTACGCCCGTTTTATAGGAAAAAGGCGTGGAATGGATCAAAGTGAGGCAGGTATAAACTAAATTGAGCTGAAATTGGCAGTTGATTTATTTTAAGTACGAGATGGTTTAAGAAAATATAATGTGACCACACCCCCTTTACCGCCCACAAATTAAAAAATTTATTTTAAACGGTTTTGGTCGTTTTATACTAAAATTGAGTACACTAAGAATGGAGAATATATAAAATTTTTCTTTCGATTAGCATGAAAATTCGTGTATGGCAGTATGGCGGTCTGTGGTAGGACAACGTCTGCCGATGAATACTAGTAATATATAAAATAAAATTAACAATTATATTATAATGATAAAAAAAACCATTTCATTATTGTTAATATTTTTCATCAAACAAAGATGGCAACTCATTGTAGTTTACCTAAGAGTAAATTAAATTAAAAGTAAGTACAAATAACTAAGATTAAGAGAAAAATGTATGTATTATACAAACAAAATTTAATAAAGTGTGTTATATATAAATTTCAAATATATTATAATACTGAATTAAAAAATTATTCAAGAGTATATATTAATTAGAAACTATAAATGATTAAAACGTATCAGTTAAAATTATTACTGAGAAATGAGACAGTAAAATGAATCTGTCAAATAAAATACAAAAACTACCGGACTAGTACCATACCTAAAAAAGTTCAACAATTAGTAACACTAAGTAACACGGAAGACCTGGAGAAGATTGAGTTTAACTTTGAAGCGGTTTCTTGAAATTGAGTCAAATATACCGGTCAATGACAAAACTTTATTATTGATTGATTGATTACCCATTGGTTATTGATTACACATATATCAATATATGCCCTAATTTTGCATGCTGACTTCTTGACCATTACCAACTAAATAAGGAAGCGTTTGTTATGGTGCTTGAATCAAAAAGTGACTGGTCTTTTTTGGTACTTGGCTATTTCCGGGTGGATCTCCATGAAATCAGTTACAATTGCAATTTGGGCTGCGTTCTTATGTTTTCGCCTGATTAAAAATGCAAATAAATAATAAACTAAACAAAAATAATTAAAATCGTTCAGTTCCTAAATTTATCCAAACTTTTCGCCGTTTTGCAGAAGCTAGCACACTCACTTATCAGCAATTCTGACAACTATCAGCTGCTCGTTTTAAAACCGACAACCAAATCGATAAATTGGTTTCTGTGACACCTAATACCGACACAAAACCAATTTGGAAAATTAAACCTGTCAGGGGTGTTGTGGAACTTACACAGAATTAAAACAGATTCGATTTTAAAAACGATATCGGTTTCAAAAGGTGTCATAAAACAGGCTCGTTATTGTTCTTTTCGAAGTAAGGAAAAATCGATTTTGAACATTTGCAAAACCGACAATTAAAACAGCTGTTTTGCCGGCGGATAGCAAATCTTTACTTCGTGGATTTATGTGTTCAGTTATTTAGTTGGCATTTTCACCCATATATGAATACATGCCCTAATTTTTCATGCTGATTTGTTGACCAATACCAGCTAAATACTTGATTTTACAAGTGGCATGTTTTTTTTTGGTAAAGCCCTTGGCCGGAACTGGCCAGGCGTGGTGGTTCTCCATGAAATCAGTTACAATTGCAATTTGAGCTGCGTTCTTGTTTTCGCCTAATAAAAAATGCAGATAAATAATAAACTAAACAAAAATAATTAAACTCGTTCAGTTCCTAAATTTTTCCAAACTTATCGCCGCTTTGCAGAACCTAGCACACACACTTATCAGCAATTCTGACAACTGCCAACTGCTCGTTTTAAATCCGACAACCAAATCGACAAATCGGTTTCTTTGACACCTAATACCGATACAAAACCAATTTCGAAAATGAAACTAGTTTCAAAATTGGTAATCAGTTTCTATGACACCAAAATTAAATCTGTGTCGATTTCAAAACCGATTCTGAAGATTGTTGGTTTCCAACAGAGAACTGCACAAGCCGGCTTGAAGTCTTTTTCAAGCGCTTGCTTAAAATACAAGTTCAAGCTAGCTTGAGCTTGATAATTTTGAATCAAGCAAAGCTTGTAATTGAATATAAATAAGCCCACGCAAAGCTTGCACCTATTCTAGCTTACAAGCGAACGGCACGAAGTTTCAAGCAATGGAAAGCTTGATGCCCTTCGGCAAAAGCTTGTAAGCCTCGCAAGTATCCAAATTATTGAATTAAAGCAAGTATCCAAAATATCAATGAGCTTCTTTAGAGAGAGCTTAAGCGTAATAGGACTTTTAAGGATTCTGTGGACTCCGTGGTGTGAAGTTTTAGGATAAATGATTTCGAAGATGCTGTCAAACTTTAAAATTTAAGATGGCGGATAGAGTTGCCACCTAGATTTTTTTTATTTTTGCGAATTCTTGTAATTTTGATATTCTGACAACGGATTTGATTTCGAATATATTGTCACAGTTTTAAAATTTAAGGTGGAGGTTAGGGTTGCCACCTAAATTTTTACCACAGTATTGCCACCTAATAATATGTACTTTTAAAAGTTTTAAACATCATTTATCAGTGTTAAGGGGTCGCTGATTTCGAATCTAAGGTCAGAATTTTGAAATTCAAGATGGTGGATAGGGTTGCCACCTTTATTTTTTTTAGTTTTATGAATTCGGGGCTGGCAAAAAAAAAATGGTACACCAAAAATAGGTCGCTGAATCCGAATCCGTCGTCAGAATTTCAAAATTATAAAATGTTGAAATAATAGGGTTGCCACCTAAAAATATATCTTTTCAACAGTTTTAAACGTCATTTATTAGTGTTAAGGGGTCGCTGATTTCGAATCTAAAGTCAGAATTTTAAATTTCAATATGGTGGATAGGGTTGCCACCTTTATTTTTTGTAGTTTTATGAATTCGGGGCTGGCAAAAAAAAAATGGTACGCCAAAAATGGGTCGCTGAACCCGAATCCGTCGTCAGAATTTCAAAATTATAAAATGTTGAAATAATAGGGTTGCCACCTAATAATATGTCTTTTTAAGAGTTTTAAACGTCTTTTATTAGTGTTAAGGGGTCGCTGATTTCGAATCTAAAGTCAGAATTTTAAATTTCAATATGGTGGATAGGGTTGCCACCTAAATTTTTACCACAGTATTGCCACCTAATAATATGTACTTTTAAAAGTTTTAAACATCATTTATCAGTGTTAAGGGGTCGCTGATTTCGAATCTAAGGTCAGAATTTTGAAATTCAAGATGGTGGATAGGGTTGCCACCTTTATTTTTTTAGTTTTATGAATTCGGGGCTGGCAAAAAAAAAATGGTATACCAAAAATGGGTCGCTGAATCCGAATCCGTCGTCAGAATTTCAAAATTATAAGATGTTGAAATAACAGGGTTGCCACCTAATAATATATCTTTTCAACAGTTTTAAACGTCATTTATTAGTGTTAACACGTCATTTATTAGTTTAAAACTGTTTAAAACTGTTGAAAAGATATATTATTAGGTGGCAACCCTGTTATTTCAAAATTTTATAATTTTGAAATTCTGACGACGGTTTCGGATTCAGCGACCCATTTTTGGCGTACCATTTTTTTTTTGCCAGCCTCGAATTCATAAAACTACAAAAAAGTAAGGTGGCAACCCTATCCACCATATTGAAATTTAAAATTCTGACTTTAGATTCGAAATCAGCGACCCCTTAACACTAATAAAAGACGTTTAAAACTCTTAAAAAGACATATTATTAGGTGGCAACCCTATTATTTCAACATTTTATAATTTTGAAATTCTGACGACGGATTCGGATTCAGCGACCCATTTTTGGTATACCATTTTTTTTTTGCCAGCCCCGAATTCATAAAACTAAAAAAAATAAAGGTGGCAACCCTATCCACCATCTTGAATTTCAAAATTCTGACCTTAGATTCGAAATCAGCGACCCCTTAACACTGATAAATGATGTTTAAAACTTTTAAAAGTACATATTATTAGGTGGCAATACTGTGGTAAAAATTAAGGTGGCAACCCTAACCTCCATCTTAAATTTTAAAACTGTGACAATATATTCGAAATCAAATCCGTTGTCAGAATATCAAAATTACAAGAATTCGCAAAAATTAAAAAAAATCTAGGTGGCAACTCTATCCGCCATCTTAAATTTTAAAGTTTGACAGCATCTTCGAAATCATTTATCCTAAAACTTCACACCACGGAGTCCACAGAATCCTTAAAAGTCCTATTACGCTTAAGCTCTCTCTAAAGAAGCTCATTGAATTTTTTGGATACTTGCTTTAATTCAATAATTTGGATACTTGCGAGCTTACAAGCTTTTGCCGATCGTTTTAAGCTTTTCAATTTTCCACCCGACAAAGTAAGCCGAAACAAGCCAAGCCAACGAGCAAGCATGAATATGGCTTGTATCTGTTTGGTATTTTTGCAAGCTGGCTAAAGCTTGCTTTTTCAAGCTTGGATACGTGCTTGAATTTAAGTACTTGAAAAAGCTTGAACTTCAAGTAGGCTTGTGCAGTTCTCTGGTTTCCAAACCACCCCCGATTTTCTAAAGCGATAATCAGTTTCTATGACACCAAAATCTGTGTCGATTTCAAAACCGATTCTAACAATTGCCGGTTTCCGCAACACCCCTGATTAGCTGTTTTCTAAAGACTCAACAATTAGTCATTCATAAACAAAATATTCGTATATAGCAAATGACCACAAAGCAGACAACACTAAATTGACCCGAAGAAAACAAGCCGAGACAACAACAAAGTCAGAAATAAATAATAAAACGCCATAGCACAAAGAATTAGAACCCCACACATTAGGATGACATATTTTTTATACATATTAATTTTCAGGCTAGTGTTAAGAACTTCAGCTTTCTGTTTGTTTTTTTTTTTTGTTACTGTCACGGTGACAAACATACTTATTTCATTTTCTCAGATTTTCAAACATTATCTTTCCAAAATGAGTTTTATAACTGAAAACATTTCTACAGTGGTGGATTTTACTGGACCACTTTTACCCGATTTTTAAGTTGTTTCGACTCCTGGCACTCATAGAGGTTAATTTAATATTAAAATTATTAAAAAATGTTAAGTTATATACAGCTTCGTGCAACTAATTAGGGAGACTATATAAACATGAAAAAGTTCATTATTTGGTTTAAGAAAAACACAGAGTTTGGGTCTAAACCTTTATGTACGCCTGTTTTTTAATTATTTAACAGTATTTTTTAAAATATGGAAAAAAAATCATAAATACATAATCAAATAAGTCATGTATATAATTATTAAGGACACTTGAGGTTTTTAATATTTTTTATAGTATATTATTATTACTTTGTCAATATTTTGTAGCGAAACTATTGTTGTCATTTACTGCTTGACGTCTGCGAGACATAGACTCCACTAAATTTTCACAAACACAGTTAGAAAAGGCTTCCCAGACTTGTTTGTTTCATCGTACAGCTCAAAGTTGCCCATCTTGTGCAAGCTCACTTCTTTTTTTACAACCTGCCATAAGTTTTCAATTGGATTGAGGTCAGGGGCCCTACTCTGTATTGCAATTCGAAAAAAAATATCGCAAAATAGCGTAAGCGGTACTCCGTAATTCGATAACCATGCTATTTAAATGCGCATCGCGTTTAATTTTCGCAACGCATTGATTTACGCATAGCAATACGGAGTAGGGCCCAGGAGGTCAAGATGGCCAGTCCAAGCCAGTAACTTGGTTATCTGAAAAGCACTGCTTGACCAGCTGAGCAGTGTACTTTGGGTCATTGTCCTGCTGAAACATGCAAATTAAGGGCATATTTCATCCGAATAAGGCAGCATCACATTTTCCAGAATTTCAATAAATTGGAACCGGTTCATAAGACCCTCAATTATTTGCAGTGGGCCGACACCACGCCATGACATAGCATCCCAGAGCATAATGCTTCCTCCCCCATGCTTCAGTGTAGCTCGGGTGTACTTTGGGTTAAACTCCTTTGACATTGGGCGGCGGACATATTTTTTTCCGTCGGGTGACACTCTATTTATTTTAGTTTCGTCTGAAAACAATACTCTCTTCCACTCTTTAAATAAGTAGCTAAAGATTTTTTTAAATGTGAACACAGTTTAGAAAAAGGATGGAAGTCGGAACAGTTCCAAAAAATAGTATTTGAATTTATTGAGATTCCGAGATGAGTCTATTGAAATATTTCGGAATTTATTAAACGGTAACATTTCTTGATCTCAATGCTATTTTAAAAGGGAGAATCAACATAACGATTTACTTTAATGATAATTTTAGGTTGCTTGATCAATAGTTTGTTTTATTTTACGCGACAAAGAATTCAACAGAAGAAACTTCCCAGGTTTTCGAAAAATTGTTATAAAATTCTATAAGGAAGGCAAGACCTTGTGCTTGTCGTTGGTTTGAGTTTTCGATATACACAATTAGGCTTAAAGTTTATGTGCAAAATGTGAAGTCATTAGACATATTTTTTGTGGAATGTAAAAAAGACTACCGTTTTGGAAAATTCACTTTGTGAATTTATGCGAGACAGGCGTGTTTTTCATCCTATTTGTCTAATTGTCAAACTTGATCTCTATTTTTGAATAAATAGCTTACAAATCCAGCCTTATCACTGAATCCGTCGTAGTACGATTATCGTAGAAATTTCGAAAAAGGCATCACGGCATCAAGGCATCAAGGGAGTTAATTTAGCGCGATTTCGTACATTTTTGAAGTAATTTGTTACGACGTTTTTTGGGTTGTCTGAGAAAATTTTGATAAAAATTCATACAGTAAAAGTGGTTGTTCCTTCTGAATTTTATTTAAAAATTTTCTCCGACAGCCAAAACACGTCGTAAAAAATTACTTCAAAAATCTACGAATGACGCTACGAATGAACTCAATGATGCCTTTTTCGTAGTTTCTACAATATTGTACTACGACGGAACTCAGTGATAGGGCTTATAAGCTTTATATTCAAAAATTCAGATCAAGTTCGAAAATGACCCAAATCGAAAGAAAACCACGCCTTTCTCCCATACAAAGTGGCTTTACCAAAACGGTAAAATCTCATTAAATTCCACAAAAATTAATCCAATGACTTCAAATTTTGCAAATGAACTTCTACTCTTAATACACACTTTAAGTAAAAAATCGAGTGAAACCACGACTACCTCCCATACAAAGTGACTTTATGAAATCAGTAAAATATCCTTTAATTCAACAAAAATTAGAAGAGGCTGCAAATTTTGGAAATTAGTTTAAATCTTAACTATGCACTCGACGTTTGGAATTTTGTAAAAAAAAACTTAAAACTCCACCCATCTCCCACACAATATGACGTCATCATAATAGTAAAACCTTTATAAATTCAAAAAAATCTATGATCAAATTGATATTGTGCACACATAAGCTTTAATAAATAAAAATAACTGCGAGTTTCAAATATGAAATATTTTGACAAAAACCACGCCTTATAAAAATTACGTCACCAAAAAAATACAAAATTCAGGACTTCAAATAAACTGAAATACGGCCGAGGGAGTATTTTATTCGGCCCAGTCAAAGATATTACTAGTTACGTAGTAGTTTCAAGCCGATGGAGACTTTAACTCTGCCGACAGTTTTACTTTCACAGCCAGCAGCCACTCATGTTGTGTTTGAATTGAGAACTGCACTGAAACACTTTCGACTTAACTTCCGAGTACTCGAAACTTCGAAGATTTTGAGAAAAGTTCAAACACCACTAGGGTCTAGAACCACTAGAAATTCATTGCTTTGACTAAAATCGACTCAATCGATGAGGTTGAGTTTCCAACACTGAAAAACAGTAATAAATTTATTTCTATCATGAAAGTGTATACTGCAGAGAAGATGTAAATGGTGTGGCAGGTGGAATTTTGTCAACATAACCTAACTTTTTAGTCATCAGGCTTCAGACAGGAGAAGAAAAACTGTTTATGAAGTACAAAAAAAGCTCTTAAGAAAATTTAACAAGTGCTAAGTAAAATAGGAAAGTTCCAGCAATCAAATACGAATACACTGTCGATTTTGACCATTCCAATGAGCGAATCGACAGGTCGGCCTTCTATTTCTTTCTATATTGTATATATATAATGAAAGGCACAGCTTTTCGCCAACGGCAACATGTTTTGCGCTATCTACTCGCAAGCCCTTTTCATTGTTAAGACATCGCGTTCGTGCGATCGGAATGGATTTCTGTATGCTTAACCTGGACTGGTTTAACCTGTGCTATCTTTGTACTTCGTCGCAGCGTTACATTGGATGCGGTTTACGAACTTTGCGAATATTTCTTATGAAATTACAACTTTATTGCAGTAATGTTAGGCATTATTGTTTGGAAATAAAATAAATCTACCCTCATATTTTTATTATTATTAGTTCATAGAAAGCACACTAAAAAATTTTTCAAGTCCCCAGTTAGTCAGCTAGTCAGTCATCCAGCCAGTCACATTGATAAGCAAAAGCACAACAGAGACAAGACTTGTCGTTTTGCTTTCAATGTTGGCTGCTTGCCTGCCTTCCCGTCGACTGTCTTTCTTCGCATGCACAGCCAGCACAGAATAAAGACAAGACTTGGACTTGTCGCCATTTTCATGAAAAAGAAAATTTTTCAATACAAAGCAAAAAATGTGAAAACTCCAAAATTTTTACAAAGTACTAATATTTTCATCGAAAATAAATTTTTGCAGCACATGAATTTTTAAGCAGTTTAGAGAAAAAAAATTTCTTTTTGTCTGAGACTTGCAAAATTTTTATCGCCTTCGTTTCATTCAGTACATATAAGTTTTTATATATGTATATTACATAAAATTGTAAATGCTTTAATTGTAGATATATTATTATTTTACTTACATTTTGATCTGCTGCAGCTGGGGCTGGATTTTCTGCCACTTCGACACTCATTTTTTATAGTATTTCTTATATAAACTCAAGCAGTAATTCAATGAAATTATGAAAAGTTTTCGCTGATGTGTATATATGGAATTTTTCTAAGTCGAAAAATTGGAACTTAGAAAAATTTCGAACCTTCTTGCTTCTGTTGCCTGTAGTTAAGCTAACTGCGAACACGTCTGAACTGTACAAAACACAGAAAACGACAAGTCGCTGATAGGCGACGACAACGGGCGACGCTAGTCTCGGACTTCGTCGTTGTCGAACGAACGTAAACTTTGATTATTCGTTGGCAGTTTTCATTGAACTTTTTCGACTTTGCTGCTTTTTTTGGTGTATCTTTTGCCTGTATTCCTGTATTGTGTTGTTGGAAACGAGCTACTGGTGTAGAGACAAAATTTCTTGCAAGTTCCTTTTAACGCGTCGCAGTGCGTTGCAATTGATGGTCTTAGCGTTGAAGTGCTGGCGAACGCGTCGCCGCAATGTTGGGTGTTTGCTTCGATTTCGATATGTTGTCTGTGTGCAAGCAGCTTTTTCCACTTACATATATTTATGCTATTTCTTTTGTAGTTTTTAAGTGCAGGTTTATAATACCTTTATATATGTTTGAAATTTTCTAAGGTTATTTAATCTTCAATATTAAAACAAGGGCCATTTTCTCAGATGGAGCACTTTATATTACGAAATTTGATTGCTTTTTACTTCGTGCGTTCTATTTTTTACAAGAAACAGATGAATGCAAAACCAAAGTTGACTGCAAATGCCATAATTGTATTGCAGTTCTAGTCAAACTGTTAAGAGTACGTTCCATTTGTTATCGTAGTCCACTGTTGCCATTTTTACATAGCTCTAAAGACTTCTTTTCCACATGGCAAGTTTTCCTGCCAGCAAGTCGAGAATACAAAGGAAAGAAATGAACAGCACGGAAGAAAAACTTGCCAGCATGGCAGTTGCAAATTTCAAACATGATATAGTTTTGCTTATAAAATTACAAAAACGCTTGCAATGATTAAAGTGTTATATATCATTGAAAAGGTAATTTAATTTTCTTACAAATGACATACCAATCTTTTAGATCCATTGGATAATGGGAAACGAAATGAATTTTTTTTAAGATCTTTTAGCAAAAAAAAAACTAAAAAATCGATAACTAGTTGAGTAATCGGTTTTTTGTTCGGCCAAATATTTGCTTTTGTTGTTCTCTACCAGAAAATACTTTCAAATCGTGGCGCCCCGGAAATCGTAATCGTGCCCACAATGTGAAAAGAAATAAATTGACACATATTAATTCTACGTTAACAGGCACATGTTATCACTTTGTGTTAATCGCATGTTGCAGCAAAGTGTTAAGCTCGAATTATAATAGACGTAACGTTATATTGTCAACTGCCATCATGACGGGACGCCATGTGTAACAGTGGTTTTATCGAAGGCTGAGGTTAGCTCAGCCGCTCCAGGATCGCTCAAAGGATCCACAAACCTTTGATTAAATAAAAAGACGCAGTTTTCAATTTAAAGCTTAATTTTATTTACAATTATCAATCGCTTATTATAATATTTCGACAGCGTAAGATGGTGGTGCAGTCAGTTGCAGTTGGGTCTGGGTATCCGTAAAAGGGTTAAGAGTGTCAGCTGGTGCTAGTCGGCGGTCGGTTGTTTTTAATAATTTATTCTCGCTTCGGTTCAAATATTTCCAGTATTCGGTATCAGGTTGTCGGTTTCAGGTAATCGGTTTCGGGTAATCGGTATTCGATAAACTGGTTTCTCTGATGCTGCGAGTTCTAGACGGAAGGCTAGACGGAAGGCTAGACGGAAGGCTCATTAGTAAAAATATATATATAAATAAAATGATGGGTATAAAGATTGTGGCTCAATGATCAGAATCTGATCCGTGCGACAATCCGGTAGATAGAGTTTAAGCACAGTGCTGCGGCCCAATGATCAGGATCTGATCCGTACCGCAGCCAGCCAGACAAAACCTAAGTAAAAGACTGCGGCTCAATGATCAGAATCTGATCCGTGCCGCAGCCAGCAAGAAAGCTCTTAGCAAAAAACTGCGGCTCAATGATCAGAATCTGATCCGTACCGCAGCCAGCAAGAAAACCCTAAACAAAAGACTGCGGCTCAATGATCAGAATCTGATCCGTGCGACAATCCGGTAGATAGAGTTTAAGCACAGTCCTGCGGCCCAATGATCAGGATCTGATCCGTACCGCAGCCAGTCAGACAAAACCTAAGTAAAAGACTGCGGCTCAATGATCAGAATCTGATCCGTGCTGCAGCCAGCAAGAATGCTCTTAGCAAAAGACTGCGGCTCAATGATCAGAATCTGATCCGTACCGCAGCCAGCAAGAAAACCCTAAACAAAAGACTGCGGCTCAATGATCAGAATCTGATCCGTACCGCAGCCAGCAAGAAAACCCTAAGCAAAAGACTGCGGCTCAATGATCAGAATATGATCCGTACCGCAGTCAGCAAGAAAACCCTAAGCAAAAGACTGCGGCTCAATGATCAGAATCTGATCCGTACCGCAGCCAGTATGTATCTGCACTGACTAGTTGTCAGCGCAACCAAAATGTTATACAGCAATGCTGTTGTGTATGCTAAGGCTGAGGCTCAATGACCATAGACTGGTCCGTACCTCGTGCCTGGTGCAATGCACACACACTGAGCACTTACCTAGACGGAAGGCTGATTAGTACTGACTCAACGTCACCCTTATATATACTTCGGTGTAGAAACTAGTTGGGAATTATATGATTCCTCTTATATTTTCTTAATGGGAGCTAGTTGAATGGGTCGCCGTTGTTTGTGTGTCATTAATATGTTTGGTTGTTGCGTATATAGGTACTTATTAGTTGTTTGTCTTTCTGTTTTCTAGCAGCTGTCTTACAGTGGTGATCAAGTAAATGTGTAACATGTATAACTTATAGTATAGTTGACAAAATCGTATTAACAGTAATATATATATAAATATTCCAATACAGTTTGTGTATAATATTGTTGTAGCAGATAATACTTATAATAGATAGTACAGTTGTGAAAAGAAAAAGTTATATAAATATTATAATAGTTTATGTATGTAGTAGATAATAAGTACAGTAAAGTAAAACTTATATATATATAAATGTTGAAACTGTTGATATATGTAATTAAAAAAGTTATATAAATATTATAATAGTTTATGTATGTAGTAAGATAATAAGTACAGTTGTGAGAATCAAAAGTAAAACTCATATATATATAAATGTTGAAACTGTTTATATATGTTATTGTTATTATTGTAACGTCACGTTACAGTTCCCTCTCTACTTAGGAAAAAAAAAAAATTATTTGTGTTGCAAGACTTGAGGTCCTAAGGACCCGCACTACCACATTGCTGTGGTATATTTACCAGACCACAAGGGTGGTTCGGCTCTGTCGCAATATAATTTGAAATTAAATTTATTATTATTTTAATTTTAATAATAATTTTTTTTTTTTATTATTTTTTTTTTTTTTTTTTTTATTTTTTTTTTTTTTTATTTTTTTTTTTTTTTAGATAATTCATTAAACAATTCATTGGGGATAAAAAAAAAGTATATACTTGAGGCAAAAGGATAATAAGATATAAAAATAAAAAAAAAGTTAATAATTTAGGCCAAAGGATAATAGTAATCATAAAAAAAAATAGCCTTATACCGTGTCCACCACTTTTTTTTGGTGCTGGCATGTCAATACAGCCTGGTCTCCCAGGATCATTTTAACATGCACCACTGGTTTCCCTTTTCTGTGAATGTGGAATTTTCGGGGGGCCCGTCCTTTTTTAATGATGATCCCTTCAAAAACATCAGGTGTTTCGGCTTCTGTTTTGGCTGTTAAAATGGTTGAGACGCCTGGTGCTCGAGTGGGTGATTCGGTTGGTGACGGTGACGGCTGTCGTGGTGCTGGGCCGACTGCATACAGTTCATGGCTTGTGGTGTAATTTTCGGCCACCATCTGCCGAAGTGCCTTTTGGATGGCCTCCTCTTCCCTTGGGTCGGGCAAGGCTCGTCTTCGGCTGTTGGCTGCGGCCTCTATTATTTTTACCACCCGAGCCCTCGGTTGTTGTGGATGGACTGTGGCTTCAAAGGGAGGTGCCCAGGGTTTTGGCCGTTTGGGCATGGTGGTTTGGCGCAGTATTGTTTTTATTAGGCCTGGCCGGACTGGTCTCGTTATTCTTCTCTCCATAAGAACGGTACTAGACGGAACAGAGACGAGAAAAGAAAAGAAAAAAAATATTAGAAACTCAAATTCAGAAAAGGGATTGTGATTTTTATAAAAAAAAATTAATATATAAACTGAATAAATGAAAAATGTTTTTTTTTTCAATTTTTAAAATAAACGGTGTGATGAATGCGTAAGCAAAAGAAATATAAAAAAATGCGTGTATGTGTAATAAATATAAATCGAAAGAAATGTATAAGGTCTTGACTTCCCCCTTTAATTATTTTTGTCCAACGGTGGTAACCTTGGGTAGAATTCCTTAAGATGTTGGAGGTGTGCGCGGAGATTGGGTTGTTTAGCGTTGGTTGCTCTGGTGTCTTCAAGCTCTGCGATGTTAGGTGATATCCATTTTCTGATGATGTAGGGTCCAGAGAACTTCGGTGCCAGTTTTTGTGCAAAATTGTCTATCGCGGAGGAGAGTGGGTGATCACGTTTTAATACTAGTGACCCGAGAGCAGGTCTCCATGGTCTTCGTCTTAGATTGTAGTATTTCTTTTGTTGCTCCGAGGCGATGTCCAGATTTTTGCGAACTTCTCTCCACAGTGATTTCATGTCCGGTTGATCGGAGTGATGTTCTTTGGGGGTATCCCCTTGGTCTCTCTGGTTATTCGGTACGTTAAGGCTCCTGCCAAAGTTAATTTCTGCTGCGGAGTACTTCGTTGATTCGTGTGCCGCCGTATTGATTGCAAATGCAATTTCTGTCAACTGAGTATCCCAATGACGATGGTCTTGCTGGGTTCTTTGGGCAATCATCGTTTTCACGACTCGATTTGTTCTTTCAGTAGGGTTTTCTTGTGGCGAATATGGCGCTGTTACCCGATGCTCAATTCCGAGGGTGGTGAGAAAATTTTTGACGGCGTGACTGGTGAATTGTGTTCCGTTGTCGGATAAGAATATCTTGGGGCAGCCAAATCGATAAATGACTCTATCTCTTAGGGCGTTGATGACACTGTTAGCGGTGGCCTGTCGTACTGGAATTAGTTCTACCCATTTGCTGAATTTGTCTACTAATACTAGCAGACCGGTGTTGCCATGAGTAGAACGAGGAAGTGGTCCGATGAAGTCAGCGCAGACAAGTTCCCAGGGTCGTGAGCATGTCATCGTGGCCATGCATCCCGCTGGTTTTCGTTGCTCGACTTTGTACCTTGCGCAATGTTCACAGGTTCGGACGTATCGGGTGATATCTCGGTGCATACCAGGCCAGTAATAGTTTTCCTGAGCTCTTTTTATTGTCTTGAACACGCCCAAGTGACCGGCGGTGGCGTCATCATGAATTTCTCGGAGAATTTCGTTCTGTTGAGAGGCAGGTACACATAGCTTCCATTGTGGTGTTGTAGTTATTTTAGACTTGCGCGGTATGTGTCTAAACATTCGATTCTTGACAATCTGGTAGTCCGGAAACTGGTTGTTATGTTCTTCGGTTTTCTTTTTTTGTCGGGCATACCAATCAGGTTTTATGGTGGTTAAAGTTAACAGTGGTCCGACTCCTGGGTCCTTCAGTGGGCTGCGCGACAGTGCATCAGCAACCACGTTTAAACTTCCTTTTCGGTATTCTATATCGAAGTCATACTGCTGAAGCTCCAGAGCCCATCTGGCTACTCGACCTGACGGATTTTGTAGAGAATGTAGCCACTTCAGCGAATGATGGTCGGTTATCACAGTGAATTTATACCCTTCCAAGTATGGTCTCATTTTTCTGATGGCCCAGAGTATTGCCAGGCATTCTTGTTCGGTGGCAGAGTATTTTCGTTCTAACTCCGTGAGAGTACGACTGGCATAAGCGATTACGCGCTCTTGATCGGAATGTCGTTGGAAGAGTACCGCTCCGAGCCCCTCTCGGCTGGCATCAGTTTGGAGAATGAAAGGCTGTTGAAAATCCGGGCAACACAGGACCGGTGCCTGTGTCAGTTTTTCTTTAATTCCTTCAAATGCTTCGTGTTGTTCTTTATCCCATCGCCATTTAACGTTTTTTTTTAGCAAGTTATTAAGCGGGGCTACCAGTGTTGAAAAATCCGGCACGAACCTGCGGTACCAAGAGGCTACCCCTAGTACCCGTCTTAGCTCGCGAATGTTTGTTGGAGTGGCGATTTCCTTCATTGCTTCTACTTTACTGGGGTCAGTGTGGATGCCTTCGGAACTCACCACGTGTCCTAGGTATCTCACGCTAGTTCGGACAAACTCGCTTTTCTCGAAGTTAATTTGAAGGTTGGCTTGTAATAAACGTTTGAACACGGCGGACAAGTTTTGAAGGTGGTCCTCGAAGGTTTTCCCCAGAACAATAATGTCATCCAGGTACGCGAAGGCTTTTGGTTGTAATTCTGGTCCAATGACTTGGTCCAAGATGCGCTGGAATGTTGCTGGTGCGGAGTGAAGACCAAAAGGCATTACTTTCCATTGGAACAAGCCCCTGCCTGGAACGGTGAAAGCAGTGCACGGCTTGGATTCTTCTCCGAGTGGTACCTGCCAGTACCCGTTTTTGAGATCTATAGATGAAATAAAGGTTGCTTCCCTGAGTTGATCCAAAATAGGATTTATCTGGGGTAAGGGGTATGCATCTGGTTGTGTGGCCGCGTTAAGCTGACGGTAATCGATGCACATTCTCCAGGTCCCTTGTTTCTTGCGGACAAGTACAATCGGTGAGCTGTAGGGGCTACAGGATGGTTCGATTCGGTCGGACGCGAGAAGTTCATTTACTTCTTGGTTTATGACAGATTGCATCGCGGGATTGCGAGGATAGTATCGTTGCTTTATTGGTTCTTGGTGTTTGAGATGAATGTTGTGAGTACCGATGGTACAGTGCCCCTGGATTTTGCTAAAGGCAACCAAGTTCTCCTCGAGAATTTTTTCTAGCTTGATATTTTGCTCCGTAGTTAAAAACTCTCTGCTGGTTAGTGCATGAACTTGATATAAAGTTGGCGCTGCGGTATTTACTGGTGTTGCCAGACTGATTCCATCCAATGAGATACTTATATTACGCTCATGTAAAAAGTCCATTCCTAATATAATCGGTTCAGCCAGCGTGGGTAAATATGATGCGAGTATACGAGTTTTCTTTCCATTCAATTTAATTTCAATAGGGAAAACTTCATTACAGGTGATACTAGTTTTGTCGGCTAATTGTACTCGTCGGGCATGTTGACGTGGCTTTATTCCCTGGGCTTTTAGATGCTCCTGAACTACTCCGTTGAGGTAGGTTAGGGTAGCGCCTGTGTCTATAAGGGCTAGAGTTTTCAACCCAAAAATGTCAATTTCTACGTAATATCGATTGGTGACATCTGCTGCCGAGGCAGGGGCGTTCGAAATTTCACACTCGCAAGTTTTAGAAAACACTCCCTCTTTTCCACACCGTGAGCAGAACAGCTTTCTGTTGTTTCGACACTGGTGGCGCTGGTGGCCGTATTGCTTGCATCGCCAGCAATGGGTTCTCCTCTCATATGGGGTAGTTTCGCCATGTTCGCCTAAATAGTAGTTTGGTTGTCGGTTTGACTTGGCTTCATCTTTTTTAAGTAGCTCGTATTCATCAGTCATTTCCATTAATTCATCCAGTGAGGCAAAGTCGCTTCGTCGTACGTATAGCTTGTACTCTACCCGCAGCCCATCATAGATACGGTCGGTGTGGTCGAGAAGCTTTAGCTGCGGGTGTTGACGGATGAGAGTTTGGATGGCCAGTATATAGTCTCTGGCCTTCTCTCGCTGCCATTGTTTCCTATGGTAAATGTTCTCTTCGAGCTGTGCCAGGTACCTTTTTGGCATGAAGAACCGTTTAATTTCCGTTTTAAAAGTTTCCCATGACGAGATTGTTTCCTTCTTTACCCGGTACCATTGCAATGCTTTGCCTCGCAAGATTGCAGGAAGTGATGGCAAAATCATATTTGGGGTAAGGCGGTGGCATTCTGCAAGTTCCTCAATGCGCTCGAGGAAATCCAACAGGTTATCTCCTCCATCAAAGTAAAGCTCCCACCGCTGCACCATATTGATTGCTTCAGAGTCAGTCCAACGAGGAGCTAGGGTAAGCGGCTGAGAAGTGCGTGGAACCTCAAACGTTATTAAGTTGTTATGAACGTCACCCTTATTGGTGATGATGGTGGTATTTTCGTCTCGAGTTACTTCTTCTTCCAGCTCTTTCAACAAATTCTCTGTCGATCTCCGGCTACGCTTGTTTTTAATAAAATCGCTGAGTTGTCGCCGCAGCTGTTGTACGACGCACCCATCCGTTTCCAATCCGAATCTCTGACACTCTCTGATAAGTCTGTCCTTTTTCAACAGGTATACCCAGCCAATAGAATCCGTTGATAAATATTGAGCTTCTTTGTTCTGCTGCTGTGAAGCAGATTCTGCTGCTAGGTCTGACTGCTGCTGCATGCTGTTTTGCGTCTGGCCTGCTTCGACGTCGTTGGTGGTTGTAGTAGTATTTTTCCCACAGTTGCTGTTGAAGTCAGGTCCCTGCTCGGGCGCCATTTGTAACAGTGGTTTTATCGAAGGCTGAGGTTAGCTCAGCCGCTCCAGGATCGCTCAAAGGATCCACAAACCTTTGATTAAATAAAAAGACGCAGTTTTCAATTTAAAGCTTAATTTTATTTACAATTATCAATCGCTTATTATAATATTTCGACAGCGTAAGATGGTGGTGCAGTCAGTTGCAGTTGGGTCTGGGTATCCGTAAAAGGGTTAAGAGTGTCAGCTGGTGCTAGTCGGCGGTCGGTTGTTTTTAATAATTTATTCTCGCTTCGGTTCAAATATTTCCAGTATTCGGTATCAGGTTGTCGGTTTCAGGTAATCGGTTTCGGGTAATCGGTATTCGATAAACTGGTTTCTCTGATGCTGCGAGTTCTAGACGGAAGGCTAGACGGAAGGCTAGACGGAAGGCTAGACGGAAGGCTAGACGGAAGGCTCATTAGTAAAAATATATATATAAATAAAATGATGGGTATAAAGATTGTGGCTCAATGATCAGAATCTGATCCGTGCGACAATCCGGTAGATAGAGTTTAAGCACAGTGCTGCGGCCCAATGATCAGGATCTGATCCGTACCGCAGCCAGCCAGACAAAACCTAAGTAAAAGACTGCGGCTCAATGATCAGAATCTGATCCGTGCCGCAGCCAGCAAGAAAGCTCTTAGCAAAAAACTGCGGCTCAATGATCAGAATCTGATCCGTACCGCAGCCAGCAAGAAAACCCTAAACAAAAGACTGCGGCTCAATGATCAGAATCTGATCCGTGCGACAATCCGGTAGATAGAGTTTAAGCACAGTCCTGCGGCCCAATGATCAGGATCTGATCCGTACCGCAGCCAGTCAGACAAAACCTAAGTAAAAGACTGCGGCTCAATGATCAGAATCTGATCCGTGCTGCAGCCAGCAAGAATGCTCTTAGCAAAAGACTGCGGCTCAATGATCAGAATCTGATCCGTACCGCAGCCAGCAAGAAAACCCTAAACAAAAGACTGCGGCTCAATGATCAGAATCTGATCCGTACCGCAGCCAGCAAGAAAACCCTAAGCAAAAGACTGCGGCTCAATGATCAGAATATGATCCGTACCGCAGTCAGCAAGAAAACCCTAAGCAAAAGACTGCGGCTCAATGATCAGAATCTGATCCGTACCGCAGCCAGTATGTATCTGCACTGACTAGTTGTCAGCGCAACCAAAATGTTATACAGCAATGCTGTTGTGTATGCTAAGGCTGAGGCTCAATGACCATAGACTGGTCCGTACCTCGTGCCTGGTGCAATGCACACACACTGAGCACTTACCTAGACGGAAGGCTGATTAGTACTGACTCAACGTCACCCTTATATATACTTCGGTGTAGAAACTAGTTGGGAATTATATGATTCCTCTTATATTTTCTTAATGGGAGCTAGTTGAATGGGTCGCCGTTGTTTGTGTGTCATTAATATGTTTGGTTGTTGCGTATATAGGTACTTATTAGTTGTTTGTCTTTCTGTTTTCTAGCAGCTGTCTTACAGTGGTGATCAAGTAAATGTGTAACATGTATAACTTATAGTATAGTTGACAAAATCGTATTAACAGTAATATATATATAAATATTCCAATACAGTTTGTGTATAATATTGTTGTAGCAGATAATACTTATAATAGATAGTACAGTTGTGAAAAGAAAAAGTTATATAAATATTATAATAGTTTATGTATGTAGTAGATAATAAGTACAGTAAAGTAAAACTTATATATATATAAATGTTGAAACTGTTGATATATGTAATTAAAAAAGTTATATAAATATTATAATAGTTTATGTATGTAGTAAGATAATAAGTACAGTTGTGAGAATCAAAAGTAAAACTCATATATATATAAATGTTGAAACTGTTTATATATGTTATTGTTATTATTGTAACGTCACGTTACACATGTAAGAAAACATTATAACAATTATAATACGCAGTAGCCAGGCAGTTGTTTGTCGTAAATAATTGCACGTACCCGTACAAGTTCAAATAAAACTTCGTCATCCATAGCTGTGGATATATTGAACTATCACATTGGCCCCATTCAGGGGAAAATTTGCTACGTAGCTGTTCCACAACTTTCGGGCTGAATGGTATGTATCATAATGCGCTCAAATAATATGTTCCCCGAGCGGTCGCCATCTTAGGTATCGAAGAAATTGTATGCTACTTTGGTTGAGCTGCTTATGCTTTTTTCATTTTGACAGCTAAAAAACATGGCTGCAAATTGTTAATTATTGCTGAAGTTGTGCTGTGAAGTGAAAATAGATAATTATTTATTAGAAGATTATTCTTCAATAAAGCTGTTAATTAATGATTTCTTGTGTGAAACGAATGCACAATAGTATAAACAAATTTTAGATATTAAAAGAAAATAACGAATGGCGAACAGCTGTTTGCCGTTTGACGTTTCGTAAAAAAATCCATTCAGCAGAAAGTATCACGTTATGCTACATCGCTACTTGAGCACTTTTTCGGCTAGAATGTGGCCATTAATTACGAAAACTCAACAAAAAACGTAGTTTTCATCATAAAAATAGCACACTAATCGAATCTAACCTCAATGTTCAGTTGCTTTTTGGCAAGACGTAATGTAAAGCAACGTAGAAATCCAATTTCCACGGATCTATACATCCCGTCACGTTACGTTACTTGTATTATAATCACTTGACATTAGACCACATTACTTTACTTCTATTATAACTGGACCTTTTGGTAAATATATGTGGAGACATTTTACCAAATTATATGACGCGATTAAATGGGAATATGTTTCCATGAGTAATTTTATTTTTAACAATTCAACTTCCAAGAAATTAATTAGCCCTAAAGAAAATTTGTAAAATTAATAAAAATAAGAAACTATTTGATTTTTTATATTTTTTTTTAACAAAATCAAGAAAAGGATAGGATAAAAGAAAATAAAAGTAAAGAACTACTGTTGTTCCTATTTGGTTTTAATTGTGAGCTTTTTAGATCAATTAAGTTTGAAGAAGACAACAACAACATCTCTGCATAGAGTCAGTCACACAGCAGACTAGAGAGCCTGTTTCGGAAATCGCCACGTTTCCTCTTCAGTAGTCTTGAATGATTCAGCTGTGACCAACCCACTGTTAAAGTTTGATTAAACAGTGATTTGAAACTTATTCGAACAAATTCGTAAGAATTTAATGTTCTCATCGGCTGTTTAATCATATGACATTAAAGCAGTAGTTATTTTTAGATCAAGCCTTTAACTCTATCAGGGTTGCCGTCTGTTCTAGTCGCTTCTCATTTTTTGCGATTGTCATTGGAGTTCGACGAGTCTGGCGAAGTGCACCATATAATTGAAACGAATTTTGCTTCGCCAGAAGCTAGTGTTTAACTGAAAGATGGCTATTTGCACAACCAAATGTTAAATTATTTATGACTTTGACCGAAATTGATAAATTATCTTAGATTATTTAGTGAATTTGACTTTAATTAAACTTATTTGGTCTGGCTCTGCTATAGAAAGTTCAACTTGATACTTAATTGTGATTTGTACATGATTCTAATTGTGAGTTTTTTAGATCAAGTAAGTTTGATCAACATTAAGTGTTTTTCTTTTCTAGCCTCCTCGTCTGAGTGAGTAGCCTGCAGCCTTGTAATTAGCTCTTGTTGACCAGTTGACTGTAAATAAAAAGTCAATAAAGCATTACACATGTAATTTAATATGATATATATTCGTGTGTTTATCCGAGCAGCCAATATTTACTTTTCCCGACCAGATGAAAAGTTTGTAAACATTATATGTGGCTTGCATGAAATAATGTTGCTCATACGCCGTGTTGACATGAAAAGAAATTATTAAGTAATAATAACAAACATCTATATAGTAGAAGTCGCAAATTATCTTGATACGCATGTACAAATACTTCCTTAAAGCATGTACAAATACTTCCTTTTATCACAATGCTTAGGACACATGTATGTACATTATTCAATTTAGAGTTTTATATGTTATGTACTTTTTGTTTTTTGAATGATAAAGTTGCAATTAACACTCAGAAAAATATATAACAAATGCATGGAAACATAATGGTAACAATTGCACATCATGAAACAAATAAATATTAACACATCACTTGTTGATATTATGCCATTGAAACAAGTGAACATTTTGTGTAGATCCACTACTTATATTTGATTACAAAAGAGATAAAATAATATAATTAATAACACCTATATAACAGAAACATTAATATTTAGGGCATTGATTATACTAAATGAAATAAAAAATAAAATTTTTAAACGGAAACAGCTGAAAAACAAAATCAGCAAAAATTCTAAAAACAACTTCAGTAAACATGCTTTGTTAGTGCAGAATTCCAGCAGGCTGTTGGACTACATATAATATAGGCATAGAAACTAAAGTAAAACAGAAATACAACAACAAATGTGGCATTATGAAATTAAGGGAAAAAATGAGAAATTGAAGCTTCAAAATCTCATCGCCCCGATGGTGCAGTGCGTCTACGCGCTTGCACGGGCAATCACAAAGATTTCTGATGACGCGTTTAGCACGCAGAAATTGTACAATAAAATCAATTTGCTAGTGGTTTTTTTCCTTTCATATTGAAAAAACTTTGTTGTTGTTGTTGTTTCTTTAGAAAAATTCGTTAGAACAATTAATTGTTTCTAACTTTGACCTTAAGCTCGATAAACGATTTTAAACTGTCAAACAACTAGAATTTGTATTTAAAATCAAGTATGATTTAAACTATCAAACATTTAGAATTTGTATTTAAATCATATAAAGTCAACATAATTTTTAAAACTCTTAAAGAACTATAACTACACAAATAAAACACATTTGTATATAAAAAAACGAGCGAGCCTTACAATGATCGCATATGATATGTATCATCTGACATCTCACCTTGGTAAAAACCCTGGTTAAAAAAAGACATTTATAGTGATTAAAATCATTTGAATAGCTTTAAAAACATTTGATTTTACTACTATATATATATGGACTTCGCATTGAGATAATTTTTATAGTTTTTCTGAATGATGAATTCAAGCTCGAAATGATTACAAATCGAAATGTTTCGACAGCTAACACTGGTACTGTTTCCAACGGTAGCAGTTTCCAACGGTTTTTACATACTTTCGTGGTAGTATAATAATACAGGTAGTCTCGTGGCTAATGGTAATCTCTTTGACAATACTACCAGAATTGTCAAAATCAGTTTTTTTGAAAGAAAACAAAGATAACAGAGAAAAATTAAATTACGCCAATTGCCTATTTTTGTGTTGTGTTTGAAAACTTGAATAAAAATGAATTACTTATTTTTTTTTTTTTTAATTAAAATGAAGTGTGTGTTGAGCCAAAAACATTTGGGCAAGGAAAATGGGCCGAGTTTTCGTGTTCTAGCTAACGAGCCTAGAAGACAACGATGGAAAATGGTATGTGCCAAAAATTTTAAAAAACATGCTCATGTTTGCTATAGACACTTCCACGAAAATTATTTTTTGGAACCACATATAAATTACTTCAACAGCTGCACAAAATCCTATTTTAATTGATTGATCAATAAAAAATTAAAAAAGCGAAATAGTTTCAGCCATGACAGATTCCTTTTAATTTTTCCTTTCTCATCGCATGATCATCGGTTGTAGATTTTGTATGTGCTGTCAGTTGCCTTTTGACAGTTATGTTAGTTCGCTCTCAGCCGTGCGACTACCTCTATTCTTCTACCATGCATACTTTGAAATCACAAGTGTATGTCTCATATTTTTGAGCGGGTCAGTTTTCTGCTTGTCAAAAGTCTGTATTGTCAAAATGCTGTAATTTTTGAAGTATTTTTTAAATACTGTTTGTCTAAAAACCTATATTTCAAAATACTGTTTATATAACAAATATATACTATATTTCAATATACAGAATTTCATACATGCAGACAACTGCACTGAATCCCTCATATTTTAGTTATCATAAAGTTCTGAACACATTCAGCACAACAAGCGACGAGCGACATGTCTCCATTCTGTAGTTGTAGAGATATGTTGAGCGACTTGATTTTAATAAATGCGACAGCAACAAACTTCAGTTTTTAACATTTGATATTGACAATCAATTATTTTTGTGGATTTGTGCTCATTTAATGTATGTACGTAATTCTCTAAATTTCATTTGTAGCACGAAACAATGAAAAATGTATACAATGGAAGAAATTTCCTTTTTTTGCGTGTCAAATTAGAATTAAATTGAAGCTGGTGACAACGGCATTCGATGCCTCGCTACAATGTCGTCGTAAAAGTCTCCAAGTATTCTTCCCATAAGAATGTAATGTAAATTAAAAGTGACATTTGACGCTCGTCGCTTATCGCGAGCTATGTGTTCACTGCTTAACTCTATTATCTCCACTCTTCCCCAAAAGAATTAAATTATATTTATACATATTTAAGAAATTATCCGTTCACACGTCTGTCAAATGATTGAAGTATATCGCGATGTTTCACTCTCTTTTACTCACTCTAAATTTTTTGATTTATCTCTGCTCACACATGATTTTTTGATTGAAGTACCGATGCAGGCATTTGCTACTCTTCTGCCTAATTTTTTGCCTACTTTTCTGTCTACCCTTCCGCTGTTCTCTTCAAAAAATAATTCTTCAAAAAATAATTTATTAATAAATAAATAATTCGCTACTAAACAACATACAAGTAAAAAAATGCAACCCTTTGATTGATTGATGCAGGTCTGGAGCTCAATCAAAATTTTGACTGATTCAATGAAGAGTTTGAAGTTCATTTTCGCTCTCGCAGAGAGTTCATTCTTGTTTAAATAGGCAAGCAACAACAAATTTTGATTGCTTCAATCATTTGACAGACGTGTGAACACCCAATATGCCATAAACAGCTGTTTGGTCTTGTTATCTTTTATGTACTGAACACATTGACGACGACTGCAACAGTGCGAAACAACATAAAGAAAGAAACAACAATCTGGAAGTATCATTAGATTGTTTCATTCACGTATACACAAACACGTATATAACTCTGTTGTCACACGTCAAATTAGAAACAATTCTAATGGTCCAGTTAGCCTCGCATGGCATAGCAGTGCATGGCTTAACAAGCGTCACATCGAAATCTGTTCAATAGGATTTGTGTGTATCTGATTATGCACAACATGGCAACGCATGGCAATGCTCAGATAAAAACAGAAATGCATCTCTGACTACATAGATAAACATGGAAGATCTATTTCATTTTAATATCTGTGTATTCTTCTATGTATTTGACGTTTTGGCAAAACAGATGTGAAGTTGTAAAATTGTTTGATCAAGTGCGGTTAATTTATTAAAATAAAATCGTTGTATTCTTCTTTTTTATTGTTTTATTTTGACCATGTGACTATGCTTTGCATAATCACCATTTATTTAGCTGTGTGCTAGCTGCTTATCTGCGTTGCATGCGCTGCTGTGCCATGCGAGGCTAACTGGACCATAAAACGACGACAGCAACTTTGTTGCAATCACTCACTGTCGTTGCAACATTTTCACCACATTCACCTCCATAAGAAAAGCATGTAAAAGTAATTTGACATTTGACGCACTGTTGCTGTCGTCGTCAATGTGTTCAATGCATAACTTTGACGTTCGGTGATCCAAGTTGTAGATACGTTCAGAATATGTGTAAATTATTATTTTTTCTTTGACATTTGGCGATCGAAATTTTGTTGTTTTATTTTTGACAAAATAATGACAGCTAATTTAGCAAAACCGAATGTTGAACAAGCATTGTAAGCGACAGTCGAATTAAACGTGTTTTTTTTAAATACCTTTAAAAATGCTCTGACTTTGATCTGAATATTTTTGTTTTTTTATATACTGTTTATTAGAGAAGGTATATGCATTTCGGAGAGACAGACTGCCGGAACTGCCAAAACGAAGTTGACAGCTCATACAAAATCTGAAAACGATGAGAATGCGATAAGAAAGCAAAAATAGGAAAGAATAGCAAAATGCTTGAGTTTGATAATTCTGGCTATGAGAAAAAGAGAGCAGTCAGAAATGCATATACCTTTACTAGTTCTACCATGGGTTGTCCATTCATTTGACGTTTACTCACAAGAATGAAGATATACACCCGTAAAATTGAAGAGGAGAGCAAAATAGTAGTTTCTTAATGCCATCAAAGTAATCAGTTGCATGAATATCATACTTTTTCGCAGTACTAAATATTCAAGGATACACTTCACTGCTGCTTTATCTACTACTTTTTTGCTTTGATAGAAAATTTAAACGAATTTTTAAAAAGCCAATTGCAATATTTTGTTGTGCAAATGTATTCCCACCGCTGACGGCTCATTGGATCAACTGGTACATTATATTTTCGAATTTTATCACCAGAATAAACTTTTTGCAGTATGCACGTTGAAAGCATTATTATTTTAATAATTACAACTTAATAGTCGCGATTTATATTTTAATTGAAAAAAAAACGGCTCGCAACAAAATTTGAAAACAATTTTCAATAATAATAATCAAAGCAATAATTATTATAAATGCAATGCACACTATTTTTTCTGCTAACAGCAAAATATAGAATAACTACTATTTTAAAAAAAAAACAACAAAACACTGAAACATAACTTTTTTCATAGAAGACCACAAAAACCCTGGTTTTCATTTATATTTGAGACATAGTAGAATTAGAGAAGGTATATGCATTTCGGAGAGACAGACTGCCGGAACTGTCAAAACGAAGTTGACAGCTCATACAATATTTGAAAACGATGAGAATGCGATAAGAAAGCAAAAATAGGCAAAATGCTTGAGTTTGACAATTCTGGCTATGAGAAAAAGAGAGCAGTCAGAAATGCATACACCTTTACTAGTTCTACCCATGGTATAATTATTTGACAAGGTAGCCGTGACAGGTTTTTGGCGATTGGTAGTTGTCAAAAACAACTAAAGGAGTTGTAGTTTGCTGCTGTTGACTAGCTATGTGCTTATTTTTTACTTTTCTTTGATTCATTAAATTTGTTCGTGAAGTTTATTGGAATGTTTTTAGTTTGCTATGCTATGCTAGCTATGTTTAAGTCATTGCTTATTTTTTCACATATCTTTGATTAATTGCATGAACAGTTTTTTTTGACAACTACCGTCGCCGCTCGTGAGAAAAAAGCCAGTCTACGCTACTACCATGTTAGTAATTGTGCCATGGTTCTACCATGATTTGAGAGAGAATATATTTTTTTTCTTTACATATTTACGGGGTGTTGTCAAACGAATGGACAACCTTTAATAATTGAATCATGATTCGCGACGACGCTTCAACTGTTATTTATAAAATCGTTGCTCTCACTAATAATTCGACCAAAAAATAAATGTTTTCAAATCTTTAAATGCGTATAACTTCGGTAAAAAAAGAAGATTAATTAACTTTTATTTTCTTTAATTACATACTTCGCCAAGTCAACTTCTCTTCCAATCGTCTTCCAAATGTTTATATACAACTTTCATATCAATTTTAAAACCGCGGCCACTTTTATTCAGAGCAAAAAATTTTAAGATTTTTTTATTGCAGAACTGGATTTTTTTCTTAGACCAGTAAAACCAAGAATGGTAAAATACAATGGCGGATACGCAAAAATTTTACATGCTTTTTAATTATGGCACATTCTCTTTCTTTCACATACATTTGTTAAAATGTTCATATATTTTTCCTTGTATCGAAAATGTTAGGACTGAACTGGGTATGAGAATGTAGCCCAGTGAGCAATTGCAGTAGTTCGAAGGCCTAGTAGGCCTGCGTAAGGTTTTTATAGGACTTCCACACTCCTTACAAACACCGTTTTATTGCTTGTATGAAATGGAAAAATTTGTCAGGCCTTCCGCTCTCCTTGCTCAGAAGACACCTGCCAGAAGCGCTCTTTCGAGAAGTCACGTTAGAAGGAAAAGCAATATAAATATCAACTTGAAATAAAAAACGACTAACAATTTCAGATTTGCACCATGGTCCTCTCATGTGGCGGTCTAACATCTTACCCACTCGTCTAACGTGGGTTGTTAAGAATCAAAAACTTATTTTGCATCAATACAAATGAAAGTAAGTTTTCGGGAGCCCAGGCTCGAGACCCTACTCGAAAAAAATTTTTTTGTTGTTTTTTTAAATCTGAATTTTTTTACAAACTGTTCTGTGTATTTAGAAATTTTTTTTTAATTTTTAATAAATTTTTTTTATACAAAAATATAAAAAAAGTCTGAGTTTTTCCTTATAAATATTTTCATATAATAAAGGGTGTCCCAACAAGAGCGCAATTTTTAAATTTTAAATAAAACACAGATATTTAAAAAAAAATCGTGAAACTTTATTATATCGTAAAGTAGACAGAATGAGGTTATGTATGGAACAATATATCGTGCAGATGGCCGCCGCGGCTTTGCTGGCATACACGCGATCTTTTAATGAAATTTTCAATGACCGTTTTTTTTTAGACTGAACCAACGCTCAGGGGATGCCCCCTATAAATGCGTAAGCATTGTGTTGATTCGGAAGATGGGTGATAGTTAGTTAGAGGGTGAATAGATGGAGTAGTGTCGGTGAATATTTGTTTTAAATTTGCACAGCTCAAAACTGCCAGGAAACACGCTCGCAGGGAGACTATTCCACAACTTAACCGTGCGACTAAAGAACGAATTATCACGGTAATGCGATGTTCTATTGGGCATCGATGCAATGGTAAAAGGATGGGCTTGGACAGCTGCCCGAGTCGACCTGGGAAACACACGAGCTGGTGGCGTCAGGCCATGTATCTCCTTTGAACACTTCCCATGGTAATACCTATACAGTAGGCTTAGGCAACCAACATTGCGTCGATGATCAAGAGAGTTGAGCGAGGATGAAATACTTTTGCATAAATGCTGCGGTATTTCATTAATGCAGCGTCCAATTACCTCTTTTAAGGCTTGAGTCGTCGTCGGATTATTCGCGTAAACCATCGACTTCAAAAAACCCTAAAGAAAAAAATCTAATGGTGTTAAATCGCACGATCTAGGCGGCCAATTCTGATCTCCAAAACGCGAAATAACACGACCGGGAAATGACTGATGCAGCAATTGAATTGTTTCTCTGGCTGTATGACATGTGGCGCCGTCTTGTTGGAACCGCATGCCCTCCACATTCATTTCTTCAATTCTAGGCAAGAAAAAACTGGTTATCATTTCACGATACCGAACACCATTGACTGTTTGCGCTTGACCTGCCTCATTTTCATAAAAAAAAGGTCCAATGAT
The DNA here is from genome assembly GCA_963920525.1 of Dichetophora obliterata. Taxonomy (NCBI): domain Eukaryota; kingdom Metazoa; phylum Arthropoda; class Insecta; order Diptera; family Sciomyzidae; genus Dichetophora; species Dichetophora obliterata. Next base: position 52,028,499 of record OY986439.1, read on the forward strand.
TACTCCAGCCCAAAAACCACACCACACAGTGACACGTTGAGGATGCATTTGCTTCTCGTGAATCACTCGAGGATTTTCCTCACCCCAAATGCGACAATTCTGCCTATTGACGAAGCCATCAAGATGGAAATGGGCCTCGTCACTGAAGATGATTTTAGCGGTAAAATCAGCATTTTCATGTTGTCTCTCCAATACCCAATTAACGAACTCCCTTCGCTGGCTTCAGTTCCTGAGTCAATTGAACTTTGCATGCATGAAGATGCAAATCTTTCGTCAAAATTCGCTGCATAGTGGGTTTGGAGACACCAATTTGCTGAGCTCGGTGTCGAATTGAGGTGGATGGAGTTTGAGCGACATCATCACGTACAGCTGCGACATTTTCGGTCGATCGACCTGGTCGAAGGCGCGTTGTTGTCTTTACATCACTAACAGACCCAGTTTCGGCAAAATTATCCATTAATCTCTTTACAGTTGACTCTTTTGGAGCATTATTGTGACCCCAAATTGATCGCAATTTGCGAACTGTAGCCGCAAAACTTTCACCATTTTGGTAAAACAATTTCACAATGAGAATGCGTTGTTCATTCGTGTAGCGCTCCATTTTTACTAACCTCGTACCTTCTACTAGCAAACAATAACAACCCTACAAGAAATAGCTAACCAAAACTCTAACACAATCACATACATTTTTTCTGTTTACAACCACATTCGCATGCTCATTTCAGTGTCAAAAATTGTGAAACAGGGAAAAATAAGAAAATTTTAGCAAGTGCATGTGAAAGAAAGAGAAGGTATCATTATTAAAAATCATGTCCAATTTGTAGTTTACCATTCCTGGTTTCGCTAACAAAAACCAAGTTCTGCAATAAAAAAATTAAATATCTTTAAATTGCTTACAGTTGGAACGCTGCTACCCATCAAAGAAGGATGAGCCAATAAGCACGCTTGCCAATATCAAGAATGCAGTGAGCATTTCAACATTCGCCACATCTAATTCCACTCCCAAAGTCGTCGGCACAGAAGTGGCTCGCAGTAGCAGCAACAACAGTAAGAACAACAACAACAACAATAAAAAATGTTATAATAAATTAAAACCATTTGTTTCAAGACACCAACGAATTGCATGCATTTTTATTTTTTAAGAGGTACGTTAGATAAAACTGATTTTTACGTTATATCTAACGGTTACATATAACTGAGTTTTCGGTTAGATTTATCTGGTGAGATTTGGTTACCTATAACCTGTATTTATGTTAACCCTAACTAGAGAGAGAGCGAGACGGCTATATTTCAATGGTATTGGAAATTAATACGTGTGAAAAAGGGATGCCAGATCACACGTATACACGAGTTTCGGTTAATTTCTTCCCGAGGCTCTTCCTAGCATAATCGAAACTTGGTATGAAGAGGTAACCGATATTTCAGTTTAGAAAAACCGTTTTTGCTTAGTTAAATAACCGATAGTCTTCTTGTAGGGAATTGTCCAAATGTCAAACAATGACACTTCGAATGGCGCCAAATTTAAAAATTGCGTTCTTGTGGGGACAAGTAGAACTCCAGTCGATTTGTCGATTATAAAGCTGCGTTCGATAGCCCGAGGCGGGATTGCCTATACGCAACAATGTCTGAGTTCGGTATACCTGCAAAGTTGATAAGACTCTGCAGGATGACGTTGAGCAATACTTGCAGCTCCGTCAAGGTAGGAAATGACCTCTCCGAAACCTTCCATACTGAACGAGGTTTCAGACAAGGCGACCCGCTATCTTGCGATCTCTTCAACATCATCATGGAGGGGATCCTACGAAAGGCCGGTGTGCATCGCAATGGCACCATTTTTTACAAAGGTGTTCAGCTCCTTGCGTATGCTGATGATATTGATATCATCGGTAGAACCAAGAGAGATGTCACTGCTGCTTTCACCGCTATCGAAAAAGAATCAGCCAAGGTGGGTTTGACGGTAAACGAGGGTAAAACGAAGTATATGCTGCCTGCTGGCAGGGGAGCGGGGCGGCTAGGCTCTCACGTTTCAACAGGCAACTATAACTTTGAAGTGGTCAAGGAATTTACCTACCTTGGCACCGCCATTAACAGCAATAATGATGTCAGCCTGGAGATAAAGCGAAGAATAACAATTGCTAATAGGTGCTACTACGGGCTTAGTAAGCAATTACGTTGCAGAGCCCTCTCTCGATCGACAAAACTGACACTCTACAAGACGCTCATTATACCTGTGCTTCTTTATGGCGCTGAGGCATGGGTTGTCCCGCAAGCAGACGCAGCCGCTCTTGGGGTGTTTGAGAGAAAAGTTCTTCGCAAAATCTTCGGCCCTATTCGAGTTGGCGACGACTATCGCATACGAATGAACCACGAGCTGTATGAGCTATACGACGACATTGAAGTAGTTCAGCGTATCGCAATCCAGCGATTACGCTGGCTAGGTCATGTCCATCGTATGAATGACGATGCTCCAGCGAAAAAGGTGTTCGAGGCGAAGGCCGAAGGCCGACGACGAAGAGGGAGACCATGCCTCCGATGGATTGACCAGGTCGAGGAAGCCCTAACCGCGCTTGGTGAAACCAACTGGAGAAGGCGCGCGCGAAGCAGAGGCGCCTGGCAAGAGCTGATGAGATCGGCCGAAACCCGACGACGGGTTGCTATGGCCACCTAAGTAAGTAAGTAAGTTCTTGTGGGGACACCCTTTATAATACAATATATAATGTGTTAGTTTTCGGGAGCCCGAGTTCGAGACCCAACTCAGACAAAAAAAAAATTTTTTAATCTACATTTTTTTACAAACTGTTCTGTGTATTTAAAAGTTTTTTTGGAATTTTTTTTTTGTAAATTTTTTCATATAAAATAATGTGAAAAGAATCAGAGCCTTCAAAAGGTAGACCCTACAGAAATACTCATCAATACAGTGATCATGGAAGGTGTATTGACGCCAATAATAGCAGTTTTAATTGCGGAGCACTTGCTAAAATGCCCCCTGGGAAACAGAAAAATTTATGTGATTGTGTTGGAGTTTCGATTACCCATTTCTTGTAGGGTTATTTTGTTTTGCATTCAGTGAATATTCAGAACAATTTTGCTTATCTCATTTTTGCATACTAAAGCAGCAGAATAAATATGATTGGTTTTACTAAAAAATAATTATCTTCGAATGGACCGAAGTTAAAATATCTCCATGGCCGTATTTACGTTTATTCAAAGTCTTCAATGTTGTATTATTTTGGTAACGTCACTTTTATAGGTCATGGTTTTTATCCAAATATTTTACTTTTAAAACTCTGAGTCCTTTTAACTTATTAGGGCTTATGTGCACAATATGAAGTTTAAGGGAGGTTTTAGACAAAAAAATTTTTGAAAATTTTTTTTTTTTTTTAATGATTACTGTTGTGCAACTATTCAAAAAATGTAAAAAATAAACCCCGCTTATAATACAGATTCAATTACGCTTAAGTCCCAGAGCGCCAGAGTAACTTTAAACGCGTTTTTCTCGAAACATACTTTTTATAACGGGCCACACTACTGCAAAGAAACTAAGAAAATGCGTAATAGCATAATTCTTGGTTTTTTACAAGTCTGATTAATTTGTTGTTTTTTTTTTAAAGGGAACGCAAGTTACGCAGGCCTGATTAATTTGCACATGCCCATAGGCATGTTATTGCAGCGTGTAAACTGATTATTACGCAAACAGCACACAACCCTGACAATTTTTCAACCTTTTCCCACGCTTCATAATTTGTTTAGGCCCGGTTTCACAATCAATAGGGGTATTCACGGGTTGTTGCTTAAGTTTTACTTAAGTTCAACCAATTGTTTTTGCTGATTAGTTGAGTTATTTTGCTGATTAGTTTAGTTATTTTGCTGATGTGTTTAGTTATTGTGCTGATTAGTTTAGTTATTTTGCTGATTAGTTTACTTTTTTTGCTGATTAGTTTAATTATTTCGAAAAATATAATCAGTTGTTGGCTGTATTTTGTTGGCGATGACTTAAGTATTACTTAAGTAACTCAAAGTACTTAAGTAACTTCAAACTTAACTGTAAGGCCTTTAGAATACGTATACAAAATTTTAGAAAAAATATCAAATAGAAAAAAGTTACAATATATATTATATTCTTATGTCGCGTGATATTCAAGAACATTTAAATCTTTAAGCGCGTTTTTCTCGAAACAAGGTTTTTCGAATCGGCTTCTAAGCTATCTGGAGTTCTACTTGATCAATTTCGATGAATCTTGATTCATTGTGAGCCTTATAGACTCTGTTAGGCACCAGATCTATAGAAAGCCAAAAAACTTTTATATTTCTTTTTTGTATGGCTGAAATTTTCGGCAAAAAAGGGGGTTTTTTGTAATTTTTTTTTTCAACGCATGCCATTTTTTTATTTGCGTAGGTTGAGTGCTCAACTTCAACCCTTAACTCAAGAATGCACTTTGATTTTTTACTTTCAGACGCTTTGTAAATCCTGGAGACGAGAAGCCAATTGCAACAACTTTTTAAGCTCGCTAACTTCAACGCCCTGTAGAAAATTAACAACAACTGTAAAGACCTAACAATTTTTTATTTCCTCATGAATAATTCTTCGTTATGAAAAAAATTTGAATCATTAAAATTAATAATACTACACAGTAAAAAATATGAGCATAAATTTTATACTATTTTGTATACATATAAATCCAAACCAAAAATGTTTTAAAATTTATACCATCAAATTTTATAAATTTTTCCAGACCATTTTTCTCGTCAGATCAATCGAAACCACTATATTTATACATTTCCCGATTTCGGTGAATTTTTTCCCTTCGAACCAGAATATATTTTAATTTACACATGATATCCATGTAAAATTTTTAAATTATATTTGTTTTATTATTTTTATAATATTGAGTGATATGAAATTTATAAATTATTTGGAATAAAAAAATGTTTATACCACACAAATGTTATAAAAAAGATAAAATTTACCCTCAAATTTTTTACTGAGTAGGTAAAAAAAAAATAATAAAAACAGGTGTTTTTTTATAGCTACACACTGTAACAGTACCTTTAGTATTGATTGTGAAACCGTGCCTTAGTTTTTTATATTTTCATTCCATTTTGGTAAAAGATGGGCATTCGAATGAATTTTTGTTTTTTCTTTTCAGACGGTCTGGAGCCGAGCTATGGTGTGACCCGATTTTCACCATTTTTTTAAGCACACCAACTTCGGCGCCATCTTTATAAATAAAAAATATATGTTAAGAAAAAAAATTTGTTTTTACTTAACTGATGATGTAAAATTAACATGCAAATGAAATTTTTTCTTTATAAACTTTAACTTTAACCGCTTTTGCCTGAAACCTCCCTTAAGCATTTGTTTTTTTTATGAATTTATGAAGGTTTTTTATTATGATGACGTCACTTTGTAAGGAGATGGGCGGGATTTTCGGTTTTTTTTTGTTAACAAACTTCCAAATATGGAGTGCATATATGAAATCAAAATTAATTTGCACAATTTGAAGCCATTGCACTTATTTTGATGGAATTTAAGGAAATTTCACTGATTCCATAAAGTTACTTTGTATGGGAGGTAGGCGTGATTATGCGATTTTAGAAGTGAAAACTTCTTTAGGCGCGTTGAATGACTTTAGTAACGGGTAAATCTTTGGTTTGCGTCATCGCCATCGTCATTTTGCGAGTAACTCTCGTCATCAATAGGGCTGTTCACATTTCAAATCGCTCATCAAACCGATCATCAAATGATTTGACAAATGATTTGACCAACAAAATTTGTATGGATTTGATGGCGATTTGATGAGTATTCCCACATCAATTGTGAAGTCATGAAGTCTCTTTTAATGCCTCCACTTGAGATCTTGCTACCAGGCAAACAAAAAACATAGCAAGCAAAGTGCTGTTTATTTTCCGTCGTCAATTCGGTTCATCCCCTCTAACGTTGCAAAACCGATGTGATACTGCTCTTCTCTGTTCGTCGTTGTAGTAGATTTGCTTTGTAATTGTTGTTGTAAATGTATTTTCCCAGTAAAAAAGTGGATCATCCTATGAGCGATCTGTGAGTGCTCCCTGAGGAGCAGTGGAGTGCTCCTTATTGATCCAAAATAGGTGCATTTTGTGTTCTCTTTTAACATTGCATGTCCTAGGAAGGGTAGCGCTCCCTTTAACATCCCAGAGGAGCTCAAAAGGAGCGATCAATAACTGATCCAAGTGGATCAGCAAAGGAACATTTAAAATATTTTTTTTTTAAAGAACAAAGAACCAACATGCGCCTTATACAAACAAGGTTTGGTCTTTGACGTGAAAGGAAAGGGTTAGATTAGCTACAGGAATTGATTGGAACCATATGTGAATTATTGATTAAACGAAACAGACGTGAAAGACAATGCTTTCAATTGCTAGTATGTGTTATGCCTTAACCTCGGCATTTTCAGCCCTTAGTTGTTCCTGTCCTTTATTTCCACATTTTCCACAATTAAGGTGTGGATTTTGAGTTCTCCATAATTCTTAAATGTAGAAAAGAACAAAGAAAGTGAAAATAACCATGCCCGAACCCGGAGTCGAACCAGGGACCTCTGTGTTGTTAGTCTAGCGCACTCTCCACTAGACTACAATGGTCGATTTTTCACAGAAAATAATGATCGAGTTTCTTTAAAAGCACATGCTTTACTTTATGTTATTTTTTTCATTGATTGCTCGCCTTTTGATTTTATAAAACAGTAACGGAGCACAAGGGCACAAGTGCTCACTTTTTGATCGAATAAAACAGCAAAAGAGAGCTCTCTTGTTGCTCCTCATAGGAGCGATCGCATGTTTTTTACTGGGTTAGTTCAGCTACAGATCTACATATACATTGAAAGAAAAACAGTAAATATTCTTCAAGATTATTTTATGACAGACCGATTTGTTAGCAGATAAACTTATTGATTATTACTTGCTGAGTTTGCTAAGCGCCTGGTAGCCAAGATCCAAGAGAGTGTATTTGAGTTTCATGACCAACAGAAAAAACATTAGTAGTTTTATAAATATCGCCAGCATATTCTCTGACTGGGACCATGGTATAATAAGTAATAGGTAGGAGTGATATTTCGTGTTTCGACCATCGAATGCCAAACAAAAGAAAACAAAATAGGGAACGTGTGTCACACACATTGGTCGCATTCAGAGGAGTCACCTGTTGTGAATGGATCATTTCATTGCAAAGGTTTCTCACTTAAATTTAAAAAAAAATAGTTTCCAACTATTGACTCCGCTGAAAACTGCCAATGTGTGTGACACACGCACTTTATATTGTTTTCTTTTGTGTGAATTTCGATGGTCGCAGCTTGTGAGAAAATAAGTAGTTGTCAAGGCTACCTAATAATAATTTTATCATGACTGGGATTGCATCGTTCAAAAACTTTTTGCTTCTTATTTCAACTACCATAAGCCTATAGTATTTTTTAGAATATAATGCAATGATTAATGACGCAAACAGTGAAAATAATGTAAATGAAATTCAATGAAATTTATGTAAATACCAATTCTATGCATACGTATTTTAAGTGTATATTAATTATTTCAATAAATTTAATTTATATTTTTGTTTATGTTTTACTTTGTTTTTTATACTAAGACCCATAATTTAAAATATAATGAAATGATAAAAGACGAAAAAAATGTGCATTAATGATGAACCGGATGTACGGATGAACCGAATCGGAGGCAGAAAATAAACTGTTCCTTGCTTGCTATTTTTTATGTTTTTCTAGTAGCAAGATCTCAAATGCAGGCATTACAAGAGTCTTCAAGACGAATCAAACAAAATATCATACATAAGAAATAGAAAATTTATTTTATTTTTTGAGGATTATTTTTCATTCAATAGTGTCGTTTATTTTTATATCAGCAATATTCAATTTAAATGTAATAATATAGTTTGGTGTAATTATAAAACAAAAATGCTATCTGAATAAAAAATATTTGGAAAGATATAATCAAAGTTTGAGAAAGTGAAAATATAAAAAATTTTTCCGATTAGCATGAACATTTTTATAGAGCAGTAAAGCGCTCCGTGGCAGGACAAAGTCTTCCAGGGAATACTAATATTTTATATATAGGTTTTCGCTTCGGTCGGCAATCCCCTCACTGCTATTCTTTTTTATCATGCATGATGAGTGGCACTTGATAGAAAAATTATATTTTAGAATGCTTGACGTTTGCAGTGATGCAAAATTGGCCTTTTTCGAACATTCTGCTTGTGCTGCAAAAGCAGTTGGCGCATTCCGAACAGATCCGATCTAAATTGAAAAAAAAATGTTCATAATGTCGTAACTTACGAAATATGAAGTATGCAAGGAAAAGTGATGCAGATGCAGATAATCACATTACCTTTCAATTAATACCAATATTGACAAAAAAGTCGACTTAAATCGATTATGAGCTGCGATTAACCGATATTTCTTAGCGCGCTGAAAATAGTCGAAAAAAAAATCGATGATCGACTTTTGATTTTGACTACCCATCACTAAAATAGACTAACAAGATCTTACCCTTAACAACTTCTTAATTCTAATACTCCCTCTCACTCTCTTTTACAATTTTTAGTTATGAAACTCTTGCTATTTATATCAGGTTGTTAAACCAGCTCGACTTTGAGTTAAGCCGCTAGAGTGTTATTAACTTATTTAAACGACTGGTTATATGACATCATTGTAAAAACCATTGTAAAAAATATCGTAAATAATGTTCTAATTGCTGCTATTAACGGAGTCTTAAAATATAAACTCAAAACCTTGCTCGCTCTGTCATGATCTCTCTCACTTTCACTTAATAGTCTTTTTTAAAATGTTATTTAAAATATTGCTTAACGTCGTTAAGTTTGACGTTTGAGAAGTTTCAGTTTTAACCATGGAAATCATTTTGTTGCAATGAGTCGAAACAGTTTAACAGCGGGCTTTGATCGGTACGCGCGTGTAGGTGTCATCAGCAGAGCTACGATCGGGTCATTAAACGCAAAAAAAGTGTAGCCGCAATCAAGTTTAAATGAAGTTGTGAATTGAATAAATTGAGAGAGATTAAATTAGAAACAAATAAATAAATAAAAAAAACGAAAATGAAGTAAGTAAAGTTTTTTAAATAAAATAAAATAACTGTTTTAGAAGTGTCATTTATAGTCATTTGTCATTAAATAATTTGAAGTTTAAAATAAATAAACTTCGATAACTTTTTGTCAAAATCTTTTTTTAGTTTTAATTGAATTTTGGCATTTGGTATTCCATAATACTCGGAAACCTTGACCACAGTTCACATTAAATTTGTAATTGCATTTTTTTACAATGTTTTTTTAGATGATCGTGCAAATTAGTTTACTTTGAATTATATTTACAAGTGCTGTTTGTTGTTGTTTTAAATGAAGCTAATAGCTTTTCTATAAACATGTTTGCTCAATACAGATAATGATTAGATGGTTTCAATACTCATACTTAAATGTTTTTTTGTTTTGCTTTTTGCAATTTTCCATACAATTTCCCAATTTGGATTGCGGTACTTTTATGTTATGTTACTGTAACAGGTGTCAGAGCAACGTTCTCTCAACCTTTTATTTATAAAGAGTTGAGCTTTTTTATGATATTATTTTAACTCGAAAAAAGCATTTATCTACAAAAAATTACTATTTATTAAATGAAAAAAAAAAGAAAAAAGATAATAACAAAAAACTATTTTAATTGCAATTTATTGTTCTACATGTTGAAATTAAGTTATATGATTGTGACTCTTACGAATGGCCTAGAACAAAAGCTACACAATTTCCAATTGTAATTCGGAAAAAATCAATTGAAATTCAGAAACTGCCTTTGAACTTAACACAAAAATCAATTTTAATTCAGAAACATTATTTGAAATTCGAAGTAGATCAATTAAAATTCAGAATTTCATTTAAAATTCATTTCAAATAGATTCATTGAAATTCTTAACTTGCATTTTAAATTCAAAAAATATTAATTGTTATTCACAAATCAATTGAAGTTAAGAAAAGATCACTTAAAATTTAAGAACTCAATTTGCAATTCAGAAACATGAAGATGAATTAAAACTCTCAAAAAATCAATTTAAATTCTAAAAGGTTAATTTAAAATTTTTAAATTTGATTTGCAATTCATAATGGATTAATTGGAATTCAAAGATTAAATTTAAAATTCAGAAAAGATCAATTTAAATTAAGAACAGATCGATTGAAATCAGAAAAGATCAATTGAAATTTAAAAAAAAGCAGATGTTTAAAATATTACATATACTTTTTAACTAAATAGTTAATAGTTATGATAGTGGTTATATTCATCATCTATCCATCTATTCTGAGTTATGAAATTTCAAATGATATTATCTCGGCAATTCCATTTTGAACGTACCGGCCTTAGGCCAGGGCCAAATTACGCAGTTTTGCCGAGATCGCTGCACCGCTCTTACGCTCTTTTTTCGCAAATGCGGCTGAAAAATACTGAATTTTGCATTTATTTTAATACATTTATTTATTTAATGTATTTAATAATTGAAATACATACAAAATGCATTATTTTTCAGCCGCAATTGCGAAAAAAGAGCGAGACAGCGATGGCGCGATCGCGGCAAAACCGCGTAATTTGGCCCCAGCCTTACGGAATAACCATCTCAGATTTGGGTGACACTTTACATGGAGCACCACTGACGAAAATAAAAGACTTGATTAGGAGGAAAAAAGTTTGAAGTGATTTTTGGCGGAGTTACAGGGTGCACTAAATTGGCAAAAATAGGTAAAAACGTCGAAAATCGATTTTTACGAAAACACATATCTCAAAGGGTGTATTTCTTTATTCATTCCGGATAAAGGAGAGAACGAATAGAATAGATAGTTGTTTATCTGGAACAGAATGAATAAAGAAACAGCATTGGAAAAAAACGAACATTTTGGGTGTATTTCATTATTCATTCCGGATAAAGGAGAGAACGAATAGAATAGATAGTTGTTTATCCGGAACAGAATGAATAAAGAAACAGCATTGGAAAATAAAGAACATTTTGTTTTTGTTAAAACCAGAAACATATTTTTCGTATTTAATTAAAGACAACAAATACACCAGATAAAATTTAAAAAATAAAAATGCAACAAAGCAATCTAACACATTTAAACTAAAAAATTTTTCCATTTTCATTTAGCTAAATTTTACTTCAAACAATCGAATATAACCTCAAACACAAGGAATATTCTTTTTATTCTACCTTAGCTGATAGTATAAAATGAACGCCTTTGGAATATTCCGTAATAATAAAGAAATACAAAAAGAATATTCCGGATAATCAAGCCTGAATAAAGAAACAAAAACAGCCATTCCGAAGGTCGGGAATGAATAAAGAAATACAGCCTTTGTTTATGTTAAAATCAGAAACATATTTTTCGTATTTAATTAAAGACAATACACCAGATAAAATTAAAAAAATAAAAATGCAACAAAGCAATCTAAAACATTTAAACTAAAAAATTTTCCCATTTTCATTTAGCGAAATTTTACTTCAAACAATCGAATATAACCTCAAACACAAGGAATATTCTTTTTATTCTACCTTAGCTGATAGTATTAAAAGATCGCGTTTGGAATATTCCGTTATAATAAAAAAATACAAAAAGAGTGTTCCGGATAATCAAGCCTGAATAAAGAAACAAAAACAGTCATTCCGAACGTCTGGAATGAATAAAGAAATACAGCCAAACAATTCTTACCCGAATGTTAATTTTTAACTAGCGTTGGAAAGGTAGTTAAAGAGAATTTAATCTCAAATAATTTTGTGAAATTTTGGTGGTTGGCGGTTCCATTCCCTCTTACGGTGAAAATCGAGCTTCCAGATTTTGACTTGCAGTTTTTTCTCAGACTTTTGTCACGTTTTTTTTTTTTTTGATATTTTGGCCTATAACAGCCAAACCATTGAGATTTTTGTCTTAGTATTGGATCGAAAATCTCAATGGTTTGGCTGTTATAGGCCAAAATATCCAAAAAAAAACGTGACAAAAGTCTGAGAAAAACTGCAAGTGAAAATCTGGAAGCTCGATTTTTCACCGTAGACGTATGGTCTAGTGGACTTTTTTGCTCAGTACAATCCCAAGAATTAGAATCGCGTAGCGCCCATTAACACTTTTTTACCTCCATACTAATCGCCCCACTCTAGTGGGTACTCAATGACTTAATGAGATATGGTAATTTTGACATCTAAACACAAATATTTTTTTGATTAACAAACGTAAGGTAAGGTAATTGATTCGAAGAAGGGGTTCGAAAAACATCTTTCAAAAATTTAAAATAAGTTTTTAAGCAATATAAAAAAGAGGGTGGTTACTCAATGGGTTCAAAAGGTATGGACTTTTTAACATCTAAAGAAAAATTGAAATTGAAAATTATTTTTGTTTAGATGTTAAAATGATTGTAAGCTTGTTTCTCAAACTCTTCTCGAATGATTTTCTCGTATGCTTTTCTCGAACTGACGTCACGATGACGTTATTCTCGTTTGCTCTGTTTCTGCAAATGTGGTGAATCAAATCTGTCAATCGAGTTCATTCTCACTTGGTCTTTGGAAAGTGAGTTTGAGCACTAAATTATAAATTTCGATTGGTTCTACGAGTTTCAATTGGTTTTAGCATCTTTTAAAGCTATTAATGAGGTAATTAAGACAAAAGCAATGGTGAGTTTTTCAAGTTGCAGAAACACTAATACTCGACCGAACGAGTTCGACCGTTCGAGAATGACCTACGTCACTTTCATTCGAGTACTCTCGAATGATTTGTAGAAACGAGCTACATATCTCATAATGACCCATCATAATGACCCCACTCTAATTTTTATATTGTTGAAAAGGTAATTTTACCAGGTTTCAGAAAAAAATTATTTTCAACTCCATTTAATTTTGAAATGGTGCACTTCGTATCCTTTCTTCGAAATCTATTACCTTACCCCAAGGGATGGAACGCCCAACCACCTAAGCCAACAAACCTTTCCTGAAACTATTTTTGGATTAAATTTCGTTCAATTACCTTTCCAACGGTAGTTCAAACCTAAAATTCGGTTACAAAATTCGTTTGCTAATAAAAAAAATTTTTGTGTTTAGATGTTAAATTTACCATGTATCATTAACGCATTGAGTCCCTATCCTAATTTTTATATTTTTGAAAAAGCAATTTTGCCAGCTTTAAGAAAATAATTATTTACATTTTTTTAATGGTGTCCCTCGCACCTCTGCATCGAAATTAATAACCTTGCAGCAAGGGATGGATCCCCAACCACCAAAATTTCCCAAATTATTTTTGGATTAACCCAACAGTAGTTCACACTTAACATTCGGTTCTGAAATACTTAAGACATGAATTTTTAGTAAAATTTTTTTTTCGATGTTTTTGCCGATTTTTGTCAATTTTGTGCACCCTGTAACTCCGCCAAAAATCCCTCAGTGATGCTTCATGCAAAATTTACCCAAATCGAAGATTGTCATTCCGTAATTTTTATTTTTCCGGTACGCTTAAAATGGAATCGCTGATCTAAATTTCAGTTAATCTCTTCGGAATTTCAATTGATCTAATCTGAATTTTAAATTATCTTTTCTCAATTTCAATCGATATTTTCCGAATTTAAAGTTACCTATTCTGAATTTTTAATAGAATTCTATAGTCCAGCTGATCTAAGTATTCTGAATCTGTTGAAATTTTCTAAATTTTAACAAAAAATTCATACATTATTGAGGCATTGCATATTTGAAATAAAGTGAAAGAAGTAGTCGCAGAATTGTTATTTTTTGTACAGCGCCGGTTTTAGTATTACAGATTTTAAAAATGAAGAAAAATAGTTCAATTTGTTTGGGCAGTTACGCATTATCCCATTATCCCCTTTGTTCGTTCAAGAATGTTCGCAGCTTTTCGCAGAAAATATTTATTTCTAAATGTTGAGTTAAATTCTTTATTTACACATTTTTATAACTACAAATCTTAGATCAATTTAGCACCATTTCTTCTGGTCTAACTAACTTAGCGAACTGAAAAAAATTTGCTCTTAAAAAATTCATTATTAAAAACTTAGTTTTAAATAAATTATAAAATTGTTTTTAAAAAAATATATTTAATAAAAAATGAAAAAAGTAAAAGATAAAAATATATTAATAATAATTTAATTAATAAATAAATTTCAGAAAAATATAACTATTATGAAAAATGTTGCGACTGCATATAAAAATTAAGAAGACTTTTTTAGGAAATTGTTTTGGAAATATGCTCCTAAGGGCTAGTTCTCATCTAGAGGTCCAAAAACACGGTGATTTTCTTGTTTTTATTTTTCTTAGTAGGAAGTTGAAGAACACTTAGAGTTTTTGGCCGTTATTTATTAACTCTTATAGTGACAAAAATATTTTTTTGGATGCATTAAGGTGTAATGTAAAGTCTCAATACGCCGTCAAACGTCACGTTGAAAAAACGTTCATGTCATCTGATTTAAAAAAAAATCAAAAAATTTTATAAATCATATTATATTTATTGTAGTTTGAACCAATAATATAAATAAATAGTTAAAAATTACAAAAATTAATTTTCACATTTGAATTGCGGACATGTGAATTTTTAGCAACGTTTTTTTTACATTTTTGGCTCTTTAAAATGCTCTAACAAAAAATTCCGCCAATATTATCTGAATTTAAGTTTGGATTTAATTGGATCCAATAAATTTTATCTACTTTAAAATAAAAATAAAATCCAAGTCAATCCATAGAGTAGCTCTTGATATATCATGGAGACCAGTTTAAAAAATATGATTTTTCAGAAAACGCGTTTTAAGATTTGCTTAACGATTTTTTCAAGTTCATTTTTGAAAATATTAGTTCCTTTGAGACATGAATTTTAGTAAAAAATTTTTGTCGATGTAACTCCGCCAAAAATCCCTCAGTGATGCTTCATGCGAAATTTACCTAAATCAGAGATTGTCATTCCGTAATTTTTATTTTTCCAGTCATACATATTCTAATCATCATAAGCTATCGAAAAATTAAAAAAAAATTAGGTTTTTGGTCGAGTTTCATCAGAACCAGAGTTTAATTTATTCCCGATTTGGGTTTTTTATGTTGAAAAAATTAATCATTTTTAAAATTTATATTTGGGCATTTCCGTAGCTACGCACGTGACAGTCGTACGACTATAATGAGTGGAAAAACAAAGAAAAATTAGACTTACAGTTTACTTATTTTGATTTTTCAATAGTTTACTAAGCGCACTATACAAGGTGTAAAAGCTAAGAGTTATCAAAAGTTCGGCTCTCAATTAGAAGCCACCAAAATTGATACGTTACGTGACACAAAATAAAAGTATAATATACGTTATGTGACAGATTTTTGCCTTCAAAGAAGTGCAAATATTTTGTTGTTTTATTGAACTAGAAAAACATATAAAGTGTAATTTAGGACCGTTATAATCGAAAACTGAAAAAAATTATATCAAACTTTGTATTATACGAGTAGATGATATTTATTATACTTATAAAATTTCAACTTTAGTTAAAATTTTTCAACTTTTATCACCATTTTTTAAATTTTATTGCCATTCATCATGTTTGCTAACATTTTTTTAAATTCAAATTGAGGTTTAAATGAATTTTAAGTAACATTTAATTTTTCAGTAGTGGTAGAGTAAGTGCGGTCCACGTGGCCCACGTGTGTAATATAGCCCGCAGTAATATTTTCCAACTGAAAAGGCCTAGACGCGCCACTGTGTATTCATTTCAAATATTTGTGAACTGTTTATGGCTCATTTAATGTGGTGAGTGTGGCGTGACAGATGTGCGATGCATAGCACGTGATAATTTTTTTGAGTTTACATCGTAATTTTTTTGGTAAGTTTTCTTAAACGTTTTTTAATTTAATATATCAATTTTTTTCTGGTGATTCAGTTTTTCTGGCAAAAAAAAAACTTGTTTTTGTGTGAATTTCGCTGTTCATAACTTTTTTTAATTTGGACCACCATAATGCATGTTTTAACACAGGATAGTCCATATAAGTCGCACTTTTTTGAGAAGTGCTATATTAAAGTACCTTGAATGTTTCATTCCCAGCCTTTTGTTATATATTTATACCCCCACGTTTAAAAAACGTAATAGGGGTATATAAACTTTGTCACTCCGGTGTAACGCCGATAAGGAGGCGTGACCGGTATAGAAAAGTATATATATTCCTCCTGAGCAAGGTTGCCAGCCAAAATTCAGAACAATTCCCATGAAAATTACCTTTTTTCTAAAGTAACATAAATTCAATACCACCAAAATTCGCATGGTAAAGGTAAACAAAAAAATTCCCACAGCAATTAAAAAATACCACAAAAATCCCACGATCATTAAAAATTACCACAAAAATACCACGCGTTTTAAAAATACCACCAAAAATCCCATATGCATTTAAAAATCCTACAAAAAATCCCATACGTATTAGAAAATACCACGAAAAATCCCATATGTATAAGAAATTTTAAATAATTTTGAAATATCAGAAATTTTTGCATTTAAATAAGCAGAAATAAATAGACACGTCCATAAAAATTTTGCATTTATTGTCTTTGTTTCAAAACTATAACAAATAAATAACCTACAAATTGTTTCACATAAAGTTAATTGTTATACATATCACATGTTTTAGTCTTATATTTGAGATCGTGAATTTTATTTGTTTGTTTCCATTTAATAATTTCTAAAACGAAATTATGCTTATAAAAATAAAATAATAAAAAATAAACAAAATAAAATAAAAATATTTTTTTCAAAAATATTTGTGGTTTGTGAGGTGATAAGCAATTGATTTTAACACAATATAATTTTTCAAAAATTCAGGTACATATTTCTAATATTAAATAATAAAAGTGACTTCAGAACAAAAAATAAACAAAATAAAATATATATACAATTTTTAAAGATATTTGTGCTTTGTGAAGTGATAAACAGTTAAGTTAACACAATATGATTTTTCAAAAATGTAGGTACTTATTTCTAATACAAAATGATGTAAGTGATTTTAAAAATAAAAAATAAACAAAATAAAATAAATATTAGTTTTCTAAGATATTTGTGCTTTGTAAAGAGATAAACAGTTAATTTCAATACAACATGATTTTTAAAAATGTAG
Organism: Dichetophora obliterata; assembly: GCA_963920525.1. Taxonomy (NCBI): domain Eukaryota; kingdom Metazoa; phylum Arthropoda; class Insecta; order Diptera; family Sciomyzidae; genus Dichetophora; species Dichetophora obliterata. The sequence goes on from OY986439.1 coordinate 52,045,644, forward strand.
GTACTTATTTCTAATATAAAATAATATACATAAGTGACTTCAGAAATAAAAAATAAACAAAATAAAATAAATATAAGGTTTTCAAAAAAATTTGTGCTTTGTGACTTCAATAATAAATATTTTTAATTCATTAAGAACGAATGAATTGAATAAATGAGAATAACATAGTTTTGTTTTTTGTGTTCGTATATATCAGGGATGGAAAACGTGCGAACACATTTTTAACACTTCTCTTACACTCACTATTTACAACTAAAAAACTAAAGAAATAATAGTGGTATTCAATGAACGCCGTATTTGTGATGTTAATAGCGTAAGGACGATATTTTTACAGAAGCTCATTTTGCGACGTGCGCAGCTTACGACACAAAATTGTGGTATAAACAGAGCATATAATGCGTAAAATAGCACTGTGATTTAATTTGGATTTTAAAAGATAATTGCTCAATAATGGATTCGATAAGTAAACTTGCAAATATTGTCTATTATTGTTTTGGTAGTACTTATATATTTCACTTTTTTTTTAATTTTAAATTAATTTTTGTAAGCTTAACGCTTGCATGCAGAAATGTAGAATTTTCAGAAAAGGTCAGAATTTTGTTTAGAAAAGAATGCGCTATTAGTTTTTATGCAATTTTGTGATGTCAACTTGTTCTTAAAACAAATATGCAATTTAATCGTTTATATTAAGGGTAAGTTCGAAGAAATGTACAGCGTAAACTTATAGCTTTACTTTGATGATTAAGATTTTGCTTAATAAAAATGAAAAAAAAAAATTTCAAGAAAAAATTCCCAAATTCTCATGCAATTAAAAAATACCACACTGAATTCCCACGCTAGTTAAAAAATACCACGCTGAATCAAAAAATACCATGGGAATTCCCAAAAAAAAAAAATTCCCAAGATCAATTAAAAATTACCACGAATGGGATTTTTCCCACAATACTGGCAACCTTGCTCCTGAGTCGATTTAGCCATGTCCGTCTGTGGTCACGATAACAACCGTAATTTTTTAGCTATCGTAACGAAATTCAATATATAAGCTTTTTATTCAAAAAAGGTCAAGTTCGAAAATGAGCCAAATCGGATGAAAACCACGCAAAAGTGACTTAACCAAAACGGTAAAATCTCTTTAAAATTCACAAAAATTAATCTAATTACTTCAAATTTTGCACAGCATCTTTAATATTTATTATAAACTTTGAGTATGAAATTTGTACAAATGGTATGAAAACCACGCCTATCTCCCATACAAAGTGACCTAACCAAAACAGTAAAATCTCTTTCAATTCCACAAAAATTAATTTAATGACATCAAATTTTGCACAAAACCTTTATTAATATAAACTTTAGATATGAAATTTTGGAAAAATCTTCGTCCGTGGGTGTATTTTCACTTCGGCCCAGTTGAAGATAATTCCTTACTAGTTTTTTCATATACTTTTTTAATGAGGACTGAATTAAAAATAATTTTCAGACTATTTAAAAACATAGATATACGAATCAAAGTTTAACTCGCTGTTTTATTTTCAAAAAAGTTAAGCGTGTTCCATATTTACCGAACTTACCCTACACCTTTTGACGACCCTTGTTTGGTCGCTGTTTTATTTTTGTTCGCTTCCAACATTTATCGTAACAAGAATGATTAACCCAAATAATATTTCAGCCCTACTTTTCTCGCTTCTAGTGTTATATCCAAGATTGCTGTAAAGACTCTCAAAAATTGAAGATGTAAAATATGGGTTTAGGTGAAATTAATAAAGATTTATTTTTTCGCGTAGTTCTGATCGATGAACGATCTTGACCGAAAAATTTAGAGAATTTCAGCGCAAATAAAGTCCTTTGGTAGGTGAAAGTTGCTTTTCAGGTCCTTAGATATAAGCAACTTGATTTCACTGAAGTTAACCCATTAAAGACATCGTATGATATATCATACGTGATCGAAGCATTTTTCAAAAATCCTCAGACACTGTTAAACTTTTGCTTACAACAGTGTGAGAAAGCCAAAAGTGTGCTTTTTCCAAAAAAAAAAAAATTTACATTTTAATCCTTTTTGTTTACTTGTTCGCGCCTGTTAATGCAGTATTAAAAAAAAGTGAAAAATGCTACTCAGGTGAGTTATTTTGTTTTATAAACATCAAGAAAAAAGAATATATAATTAAAAAAGTGCATTACGTTAACCCATTTCCGGCGGCTCCTTAACTACCTGGCCGAAATCAATGAAACTTCGTCCAGAGTCTATATATGGCTTTAAACTTTATTTGGCAAAATTTTAAATTTTTACCTCCACAGGTAAGGGCTGGACGGACTGATGCATTTTTGCACCACTAGCTGCATCACATACCTTCACAGCCGAACCGGCCCATTTTAAAACAGCAAACGGGCTCTAAATTTATTTTAACATAAAATTTAAAGCTTATAATAGTTACTACTGAAAAGCAATTTTCGATATGGCCATTTGAAATTTTTCCGGAATTTTCAAAAATCAAAAAATAAAAAATCCCAAATATTGCGAAGCGCCGTGGGCGTAAATCAAAGTAAACGACCGAATCGCCTCAAACCAAATATAATGTATATTGTCAAAGATCCACACTAACATAATCCCTACAGTGCCAGGTAATATGCCTTTTGCGCTCACCTGGAGAAAATTCTAAAGTTACTGGTGCAAAAATGCACCAATAGCTGAAAATGGGTTAAAGTTGAACGCCTACGCTACGAAAAGAAAATTTTCCAATTTATCATTTTTCTATTTTTTTTTTTGTTTTTTTTTTATTTCTCTATTTAAAGACCCCTTATGCGCTTCGCCACACCCAAATCTTTTGAATTTTTTTTTTTATAAACTTCAGAGTTTTCCGTTTTATATTAATAAAAATTTATGCTGATAATTGTAAAAGCTAAACTCAACGGATTCTGGTAGTGAGCAGTAATGGGTTAAGGTATAAAACTTGCTTCAGATTCAATACCACATGTTTCTACAACTCTACGCCACACTTAATTAGAACATCTCACAAAAAATTTCACTAGATTGCCCCTACTTTCCAACACCACCATTTTCAATTTGAATTACAGGAAAGATCAATTGAAATTCAAAAAAGATCAAGTGAAATCCAGAAATTTAATTTATATTCCCTTTGAAATTCAGAATAGATCAATAGATATTTTGAAAAGATCAATTGAATTTTGGAATAGTTCAATTGATACTCAGAATTTCATTGTTCCAGAAATACCCTGGAAATGAAATATAAAAACCCTCGGGCAAAGTAAAAATTTATGTCGTAGAAAAAAATTTGTTTCGACGAGGAGCTTTTAAAAATGCACAAAGCTGGTGAGGTTAAAAATTCGTTCCACTCTAATGTACATGTATTCAATTCGAAATGTAATATTTCAGCACTTCTGTGTAGTCATTCTGTTCACAATTATATTCTTTTTTATCAACTCTATATATTTGTTTAACTCCCAATCTAATTTTGAATAATGTCGTCAAATGACGTGGGGAATTAGTAAAAAAAAAAAGTAAAATCGGAAATTCCACTTTGAAGTGGATTGAGTGGATATAATATAATAAACACTTAGTAAATTGATTAAATAACTTTCTTGAAAATTCTGTTAAACACTTAACATTGTTTGGGTTCTTTTTTACTTTGTAAGTAATGACATTGATATCAACTATTTTATTATAAAAGAAAGTGATAATAGATGTTAATTTTTTAATAAATAAAAAAAACAATCAGCTTAAATATCGCAGTGAGTCAAATTCTTCACAAATACACTGTACAGCTTGACTAGTTATAAAAACATATGTGTAGAGTCTACACTGTACACTGTAAACCATAAAAACCGGTGTATAATAAAGCAAAAAAAAGCTGTGTTTGATATTAACCTTCATGTGGCACACATATGTTACTAGGAATATCCAACATAATCAAGATCATAACTTGATTAGAAATCCAACTCAGAAATCAGTCAGTCAGTTTTCAAATTTTGTATTTTTTAATTCTAAGGTGTTTAGTTATTCCATTTTTCAAAACATTACACTTGATAACTGGCATCTGGCACACAGTGGGACAAACCCCTATTGTTCCAACCAAATTGATTTTCCGGTCATAGTACCTATAGAGGCTGTTCAGACTTGCCTCAAATGAGACGACTCACTTGCCTCATTTTGACGTCTACAGGCAAAGGGAAAAGCGGAAAGGTGACATGTTACGTGAGGCAAAAATTTTAAAAATTTTGCGACTCATTTTGACGTACGTAAGAGTGAAGTTTGTTATGTTGAAATTTTTGCTCTTTTTAGTTTGTTCTGGCGCGAATTAATTTTGTTTATTCATTGTTGTTCGCAAATTAATATTCTTTAAATAGTGAAAACTTAAGCATTTAATAATTAAAAAGAAAACAAACGAAAAAAAAAACATAAACGCCAAAATAATGCAGCCTCGAAGTGAGGCAATAGTTTGTGTGTGAACACCTGATAGCTAACTTATGTCAAAATGAGGCAAGTAAGTCGCCTCATTTGAGGCAAGTCTGAACAGCCTCATAAGAACAATTTTTTAGAACAACATAATAAGGCTATTCACAGTTTGAATACGCTGGTCTGCTATTTGTACGATTTGATATTTGTACGCCAATTTACGTAAGCGTATTTTGCTTTGTTGTTGTTTTGCATGCAAACGAAAATACGCAAACAAGCGTTAATTAAAGTAGCCCTTGGACGTGTTTTTTATACCTCGTTTTTTTATGCTATGTCTACGGCCGCCATATTACATACATCACAGGGTTGCATAATTTGTGAATACGACAGTCACATGGCAGATTGCTCACAGTTTCAACAATAAAGGCCCAGTTATAATAGACGTAACGTAATGTGATCTAATGTCAGTTGAGCAGTGCGTTCTTTCACTTATTGTTTGAAACAAAACTTTCTTATACAAGTGATTATAATAAACGTAACGGGACGTAAAGATCCGTCGATTTCTAGGCTACTTTACATTACGTCTGTTCAAAGAGCAACTAAACGTTGATTAGATTCGATTATTGCGCTATTTGATATTGTTGAACTACGCTTTTTGTTGAGTTTTCGTTATTAATGTGATATTTCTACATATCCACAGCTATGGATGACGATGTTTCAATTTAACTTGCACGGGAACGTGCAATTATTTATGACAAACAACTGCCTGGCTACTGCCTATTATAATTGCTACAACGTTTTCTTACATTACGTCCCGTCCCGATGACAGTTGACAACATTTCGTTACTTTACATTTCGTCTATTATAATTCTACCTTAACAAATGCTATAAATACGATTTGTAAAAGGTACGCTTAAACTGTGAATACCCTTAATACCTAGCAGAACAACTTTTTTGCTTTCTGTCTGACCTGATTTTTTATTTTCATTTTCAATTTTTACTTATTTTTAATTGAAGGAGTAAAGTTTTTGGATATAAAATTGAATCTTTAGGTCAAAAAGTCCGTGCTATAAATCATTTCTTGAATATACGTTTATCAATTACATTAGGCAATAACACTAATGAATTTGCCACTATAAATTTATAATGTTTTTTAACTACAAAACTAAGGAGCATTTTAACTTCTATGAAAAAAATTTTCTTAATTTGTTTGAAAAAGTCGTCCTCAAAGCCAACAATTTTAACGCCCGCTGGTACCTCAAGCCTGAGAACCCAATTGTACATGGTGTTTCATAGCAGGGGACCTAGAACCGACCCATGCGGGACTACACTGGAGACATTGTTCGTCTTCGTGAATTCTTCTGTGTCGTAGTCCAGGACTCTTTCACTGAAGTAGTTTGATTCGATCTTCATGAAGTATCGTGGTACTCTAAAGATCCTGAAGACTGTCATAATCTGACTCCAGTTAGTTGAGTTTAAAGTGTTTCTCGCGTCGAGTGTTGCCACCAAACAGTACTACTTTGCGCCCCTTGCTCCTGCAATTGACTTCTGCGTGGTACTGGGTTTTTCCAAACCCAAACTATCGGACGGAAAGTCCTCCCCCCGCTTGGATCGCATTTTCAATACGGTTTCACAACGCTCGCTCAAAGCCCTTGCCTATTGCGTCGAGTAGGCGAAGAGTCCCCGTAGTCTGAGGGGATATTTTTATGTTTTCAGACTAACCGTTTTTTATGTTTTCACACTATCTCCTCTTTTCCACTATCTCCTCTACGTTTACAGTAAATATGGGCCGTAGCTCGTTGTATCCCTCAGATTGCTAGTTCGCTGTGTGATACCAGTCCGGAGCTGTGGGGAGCTAAAACTGGTAGTAATATGCTTTCAGTATGCTACGAGGTCAGACCAAAGACTTTGTTTGGTACCGTGGTAACCCCTAGGGATATGTCAGGTTGACTGATTGGATTGGACCTTCGGGGAGATTTGCGGTGGTTATGGTTTATGCCCATATCGTGGGCAGACCTATCAAGGTCGTTGTTGGCTTGCACTCTAAAGCTGGACTTGAATTTTGTGAATTTTTTCTTTAGAAATATTTTACGATAAAACATACAAATGTTAGACCGTTTTTGGGTTGAATCGGGTGCGAGGATTTCATTTCTGGCATAAATTTTGCTCTAGCTGTGTATGTTTTTATACAAAAAATAACTCAAGAAAAAATTCACAAAATTGAAGGTGTAAGGTTAAAGTGCACCCCTAAGCCCCTTTTTTTATGCCCGAACCGAAAATCGCCCAGGCAACATCGGTTTGCAAATCGACCCAGCCTAATGTATGTATATCTGTCTGTCTATACATAAGGCGATAAATTAACCATTTAGGGCCAATTTTTCAGTGCGAGCTTAAACTCTAGTCAAATTAAACCGAGCTTAACTCACCAAAATTGGACGTTTAAACTCGGTTTAGGCAAAAAAGAAACACATTATATGATAGTTTTAGTCAATTTAACTTCAACGAATGCTAAAATATCGAGAGATATTTTACGTGAAGAGAAGAAAGACAACGAAACATTTTAGATAGCGGATACACAGCTGATTTTAATATCATAAAATTTTTAGACAAAGAGAAAAATCAAAACAAAAGATTCACGTTGAAGAGTCCGAGAATTCAACAAAAACAAAAACTAAGGACAACAATGAACACAAAAGAAGGCAAAAATGCAACAAAAGCTGACTACACACTAGCTTTAAACAGTTTGAATTGTTAAGTGTTACATGTTAGCTCAAGTTTTTGTTTGTGATTTTGTAAATGTTATTATTATATATTATTTGTTGTGATAAGTGTTGTCAAATATTCGACAAAATGTAGATACCGGTTTCTCGAAAAAACCGAAAATGACAATTTTGTAAAAACCTATTTTTCGAATATTTAAATAAATATAACCGGTTTAAACCGATTAACCGGGTTTCTACAAAAACATTTCGTTTATATAAATTTATACTTTTAAATTTAATAAAAAATTTATAGAAAAATTAAAGGTATCCTATATGTTTTTTTTATATAGTCCATTTAAATAAAGGTTTTATTAAACGTATTTTATACATATACATTAAGACAAAAAAATAATAGTACTAATATTAAATCCATATATATATATATACTAATTTATACTTTTTATTAACTGTTTTCATGCTTTAGGTAAGGTGGCGGCAGGTCTTTAGACAAGCCCACTTAGACCAAATTATTGGTCCATTGTGTTACCGCGGAATGGAAGAAGGGAATAATGAAGTGAAACTTTTTTTTAGGATATTTTTAATGAGGCAGAAGCTGTAGAAACATGTGATAGTAAATCTAAAGCAAGTGTTATGCCTTAACCTCAGTCAAATCAAGTTACTAAGCGTTCCTCTCCACCAACTTTTCTTACCACCACCAACTACAACTATCGTCCTAAATTGCTGTTTTTTAAAGGTCCTTTGATTAGAAATAAGAAAAGAAAGGTTATAGCGTAGGACCATGGCCCAGCCAGGATTCGAACCCGGAACCCCTATACTAAATAATTTCAACGTTTTACACTTAATTTTAATTTGAGACATCTCGTGGTGACATACGTTTTGCCACTTTACCGAAAACTTTAAAGCATTTTTAAATTATTCAAGATATGCATTTATTATCATGTTGATAACTTGTGAACCATTAAGAATTGAAGTTTTGTTTTGCAGTAAAGTTCTTCCTATTATTCCGGCCACAGAAACAAGCCTTGAACAGAAAAAAATAAAATACAGATTAATGGGAAGTAAGAAGTTACATAAAATTTTGTTATAAGACCAGGATCAACTTAATTTTTCAGAATTTTTTTGTTTTACTAATAAAAATAAAAAAGAAAAATGCATCTATGGTACTAAAATTGACTTTTTTAGACTCGATAGTTTGCATGAATAGATAAATTAACATACATAAAAATAGTTTTCCGAAAAGTTGAGGAATTTATGTTGTCTACTTCATCTACGATCTGCTATCGTTTATTTTTGCCGGTAGCACGTAACTAGAGGCAACATACAACCACGTATACACATGATTTTAGGTGTCAGCGTCCGATTTTACATAAGCAATGTAAAGTCGAAGTCAGTTCTCAAAGAACAAAATCACAAAAAATTTGAGTACTAACAGTAGTCAAAAAAACAATACTATTTAATTTGCTACACAATAGTTTCATATTCCAAAAACCGTGTGAATTTGTGCTCCAATGACTACGCTATATCGCTCTCATTTTAAAAGAGGGTTGCCGAAATGAGAAAACGTCAAAAATGTACGCAACCCTTTATATAAATAAACCTTGGTTTTAGGCAATTTTTCGAATTTCGAAAAATCCTTTTAAGCCGATATTCTAGAATATAAAAACTAGCAAATAATGATTTTTTTCATATTTCGATTTTCTACACTACAATACTGCCTTAAAATAAAATTTATTCTAAAAAATTGGACAACATTTTGTTAAAGAAAATAATTTTATCGTATTTCCAATCAAGTTTGCTCCTTGAAACTGTGTTAAATAAAAGCATTATTTGTGAGTTGTTGAAGTTGAAATACTTTGCGATATCTAATAACCAAATTCAACAATCTGTTCTTGAGTTGTAACCAAAAATATACAAGTGCATTTACGAAAATCAACTTCTATTAAAAAATTAACATTATTTTTTAATTACTTATTTTTTCTAAGTGTAGAACACATCAGAATATTATAGCCGCTCTCGGAACACAGACATTTTTATTTAATTTGTCCCATTGTGTTATCGGTCTAAACGGATTTTTAATATTATTTTTTAAATATTTGTGGAAATGGTTTTCCCAAAAAACCATAACATTTTCGAATATTTTCATACTCGTAAAAGATTAACTTTATAAAAGAATTCTACTAAACTTGCTTTGAGTTTTTTTGTGAACTTTTTTGAATTTTCCGAGCCATTTTTCGAAAAAATGGGCACCGAGTTAGTCACAAATTAAATATGGCTACTTTTTCGGGTGAATTTTAAAAAAAAACAAAAGTTTCAATAAGACGCTTTTTTGATCTTAAGGCTAAATTTTACTTCGAAAATTAAAAATGGTTTTTAGTACAAACTTACTTTTCCAATAAAAAGTGTAAGAATTAGGGAATGACTATTATTTAAGTGGAACACTTAAAAAAATAATTAATTCGCTAGTTCAAATACTACAAACGAAAAATCAATTTGCGTGGAACAATAGGATTTTTTCCCACTGTCTGGCACTTGGCAAAAAACGACTTCATTTTAATTGCTTATTTTCCGCAGATAATTTAAAATCTAATCGGAAGATTATGACAAAACTCCATTTTAAAGTAGGTATTAAATTTGTCAGTTTTAATTGAAATATTGTTTTCGTTAGAAATGAGCTATCTACAGATTATATCAGGCATAATTTAATTCAAAAGTGCGCTACCTAAAATAAAAAATTGTTTTTTGCTCTACACTGAGAAAAGTGTAAGATTTCATTAATTAAATATGTTTTTAATGTGGCGCCTGTCTAACGATACTATTTATTGTTTATTAGCAAATTAAGGTTAATACATATTATCAAGTATAGTCGAAGCTTGTTAAACACGTATGTATATGTTGTGTTAAAGCAATTATTTGTTTACATGGTTTTGTTTGGCGTAACTACATAATAAGGGTTCTCATCTTAGCATGTAAACATGTATAGCATTTAAACTTTTTATGAGCGATAGAGTGTAAATAGCGTAAATGTCGACAAAATGGCATTTTTTTACATTTTAAACCTTTTAAAACCTTCATTAGCATAGAAAAATAAATAAAACGTGTTCATATTTACTTCAACTACTTTAAATATGTAATGACTAGCGCCAAAGGCAACCTCATTCACACGCGTAGATTTACATGCTAGTTTACACTATAAAATAGACTCGGAAATGATGTAAACTCACGCCCATACAAATTTTGACAGATAGTTTACGCGCATGTAAGTTCACAAGGTTTACAATGTTTACGGGTCAGTTACATGCTTTGATGAGAACCCTTATTGATTTGGCATACATTTTAATCCACTATTTTAGCTTTAGTAATAAGTAACTAAAATCGGGTAATAATACCATTCGGTAAAAAACAATTTTTTCAAAAATCTGAAATTTCTTTATTAGTTTTGTGCACTTTAATTTTTCTTTGTTTTTCCACTCATCACAGTCGTACGACTGTCACGTGCGTAGCTACAGAAATGCCCATATGTCATTTTCGTTTCATCGAGTTTCAAATCGCAACAGTGCTAAATAAGTTCACTTCAAAAATCTTTGTTCATATGAATGATAACACTAAAAACTAAAGGATTACATATTTTCTCACACATGTGTGTTTTTGCGCCTTTTTGATAAAATCGCATTTTGAGGTTTAATCGGAAATGCAATTTGTTCTTATAGTATACAGATGCTTATATACATATACATTTCGATATTATTAGAGAAATCGAGTGAAATTTTTATGAAAAAAAAAAAATTCGAAATAAAAAAATTAAAATGATAAAGACCTTTAATCTAATATATTAAATTTAAACTTTCTTTCGTTTTCAGCAATCAAATTAATAATTGAAAATGTTAAGACTTTGTGTCAAAGTATAAGATTATCCTATTGTGATATGGAGTATCAATGAAATTTTTGGGAATTGTTTCACATTCGCCGCTTTCCTCTAGATAAGCAAAATTTTTTTTGTTAAGTGAAAACTTTTTTAGGCGCGTTCAGAACTTTATGGTAGAGGGTAAAACAATAGATTCGCAATATCGTCACGCTGTCGGCAACATCAATCATTTCTGTTGATAACATGCAGCTGTTGCTAACATGCCTGTTTGTGCTTTTTTGTGCGTGATACATACATATTAAAACTTCTGCGCTATCGCCAAAGTTTTCAGAACAGTTAAAAAAGTTTGAAAACAAAAACGAACTGCTGACCCAAAGCTTTTCAAAAAGCACTCAAAAATGCCTTTCGGAGTGGTTTTTTCCCCAATGGTAGCGGACACTGCAAACACAGGTGTTCTTGCTTTTGCGTGTATTTCTAACAATTTGTTGGTGTTGTTGGGTTTTGATGTTATTGTTGCTGCAGTCTTCAAATAATTTTTAAAGTTTACATGTGATGCAGCTCAAGGTTGATTAATATAGGTTAGGACACTTGAGAGAAAAGCACTCTTTTTTAACCTTTGTTCGAACAGTCAAAGTAGCTGCTAGCTAAAAATTGTACAGATTCAGGTTTTTTTTCTTGATTTTCTCTTATCCATTTTGACAGTTCGACTGAGCTTCTCTCAAGTCACTTAACCTATATTAATCAACCTTGATGCCGCTGATCTAAAAAACGATGCTTACGTAAAAAATACAGCATAGCGTGTAAACAGCACACATAGCAAAATTAGACAAGGTAGTATTAGGCGGAGAGCCGGTGACCGAAACTGTCAAAACGAAGCTTTCATACTAAATCTGCAACCAATGATAATGCAATATGAAAGCAAAAATTGGCAAAAATACCAAAATGGCTGAATTTGACAGTTATGGTCACTAAGAAATAGAACACATTCAGCCCTAACACTACCTTGTCTAGTTCTACTATGACAGTACAGAAGTGAAACTTCTTAAAATTAAGAATAGGAGAGATTTTTGTAAAAGAGAGAAAGAGAGAGAGAGAGAAGAGAAAAAGAGAGAAATCATCTCAAAAGAAATACAATACAAAACTAACATTTATCTATATCTATACTATTATATAAAATTTAAGTGCAAATCTAATGTTACCACTTTACTTCAAAAGTACTGTGCCAATTTTTATGAAAAATGTTTTAAAATATCATATTTATGCTTATGCTAATTTTTTAGTGATATTTTTCTTTCGAAATTTTAATAAGAAGTTTATTTAATTGAAATGTTAAATTTTTTAGAAAAGCATCCTAGCTGCCATGCATTGCTTATTCATTTTCTTTTCACGCGTTTTTGTTTTGTGGAGTTTTAATAAACTCCATGTTTCCCTCCATTCTTTTCTTTCTCTTCGTGCTCAGCTAGCGCAGCACAACAAAAATAAAATATTATTAAAAAATAAAAAATTTGTAATATATAAACTTTTTATACATTATGATTAGGATTATAAATTATTAAGAATACTAAATTTAATTTTTTATTCATTTTAATGCTATTCACAAAGAATTTCAGAATTTTCAATTATTCTTTTTTATTCATATTTTATTCGTTTTTCATTCTTTATTCATTATTCTTTTGTTATTCATTATTAATTTTTTAAATATTGATTTTACAAAATCTCACAAAAGCTCAAGATTTTGATCAGATGGAAACACAGTATAAAGCATTTCTGTAAAAGTTGAAAAACTTGCGAAAATTCGTATGCGAGGGTTTTTTTCGCTGGCTGTATGTGGAGGAAAACTGAACTAAAAGGCTTAATGTAGCTGCACCAAGCAGAGGATAAAATAAGCGGTATTTTAACCAAATCTCCTGACATTTTTTAAGAGAAAACTGATCTTTAGCACCTGAATCACACTTCAGCTCCAATGCCTCGTCTTGAATGCTTTCAGGAAGTAGCATAACATTAACAATAAATGGGTCACGAACTAACCTAGATTTCCAGTTTTGTGACAAAATATCGCTTAAAATCCTCATAAACGGAGTTAAAGTGAGAAATCAGAAGATTTTTTGCTGAAAATTTCTGTCGCACCCCCCCTGGAAATGGCTCACGCCCCCCTGGGTGCGTACCCCATCAACCCCATCAGTTGAGAACCACTGGTCTACAGTGTGAAAGCATAGATTAGTGCTGTGATTTGCACAAAAGTAAAATTCTAAATTTAAATTTAAATTTTAAATTAATTGATTAATTTTAAATTTTTAAAATTGTTTAGTTTAAAGACCATTGTGAAATACAAAAGTAAGTACTAAATATGTAAATTATTTTATATGTTCTATATTAAAAATTAATAACAAAAGTCAAGTATTTTTTTAAATAAATGGTGGTTAAATTTCAAGGGCCGATGTTCATTTTGAATAAAATACAAATTATTTGGGTAGTTATTGTCGTTTCTTTTTATTATGATAAAATTGGTATGGTTCAATTATGTATGGAACAAAATATCGGCCAAATGGCTGCCGCGACTTCGGCGGCACACCTCCATCCGATGGTCCAAATTTTCGATGACGCTGAGGCATAATTGAGGTTCTATGCCGTTAATGTGCCGAATTATCTCATCCTTTAGCTCTTGAATTGTTGCTGGCTTATCGACGTACACCTTTTCTTTCAAATAACCCCAAAGAAAGAAGTCCAACGGTGTCAAATCACATGATCTTGGCGGCCAATTGACATCGCCACCACGTGAGATAACACGGCCATTGAATTTGTCGCGCAAAAGAGCCATTGTTTCGTTAGCTGTGTGGTAAGTGGCACCGTCCTGTTGAAACCACATATCGTCCACATACATATCTTCCAATTCGGGCCATAAAAAGTTCGTAATCACCTCACGATAGCGAACACCATTCACAGTAACTTCCTGACCGGCCTCATTTTGGAAAAAATACGGCTCGATGATGCCGCCAGCCCATAAACCGCACCAAACAGTCACTCTTTGTGGGTGCATTGGTTTTTCGACAATCACTCTTGGATTATCATTCGCCCAAATACGGCAATTCTGCTTATTGACAAATCCACTGAGGTGAAAATGTGCCTCATCACTGAAGATGATTTTCTTCGAAAATTGATCATCCACTGTTGCCAACTCTTGCCACCATTCTGACCATTGACGACGCTTGAAATGGTCATGAAGCTTTCGTTCTTGAGTCAATTGCACCTTGTAAGCGTGTAAATACAAGTCTTTATGCATAATTAGGGTGCTCACAGTTTCGTTTTATCTGGTTTGTTAACTTTGCCACCTGGTAATTATTTTTGTTTTTGGTTTGCATGCAAAGCAGAGATAACACAAAATACTGAAATTGCCTTGCTTTTATACATGTTGGTCTTTTGTGGTAAACAGGCATCGGTTGGAATATGGAACATTAACTTACTCGAATCTTGTGCTATTAGCTGTAGCACGTTATATAGCATAAAGCATTTAATAATTTTTCCTTTCCGCTTATCCGAGGCATTATTGTTTACAACATATCACAAAATGTAGAAAGCGATTGCGTCAATTTTGATATAAAATATGTAAAGGGGTGCTCACACTTTAAATGTGCTATCTTTTTAGAGTTACTATATTTTAACTTTAAAAGAAAACTGTGAATACCCTTAATGTTCATCAACGACGAGCTTGAGAGGTGTAATTGTTGGGCACGACTACGAGTTAAGGTGGACGGCTCTTCAGCCACACTACCGCGAACAGCAGCTATATTTTCTGCAGTACAAGCTGTACGAGCATGCACTTGTGTTTTCACATCTCCTACAGACCCGGTTTGCTCAAATTTTTGCACGATTTTTCCGAATGTACGCACATTTGGTGCACGATATGCATTTTGATTTAAACGTCTATTTTCATAATAAGCCTGAATAACTTTTAAGCGTTGCTCGATTGTACATCATTCCATGGTTCAAATTGAATTAATCTGAAATTGAGAAATGTCAAATGAAATGAAAAAAACTTGACGTTTAGGTTTGGTTCACATTCAACATCGGCCCTTAAAATTTAACCATCCTTTATTTGCAATACTTGTTTCAATACTTGCGTTTAATAATTTGATATTATTTATGTTTTATTTTTTAACATTTTACCGCTACAATATGTCAGGAAATGATTATTTTAAAGTGTCTTAGATGTTATCTCATTAGCGTGCTTAAGACATTTATTTCTATTTAAGCCCATCATTTCTTTTGACTAATAAATACACCATTTAAAAATGTATATTTTTATTTATTTTATTTTTATTTTATTTATTTATTTAAAGGAACAATGTCGACATGTAAGACAGAGTCTTATAAATGCACTAAGTATGACATGATAACAACAGTTTTTAATACCATGAATGAAAATTAAAGCTAACTTAACAATGTATTATAAATGAATAAAATGTAGACTTAGCTGCTAATTATATTTTATTTAGATTAAAAGTGATAGACAAGAGATTTAAGAAAAGAATTTGAGAATTTCATGCTTAAAGATATGTTTAATTTCGAATTATTTTGATTCCATAAGGCAACGTATTCCACAATCTGATGGCGTTCACAAAAAATAATCTATTGGAATTCAAATAATTATAAACTGGTATTTTAAGGTTGAAATTTCTATTAGATCTGCAGAATTGGAGTTTCACAAATAAGTAATTAGGTGTTTGTGAATATATTAAATTGTGTAAAAAAATACAGTTTCTAGCATTTAAATAACTCAAAATATTACAGCCCAGAATTTTATTGCTCAAGTGACTGATGTGATCAAATTTTCTAAGGCCATAAACGTACCTCACAGCATTATTAAATGCCAGCTCCAGCTTCATCCTGGACCTGGAATCAAGTTTACTGTACACGACATCTGAGTAGGAGATGATTGGCACTATGAGCTGTTGGACTAACTTCTTTCTAGTTTCAAGAGGAACAAATGACGCAGTCCACCTCAAGTTCCGCAACACATAGTAAACCTTACATACAACAGTATTGATATGGTTTTCGCAAGAGAGTGAAGAGTCAATGTGGTAACCAAGATTTTTTATCTTGTCAACAAAATTTAGTTGAACACTATTTAGATAAATGGCAGGTATATTATCGAACGAGACCTTAGATTTAAAAATCGGTAAGACATATGATTTCTGGGGGTTGAGCTTGAGCTTATTAGTTTGAGCCCATTCTGAAATTTTATTTAAGTCATCATTCATTTTAATACATAAGTCATCAACAGGGTTAAGAGGTCTAGACAAGTACAGTTGCAGATCATCAGCATATGCATGCATTGTAACATGCCTGCATTTGCTAAAAATATCATTAATAAACATAGAGAATAAAAGCGGACCAAGTACAGAGCCTTGAGGAACCCCACAATTTAAATTACGAAAAGCGGACAGACTATTACCCACCCTCGCTCTTTGAGTTCTTCCAACTAAGTAACTATATAACAGACGGACTGCCATGCTGGAAAACTTAAAATTATCTTCAAGTTTTTGGCACAATATAGAATGGTCAAAAGCCTTAGAAAAATCTAGCAGGCAAAGAAGATTAATGTGACCCAAATCATATGTAAGTCTAATGTCATCGAATATATAATTGTAGCTTGGAGTTGAATTCATCAATTAATGAATTAATAAACATAAAACACACAAATCATGAAATTTTAGTATTTAACACTAAAAGTAAGTTCCACTGTTATTTTATGGATTTATTTTTTGCCCCACTGTCAATTTTTTAAAATTTAATTTAATATGTTATGTTAATTGAAACGGTAAAATATTTTAACAGACAGCAATCTAGCAGAAGTAACAATAGAATTAGAAGTATAATAACTGATAAGGGTCGGTAAAATGCGAATCACTATAAATTTCTTTATTTAATGGTTCTTCGTCGAAACTAGTTATAGGAATTTTTTTTTAATTTTTTTTATTTCTGAAAATCAATAAATTTGTTTCAGTATATATTTCAAAAAACCCTGCCTCACACAATCTTATCAGGAAACTGAATTCATTGAAGTTGTTAAAACGTTGTAAATACTTTAAGCGTTGTTAATACGTTTTTAACACGTTAACTGCCAGCACAGAAAACACATACACATACATGTTCCTCAGAGCCTACGCGGACATTTTATTGAGGCACACCGTATGTGCCTCATGGCAGTTAACGTGTTAATTTCTTCTTTTTTTTTATCATATACAGAACATTTATCACAAAACAATGCTAAACTTTTAACTTTACGTGATATCTACATTCTCACGCAATTCCAAATTGAAAGCAAACGAAATCGAAAGTATTTATTCATACCTAACAATAAAATTATATATGAATTAATTTTTAACATTTCATTTACAGATTCGTTCTTACAAAAAAATTCATTATATGGACAGCGATTTTTGCGTTAGTTATACTTGCTGTAACGCTTGGCTTAGTATTTGGTTTAAAAAGCAAAGATGAGGACACGGTTACACTGCGTGGTGCCGTTGTATCCAATGGTGAAGGTTGTGCTGATATCGGAAGGTTTGTATAGGAACAAGTGTAAATCTACAAATCAAAAAAATCGTTACTAATCCATCGACATCCCTTTAGTCAAATGCTAATAGATGGTGGCTCAGCGATAGACGCTGCCATAGCTACTTTGCTATGTGAGGGTGTTATGCTGCCACAAAGTATGGGTATTGGTGGAGGCTTTTTTGCAACTGTTTATACAAAATCAACGGGAAAGATTGCAACATTGATCGCACGTGAGACAGCACCAGCAGCAGCTCATAAGGATATGTATGTTGGAGTCAACATAACGGGTAAATTATAATTAAATGGTAAAATTATTAAATTGCAATTTTAAATAAATGAAAGGCTGATTGTAGTTACATTATATGAAGATAAGCAACATTTTTTCAGAAATCGATCTTTTATGTTCGTTTTACTATGTCTTACAATACCAATATTCACTGATACTGAAAAGAATACGAGTCCTTTGCATAATTAATATGTAAAACTTAATTTTGATATAAGGTGCTTATCAAAACTATACGACACCAAGCTAATTTTATTATGCACTCTCACCAAATCTTTGTTAACTAGTATCGCCTGTGGCCGAAATTCGACCAAATCAGGCCTATATCCAGGGGGCCAGGGGGACAATGGCCTCCCTACTACAACCGTTCTCCCCCTGGCCAAATCAGACAATGAAAAACTTTAAATGAATAATTGATATGCATCAAAGAGAGTATATATAAAGAGTTACAAAAACAGAGAAATTGCTCTTTAAAATATTTTCAAGCATGTAAGGATTGGGTTCTGCCGGCGCGCTGCTATTGTTATGCTGCCGACGTTCTTGGGTCTATTTTGGGCAGAGCTGTTGCTAAATCTATGTGTGCACAAGCGAGCTGGGAACATGTTTGTTCTTTTTTCTTCCTACTAGAATTGCGATCATTTGGTATATTTAAGAAACTATGAATGAAATGAAGCAAGCATATATTCTTATGTTCTTTTTTGATTATCAACTTTTTTTGGCTGAGTTTTATTTACATTTTTTTTTGCTACATTTCTAGCAAGGAAGATTTTTCATGCAATTGAAATTATATTTCATGAATATATTTTAATTATATATTATTTTAGAATTTTATCTTTTCTATATCCGATCATTTGGTAGATTCAAAGATATATTTATGAAATAAAGCAAAACGGCTTTTTTTCAATTTACCAATATCGAACATATTACTGTATTTGAATTTAATTTTTACTCTAAAATTTTAATTACAAATTCCGAAAACTTATTAAATTAAATTAAATATTAATTAAAATTCATTTATTTATTTAGAATTAATTTTTTATTTTTTAAAAAGATCAAAGTTGCGAACATTATTACACAATTTTTTAAACCTGTTTAAGAAAACATTTTCACAACATTACATAGAAATTTTTGCGATTTTTTTTAATACAGCTGATGTCTGATCAAGCATACGATACTTTAAATTATCGGATGTTCGAAATGCAGAATTCTAGATTATGTTAAAATAATTGTGATTTTCTTAAAAAAAAAATTCAGCACTTGATTTCTGCAAAAGAAATGCAGAAAAGTAACAATTTATTTGAAGTGTTTGCAGGATGGTATTATAAATTAATTTATAAAAATATTTAACATTTATTAAGTACATAATTGAATGAAATGAAATATTTTAAGTAATTGAATTCAAACATTGGGAGGTTTTTTACTTACTAATTCTATTTCCGCTGAAATCCTTATTCTTCCAACACTAAATTTAAACTTCCAAACTTCCAAGTATTTAGCTTATTATTTAATATAATAATTAGGAACTACATGCAGGGCCGTAGACAAGGGGAGGTTTTGGGGGGATCAAACCCCCCGAGAGGTTCGTCATATTAATAAGAATTAATACATTTCAGCAATTATTTCATTGAATCACTTTAAACGTTATAAAAAAACTTAACAAGTCACATACTGAAGTTGCGTTTACGTGTAAAATTCTGTGTCATGAGTTGAATCGTCTAAACAACAATAGTGAAAACTGATGTATCGTTATTTATTTATTTATTTATTTAATCAATAGTATGTTAACCTTACTGACTATATGCTTAAAAAATGTACATGCAAAGAAATAGATATTACACTTTAATAAATTGAGTTTAATTGATTGAAAATTATCGTATTAGTGACTGAAAAATCAATAGAATATACATTTGATAGGTTATTAAATTTTCGCAAAGTTCTCACGATTGGTGAAGCCTAATTAGAAGCCTAATTTGTTCTGTGCACTCCAATATTAAATGGTGCACTATTTCTTAATTTGTCAGATCATACGTGATACATTAACAATTGTCATCACAACCCTTAACATCGGCAGTTTTAGATGATGGTAGTGATGATAACAGTAAAGCCAACAAGAATGACATATATATACTGAAAAAACCTTTCTAATTCGAGAGATTTTAAAGTATAATTCAGCCACCAAATGATTTTAAATTTCCCTTGACCGGTTCCCGAAAATTTAATTTAAATTTAATTCAGCACCCATGGTTTTGTCGCTGGAGTTTGTTGGCTTACTCCAAATATGCAAATGTATCCTATTTTAAGTTCTGCGTTTTCTTTAGCTCTGCTTATGGCGGCATTGCATCACAGTCTCTTCGTAATTTTCGGCACAACAAAAAATGTTTATATAATAAAATTTTCAGCCCCTTTCATTGCGACTATTTTGTAGTCAAGAGTTTTTTTCCAATTAACTTTCGAATTAATGATGTGAGCCTCAAACTAGTTACATTTTTAAGGAATATGTTAAGTTATTCATGATATTTTCAAAATAGATCTTACAATTTTGATTTTTCAAAGTTGATTTTTCAGAATTCTGACCCGATGAAAAGTTTTAACTCAATTGTTGAAGTATTTTTTTTTTTTTTTGTTTTATGATTTATAAAGTTTGTGTAAAATTAAAATATTTGAGAAATAATATATAGTTCTCATCTCCTAAATTTCTTAAAACATACATCCGTAATTCAATGGGCGAGAACCGTTTGAGCGGAAATGCATTCCTTATCATACACAATGATCGCACAGTAACAGATTTTATTTATAAACAGAAATCTTTGCTTTTATTTCTGTAGATTATTTTTAATAAAAATGTCATTAAATGTTTTAGTAAATTCATGTTTTTTATTTATTATTTTTAATCAAAATTAAATGTTTCAATTAATTAAATTATTTTTTACTAATCCTTACTAATTATACATTTAATTTCTGTGAATTCTTTTATGAATTTGACGTTTTGGAAAAATGGGTAAGAAATTGTAAAATTGTTTAACCAAGTGCGGCAAATTTATTAAAATAAAACCGTTTTATTCTTATTTTAATTAGTTTATTTTGACTATGTGACTATTTGCTGCATAATGAGCATAAAAACTATAAATGCGTTTGGATAACCTAGGAAAGATTATCAAAGGGGCTATAAACACCTCCTGGACTGTTTTCGTTTATCTATAATGAGTGCCCTATAATATGCTTTTTTTATTTAATATATTTTATAGTATATTAAATTTTTTAATTTTCTTAAGGATAATATAGAAAAAAAATTTCCGTTTGTTTGACACCAATAACATTCTCATATCTTGAAAACTGCCTTAGTGCAATGATTTTTTGTAGATAACCTAAAAAGCCAAAAAAGTATTCAAATTCAAAGTTTTGAATTTCGACGCAAATATCTTCGTTCTGTTTTAATATATTTCATTCAATCTTCTTTTGTCTAAAAATTCAATTAAAGTACTTACAAAAAATTACTGCAACATTTCCGTTACTTAAGGATTTTTATTTTTAATCTTTTTTAGAAAAAGGTCCAAAATGTTTTTATTGTAAAAACAATTAAAACCGAAAATTGCAATTTTATGTTCTTTTATATGTCGTATAACTCTTATGCAAAAACTATTTCAGTTTGACATAAAAATTTGTTTTTCTATTTCTTTTAAGAAATCAGCTAGTATATCAGCTAGTGTAGAGAATAAAATATCGTAAATTTGGCTGTACATTTTATTGTAAGACAACTTTAAATTGACAAATCAAAAAAATCCTATACTTATGTAAGTACTAGTTCTTTGCATATTACAAAAAATGAATAATTTAGAACATTTCATTATAAAATTCTGAAATAAAATATAATTGCTTTTGCATTGATATTTTTTAAATTAATTTTTAAAATCATCTTTTTAAAAATTTAGCAAACAAATGTAATAAAAAATTACCCAAAGCAAAGTTAACCACTTTTTGGCATTCATGAATATACATATAAACACAAAATAAAGATATCTACAAATCTATATTGTTAAATTGAAAGAAAGGTGTTTTGCTTCATTCAAAAATATTTCTTTCAATATACCAAATGATAGATCTAGAAAACATAAAATTCTGAAAATCTGAAAATCTAGAAAATAAAATGGAATTGCATCAAAAATCTTCTATTAAGAAATTTTGCAAAAAAGATGCATACAAAAATCAGCCAAAACAAAGCTGACAATTTTTGGGCATACTTGATAATCAAAACAGAACATAAGAATATATGCTTGCTTCATTTCATTCATAGTTTCTTAAATATACCAAATGATCGCAATTCTAGTAGGAAGAAAAAAGAACAAACATGTTCCCAGCTCGCTTGTGCACACATAGATTTAGCAACAGCTCTGCCCAAAATAGACCCAAGAACGTCGGCAGCATAACAATAGCAGCGCGCCGGCAGAACCCAATCCTTACATGCTTGAAAATATTTTAAAGAGCAATTTCTCTGTTTTTGTAACTCTTTATATATACTCTCTTTGTATGCATTTCGTTGATATATTTGCTTATCTCTTTAAAATTAGTTTAGTTTAAAATAACAAAAAATACACACATTTACTTTATTCATGACTTGAATATGTAAACGAAATTTGTTTAACAAAACATTTCAGACAAATTGTTAAAATTTTTCAAATTTCTACTGAGTCGGCAACATATGCACGGAGAAAATTTTCTTCGCATAATGTATGATAAGCTTAATCACAACCACTTTCATTTTCGCACTTAATTCATTTATGAATAACAACGCATAAATTGTGATACAAATTCACAATTCATGATTTAGTTTTGCAGAAATAATGCGTAATGAGAATTATCGTAGAAAATGAGAATTATTATAGAAAATTCATGAATTGTGATAACAATTCACAATATTCATGACAAGTTTCGCTCAACTTATGCATTTTGTTACCAGTTTTCATGCGCAATAATGCATACATAATGCGAACATTTTTCTTCGCGTCGGATCGTGATCAGTCAATTAAAACTCGGCTCGGCGTCATTTACAATTTATCCGCGTGCAGTGCTGTCCTGTGCTCGTCTGTATTAAAAAAAAGTCTAAATAGAACAAATAAAGTACATAAACTACTATATAACTATATATATTTTTGATTTTATTAATTCGCTGTGCAGTTCTCTACATTTTTGGTAAGTTTTACATCCAAACATCCAATATTTTATGAATATTATAAAAAAAATGTATGCATGTATTTTCTTTGTGCTTCAGATCCCAGTGCGAACGAAATTCTTTTAAATCCCAGTGGGGACATCTTTCCTTATTTCAATTGTTAAATTCGCAAATTTTAATTAACAATTTATTTATGGATTGAAATCGATTTTAAAGTACAATTTCCGAGTAAAACAAACGCCTTATTTTTGAAGTGGAATTCAGCTGAAGGCTTCTAAAAAAATAGTTAAATTTCTGCTTGCGAAAGAAATACTGAACAATTTGTCTAACAATTCTGGTAAATATTCTTTTTTAATGCAAACTAGTACATATATTTTTAAGTGTATGCTTAACAACATTTTATTGTTTTCAGAACTACGTTTGTACGACCTTTTTCGCGTTTTAAGGGCAGCAGTTAAACCGAAAGTGCGCAAAGTTATCAATGGAAGGTGAGTGGAAGGTGAGCATTGGCGACGCCTGGAGCGCGTTTGCTGCGGAAGCGAATTCTGCTGATGAAATGGAAGTAATTGTTAATAAACGAAGAGATTTTTGTTTAAGTCATAAAATCACTCTGCAACCAATGATAATTATCCTGAAGATGCCTGATAACAGCGCTGAATTCATTGTAGCTATCAACGGAATAACTTACATCTTTAAAAGATTTTTGGAGGCAGTAGATATCTTGTTTGAGCTAATGTTCGCTTTAAATCTTAAGTATCCATTTGAAAATTATCAGTTTTGGAAATTTATAAAATTTTTTTTATGAAATTAACACAAACAACTGTGGACTAGCCGAGTACAGCGATCCATTCTTAACTAGTTTTAGATTTTTTAAAAATCAAAGACTTCATATATATGCTTCATTTGCGACTCTCACTTGGAGTCAATTCCTTTTTTAATAACCTTAAAAAAAAATTCTAAATAAGTTTACTTTCATAAATATTGCAGTTCAATATTTTATGATTTTTCAGCTTATAAGGAACATATTACAAAATTTCACTACCTTTCGGACATACATTCTTAGCACCAAATTTCAAATGCTTCTTTGCACCAGAATATAAGCGACACAGACATGACGCACTATGTGTCAGTTATAAAATCTGTAGGTCCTCTTAAAGCTTTGTGGTGCATGAGACATGAAAGTAAGAACCCAAAGTTTCATGTTCTAGAGTAAATTTGGAGTTTTCTATTGGAAACAAATCTTCTTTGGAATTTGCTGATCGAATCTTAAGACAGGTTAATTCGTTCAAAACTGTTGAAGTCAATGTTTCTTCAACATATTCCTACTTTGACTATCCCATTAAAAATATACTGCCGTTTCTTACTAATAAACAAATATTCCGATACAAATCTATTGATTTTAAAGGAAGAATTTTTAAATTAGGATTTTTTATCTTTTTTAAAGATTCACTTTTTTAAATCATTGATTTAATTTCATTTGACAGTGGAATTTTCATAATTCTTCGACGTTTTGAGATTGACGATTATAATAAGCATTTCTCGGTATATGTGATAGGAAATCCATTAGAAAGCTTTATGTATATTGAAAGTAAAGATTTAGATAACATCTTACCACTTATAGACTTTTCTTTTTTTAACGGAAAAAAATGTTTTATTCAAAGAGTTATATAAAAACGTAAGCACAAATTGTAAAACACTTATTATAAACACCTTTTACAAAAAATAATAAATGCATTCATATTTTATCCTGTATATTTTTTCTTATTATATTTTACTAGCAAGGAGTTGTAGTTGTAAGGGACTATGCCTATTTGCCACCTTTTCATCTGCTGATTGAAATTTTGACAACTGATGTTGTAAATTTCAACCAGCAGACGGAATAGAAGTGAATTGGTATAGGTACTAACAACCACAACTCGTGAACATTGGGACCATAAAACACGCGTATTTACTGCATATGTTATGTGCTTCTCACGTATAAGCTACTCGCATTCTATGCATAAGTTCTACACATTTTATGCATAAGTTAACGTATCTAATCCATAAGTTATACGCATTCTATGCTTAGGTTATGACTATCTTGCGTGTAATTTATGGTATGTAACTTAAATTTATGCATATTTTTCACATAAATTATACCATCGATGCGAATAAGTTTAATTAAGAATAAGCATTTAATATGCAATGTGAATCTTGGCTGTTTTTGTGATTAATTTTTATATAAGATTTTTATATAAGATTTTTAATAAGATTTGAATTTTAATAATTTTTTAGCCCGCATCCATAGGAACTTTCTCGAAATGAAAAGCACGTTGCGCACCAATTTGATGCAGATACAAAACGAATATATAATTCATTGAAATGTTTTTAATTTTGAAATTTTTTTTATGCTTGATGAATGTTTATTAATTTTAAAATAAGAAAAAACTGCAAATCTTAATTCTGGCAAAAATTTAAAGAAGCAAAAGATTTAAATTAAAACATGCATGTTTGTTCTTAGTATTTAAATCTGAATAAAAAATTTGCATCAATTTGATGCAAACGACGGATGCGGGTTAATTCAATTTTTTTATTTGTTTTACTTAAAAAATGTCTTATACATATGTTAGACCATTTCGCTACTCTTTCTAATATTGCTAGCCATTTTAAATAAATCTTGTATTTTTGCCTTCATTTCATTAAAAAGTCCTGAATTAATTTTTATATTATTTTGTATGTATTAATCTGATGTATAAAAGGATCTACATATCCATATAAATATTATAAAATTAACTGTTTTTTAATAAATATGTGTAATGTATTCATTTCACACGTTAAAATACTGTTTTTTTATTTATTTAAATTAAAAAACAAAAAATCCCTCCCCCCCCCCAATATTCATGCCTGCCTCCTCTGTCTTCTTGGTCTGGCTACAGGCTTGGACCAACCTTCTGAAATTTCAATCGTTTTTTTTTTCTAGTTCTGAGGCATGATCTTGCTTTAAGAAAATGTGCTGTACTAAGAAAATCTTAAGTTTCAAATTATCGCAATAATTTTGACATAAAAATAGTCTAAATTTTTTTAAAAAATATCTGTAAAAACCATTACCCATGAAAACTTTCGTACACCGTTATTTTTCACAACCAGGACTTTTCATATAAAAATACGTTGTACTGAGAAAAGCTATAGTTTTCAAGATATCGCCACATCTTTGATGTTACAATAAAGGGAATTTTCAGAATTTACACCCAAAAAATATTTAGGATAAAATTACGAATAAAATCTTTGTAGAAATACAAACAGAGGCTATTCGTAGAATGTACAAATGTTTTGTACATAGTACAAACGTTTGTAGTGTTGGCCGAATGAAAAAAATTTTTGAATTCGTAACTTTGTACATTCTACAAACGCTAGTTTGTAAAAATCTATAATGTATAAATTTGTGAACTGAACGAACATTGTTTGATAATATACAAAGCGGTGGCAATAGCGTTCGTATATTTGTTCGTATTTTTGAAGATGAAACGAATGCGTTTGTAAAATATACAAATATTTCTTTGTACAATTGACAAATGGTCATTTGTATTATTCACAAAGTCGTTCGTAGGCTGAAAAGCGCAAACAGCTTTGTAGAATATAATAATTGTTTTGTACATAGTACGAAGCTTTTTTTTTGGGTGTACTATTTATAAGAAATTTCACCATAACAATATATATTCACACATGTTACATACAAAAATGCTTATTTTAGGGCAAGAGATCGTAGGGTAAGAGACCGTGAGAGATAGCAAAAAAATTTTTTTGTACATTGTATTAATGTCGAAAATTTCCTCTTGAAGGAATTTCTTACATTTTTTATAGTTTAGGTTTTACTTAAGAAATATTGTTTAAACGCTAATGTTTCAGGTCAAAGGTCACAAAAATATTCAGTGAACTCCCTCTCCCTACTCTAATTTCTTTAAAGAAAATAATCAAAATCGGTTCAGAAACACGAAGGAACTGTTTCTCCCACTCATATTTCTATATAAATACCAAAATGGCTTAAAACATATATTTGTGTATATTGGAGTGGTTTGAAATATTTGAAAATTTTTAACAGAAATTTTTTCTTGAGCTGTAGAACTTTGTAAAAAATGGAAACACAACATTTTGAAAAATTTAATTTTCATCAAAAAAATCATAGGGGGTAGCTCATGAATTTCGATGATAGAAACTGTTCATTGAATTATGTGTCAAAATGAGGAAATTTTTGCAAATAAATGATATGTCATATGAAAGAGTGTAAAAGAAAGTGTAATAAGAAAAAAAAATACAACAAAAAACATTTGGCCTATTTTTTGAGCAAAACCTAAATATTATAGATGTTTTTTTCAAACAATATAAAACATTGAATTGATGAGATAACGGTTAATTTTTTTCTTTTTTCTCCAAATGTGATTTAATTTATCTTTCAGACAAAGAAAATTTGTTGAAAATCGATTAAAAAATGGCTGAGATATTTTCTTGCAAAAGCAAAACTTGAAATTTCAATAGTTTTTTTTTCATTCTGAGGCGATGGCCTTGCTTCAAGGAAATACGTTGTACTGAGAAGATATAAATTTTTCGAGATATCTAAGTAATTTTAATGTCATTTTAAGGGTATTTTTTTAACATACTATCCGTGGAAAAAATTACCAAGAAAGCTTTTCTATACAGTTATATTCCTCAACCAACGACTTTTCATACAAAAAAAAAAAATACGTTGTGCTGAGAACATATATAGTTTTCGAGATATCGCTATAATTTTTATGTCAAAATAACGGAAATTTTGCAAACTTTACTAGTTGTAAGAAATTTCACCATCGCAATATATATTCACTATTGTTCTATAAAAAAATGCTTATTGTAGGGTATCCGTAAGAGATGGCGAAAAATGTCGGAAGTAATTTTTGCACACCTTATCAAAGTCTAAAATATTCTTCCATCTGTTACAGTTTGGGTTTTATTTAATAAATGCTCTTTTTACGCTCTTATTGCAGGTTGATGGTTACCAATCTAAAATGTAACCATACTGTGCAGCCAGATCTTTCATTTGATACCTCATTCACTATTCTACCTCTTCTTAGCCCTGAGATTCCTTATTAAAAATAATACAAACTTTCAACGTTAATTTTTCGGGTCAGAGGTCATAAATTTAAAATCAAAAATAATTCTGCACATATAGGGTGCAGTACCTTTCGAATGATTTAAGTTTCATTGTCCGTATTCTAAAATTAATATCGAAAAAGTGTACGACATCATTTGATGTTTGTCTATTAATATATAAGATTACAGTCAAAAGTAGAAACACAGAATGAGAGAACAAACTGTACTACTTTAAACAACATCTCTGTATCAGTTCTAGTCATGATAGAACTACCAGGTTTTATGAAAATCAGCTGGGGATAAACTGTCATTTTGGGCATATAGTGTCAAAATGAAGCGAGTAGGTGCAAACAATGTTGCTTCTTGTATTATTTGAAATGAGAAAACGACAAACAATTATTTGTTTTGTCTTTGAACTTGATATAAGCCACGTGATAAATATTTAGGGTATTCACAAGGTGTGCTATCATGTCATATTGTCCTAAAATTTTACAACTAAAATTTACAAGATAAATAAATGCAAATAAGAAACAGCTGTTTGATTACGACACTTCAATAAACATAGCTTTCAGAGTTGTAAAATATTAGTCCTTTTTTATATGGAAGGCAACAAAAAATGCTTAAACTAGTGTAAAATCTTGGGACAATATAATATTATGACATGATAGCCCACCTTGTGAATACCCTAAATGATAAATAGCAAATTTTTTGCCTCATTAAAAATTAGCTTTCTGCATAAAAAAAAAAACAATATGAAGAAAATGATTTAACGTTTTGATATTTGAATGATTAATAAATGAATTAAAAAATTTTATAAAAATAAGAACACCTATATTATAAACAGAAGTAACTAGCAGCAGAAATATTACTTACTTCATATATATCATGTAGAATCATGTAAATCATGTTTATATATGTAGAGATCAAGGCAAAAGTAAAGACCAAAAAATCCCCTTTTACTTCTTGGTGTGATTACAATACTTTTATTTGACACTATATGCCCAAAGTAACGAGTAAAAGTAGCTATTAATACTACCTGGTAATTCTATCATGGGTCTAGTTATTAATTTGAAGAAGTACCGTTAGTTTTCGTTGAAAAGCGCTCATTGCTGCTTAATTGCTATCGTAACAAAACTTTACGACAGTCATTTTAAAGTTCATCAACAGAAAGGTCGCGTCACTGTCCGTCTGCATATAAGCTTCAATTGTGACTCCAAGAACTTATTTATTAAAATGTCGCGCGGGACTTTGCTATCGGAAGAAGAAAGGGGTAAAAGTGTAGCATATAATGACCAGGGGCTAAATTTTTTACAAATTTCGAACAGTTTGTTCTCTCGTTGTGTTTAAACTTTCCTCTGACTGGAATTAATATAGATTTGGCGAGAGTGCATAATAAAATTAGCTTGGTACCGTATAGTTTTGATAAGCTTATCATCATTACGTTTTACTTCGTGGTTTGCAAAAAAATTTTAATTTTAAAACTTCACGGCGTTACATTCAATTATAACTTGCTAAGTAACAGTTGGGCTGAAAAGTTTGTAGACTAACACAAAGATGGCGTTACTAGATTTGTAGGTAATACTAACCTTCAAAAGACACATGTATAAATTTGACAGTTATCGGACAATTGGTTTGTGAAGTGAAAAAGTGAAGTGAAGTAACTTTTGGTATTGTTAAAAAAATTAATAAAAAAATTTGCGTGTTTTACTTTGTCGTTAAAAAAAAATACTGTTGAACCCAAAACTTTTCTTGATAAAGGCCGCTTTACATTTACATTGTCATACTGTAACTTTTAATTTTCGTATGAAGAAACTCATTTTTCCCTTTTGGACTATCTCACAGAGTCGCATCACACTTTTATACTTTACACCAAGGGCGTAGGCAGGATGAAAATTAGGGGGGTGGAAGGCATAATACCATTTTTTATATGTAATATCTTACCGCTCGGTTTCCTACAATTTGTGGGAGTTATTTCGTTAAATGGTACTTTTACATAAATTCTTGGTCAAATTTAATAATATATTTATATATAGCATTAAATTGGAAATCTAATTATTAAAATTTTTTCTATTTTGTATTATTATCATAAATATACAATATTAATTTTTCCATGAATAAAAAACCTTTAAAGCCGGAGCGTTTATTTTATGTAAGTCTGATTATATAAGCGCCGACTTCAAAGATTTTTTATACATGGAGAAATAAATATATACATGATAATTATTAGAATAGAAAAAAAATTATAATAATAAGATTTCCAATTCAATACTATATTCAAATAAGTTGTCAAATTTGACCAAGAATTAATGTGAAAAGAAATTTAAAATTATTTTTTACTTTGTTGTAGTTTAGAAGTTGGTTTTTTGTTTGTTTGTTAAAAAGTTTTTATTTCTTCCTTTTTAGATATTATGAAAACAATTTTTCCCATTCTTGTAACGAATTTTCGTACCCCAGTGTCATCATTAACTGAGATACAGTATTTTTCTTATATTGCCACGTCCTTTTGTACAACAATGCCCATTTTCTTCACAGTAAATTTTCATATTTATGTCTACCCCTGTACCTAATTTCAGTACTGTAGTGTCAATATTATTCCAATTACAGCATTTTTATAATATTGCCACGCCTTTTATCGCATAACGCCCACTTTTTTAACATAACTTTTAATAATTATACCTACCCCTGTACTAAATTTCAGTACTCTAGTGTTAATATTATTAGATATATACAGTTTTTCTTATATTGCCACGTCCTTGTATCGAATACCACCCACTTTCTTAAACGGGTAACTTCGCTTCTAATATCTCTATCTGTTGACAAAAAATTGTGGCAATCGGGATAGTACTTTAGGAGTTATCGATGTACATACATTTAAAAAAAACCAACCAACTTGAGAACCTCCTACTTTTTGAAGTCGGTTCAAAATAAACTGGCCATTTCAGCCCTTGGAAGGACTTTGACCTAGCTTCTACTGATCAATTGTGCTGTGCGTGTTATTAAATGTTTCATCACAAATGACCGAGAACTGGACCTTCGTGTTTTATGCCGACTCCTAACGGCTTATGTTCTCAAGAAGCTTTACATGGCAATTTTTACTCTCTGAAGTTTGCCATTGCCTGCAGAGAGGTAACGACCGAACAGAAAAATTAATTCAATTTTTCAAACTTTCTGTCTGAGCTGGAATTGAAGCCGGGCTACCGCGGTTCTTTAGCTTAGGGGCCACGCACTCTAGGGCCACGCACGGTCGCCTCCTTGGTAATAACCCTTTTTTTAAAAAAACATAGTGATTAAAATCATTTGATAAGTTTTAAAAACATTTGATTTTTACTACTATATAGATATACACTTCGCAGTGGGGTTGTTTTTCAAATGTTTTTTCTAGCCAGTGAAACAACATTAGCATTATATCCTAAAAAAAATGAATCAGGTATTATTTAAAATAATTTTTCATTAAGAAGAATAATTCTTTTTAATTAAAATTGTATTTAATTTCATTAACACAAGAAGTAATGCAATCATTTTAAATTATACCTGAATCGTTTTTTTCAGGATATAATGTTAATGTTGTTTCTCTGGTTAGAAAAAAACATATTAGAAATTACCTCAATGCGAAGTGTACACATACGTAGTAGTTTAATATAGTAGTAAAAATCAAATGTTTTCAAAACTTTTCAAATGATTTTAATCACAATAAATGTTTTTTTTAACCAGTGTTATTACTAAGGTGAGGTGTCAGATATTACATATCATATGCGACTACTGTAAGGCTCGCTCGTTTTTTTATTATTTTCTTATATGAATGCACAATAGGGCGTATCGAAAAATTTAGATCGTATTCTAAGAGGTCTCAAAAGTAGCATAGGGTAGTCAAGATCTCCAAAAAAAAAATTTTAGGAAAAAATAAGAATGTCTACATCTCCCGCAAGGGAAAAGTTGTTTTTTAAGAAAAACAGTAAAAAATCACGATCTCAAAATGCTTTGATTTTTGTAAGAAAAACTACATATGTCTTTAAGTAAAAGTAAATAAAAACTTTAACTAACAATGTCCTGCCAAGCACGATGTCACTCTCGATTTTTACCCACAAGGTTTTGTGTGAAGGATATTCGAATCTAAAGGTGCACTCGAGATAGAACAGAACTTTTAATTGTTATATGATTGTCTAAACTTTGGTGATATTGATTACAGTGTTAACGTTTTCCTTAAATTTGTCGAATTAATAATTTGCATATTTTTCGAATATGCATTTTCTTGTTTTTGAGAAATGTATACTTGAATGCAATTTTTTAACTTTTTCAACAAAATAAATATAAGTTTTTATATCTCGGGCACCAGAAGTGGTACCGAAGATAATTGCCTTAATTTATATTCTTCAAATATTTCTATATATTCCTGTCCAAAAATATCAATTTACAGCACAAGGTTGAGACCACAATTTTTTTTCCTATTTCGGTTTTTAAAAAAAAAATTCCTTTATTAAGAATTTTATTATATCGTTAAAACACCTCAGCTCAAATCGTGGCCTTTCCTGCTATTTTAAAAAACATATTTTTAAACAGAGTTTTGCTCAAAACTACTTGCAGAATCCGCATTGAGAAAATTATCTTCGGTACCACTTCTGGTGCCCGAGATATAAAACCTTATATTTATTTTGTTGAAAAAGTTAAAAAATTGCATTCAAGTATACATTTCTCAAAAACAAGAAAATGCATATTCTAAAAATATGCATATTATTAATTCGCCAAATTTAAGGAAAACGTTAACACTGTAATCAATATCACCAAAGTTTAGACAATCAGATAATAATTAAAAGTTCTGTTCTATCTCAAGTGTACCTTT
This sequence comes from Dichetophora obliterata, assembly GCA_963920525.1. Taxonomy (NCBI): domain Eukaryota; kingdom Metazoa; phylum Arthropoda; class Insecta; order Diptera; family Sciomyzidae; genus Dichetophora; species Dichetophora obliterata. Next base: position 52,078,585 of record OY986439.1, read on the forward strand.
AGATTCTAATATCCTTCACACAGGACATTGTGGGAACAAACCAAGACTTGCATTGTGTTTGCCAAAATATTGTTAGTTTTAGTCTATATTTAATTTTGCTTAAAGACATATGTAGTTTTTCTTACAAAAATTAAAGCATTTTGAGATCATGATTTTTTACTGTTTTTCTCGAAAAACAACTTTGTCCTTGCGGGATAGTAAGAAATCCTTATTTTTTTCTAAAATTTTTTTTTTGGGAGATCTTGACCACCCATTGCAACTTTTGAGACCTCTTAGAAAGTGAAATTAAAAAAAAAATTGTAATTCGATACGCCCTAATGCACAACATTTCAAAAATATTAGGGGTATTCACACTGACTTGGGTAGTTGGGTAGATTGGCAAATGCCGTACACTTTGTTTTTGTAACGTGCCATTCTACCCAAGTACCCATCTACCAATCTACTCTAGCTGACCCCCCTAACTTGTTTGGGTAGATTGTTTTCTTGTCAAATTGAATACTTTTCCATGTGTTACCACCTTTTGCAAAAATAGGCAATAATTGACCTAAGGGCATCAAATTTACAATATTTGTTGTCAAGGCTAATATCTCAAATAATACACAAACAATATTGCCACACCCCCTGTTTCCGCCCACAAGTTAATAAAAATGCTATATTTCAGACGAATTCGGTTTTATTGGACTAAAATTTTGTAATTTAGTTCGTATGACTACTATCGACAATTCAACAAAAAATGGGCGTGGTCGAACTATAACTACGCCTAACTTTCAGAAATTATAATTCCTGAGTTGTGCATGCTTTATAATGAAACTTGGTTTATATTTGCTATGGGACCAAGTGTATATAAGACTTAAATTTGGTAATTAAGTTTGTATGGTTACATTCGGGAACAGTATTAAAAATGGGCGTGGTTGCTAGCGTAATCGCTAGGTTGCTAGGTTTTAAAAAAAATAATAATTCTATAGCTTTTACGTTAACCAGCTCAACTGTAACGTTAATTTTCACACTTAGCTAAGAACTTTTGCAGTGAAACAGTTAATTTTTGATTGCTTACTCAAATTGAGATCATTTTTTTCACAAACCTAAGTTTTTTTTTAAGTAAACTTTGCACTTTTGTCCAATAAATCCGTAAACAACTATTCTAATGGATTAACATATGTATAAGCAATAAATGTTCTATTTTTATAACTTTTTCCTAGGTGCTTTGGCTGGTGCTGTACCTGGTGAGCTACTTGGCTATTGGGAGCTGCACAAACACTACGGTCATCTGCCATGGAAGATGCTCTTCCAACCTACCATTAAATTGTGTAAAAATGGTCACAAGGTATCGAAGTTTTTAGCTAATGTTTTAGTGGCGAGAGAAGATGGAATACGTAACGAACCCTCAATGACGGAAGTATTTCTCAAGTCAGATGGTTCTCTCTATAAAGAGGGTGACTACCTGAAACGTACCGTCTTGGGACAAACCTTGGAACATATTGCCGAACATGGTATCGGTGCCATGTATGATGGTGGCGAAATTGGAAAAATGTTTGTCGAAGATATTCAAGCGATGGGCGGCATAATAACTGAGCAAGATTTACGTGATTATCGGTAAGAAAGTGGAAGAGTTCAATTTTATTTATTCGTTATTTACGTCTTACCTTTTAACACCTGACTGATGTGAAATTTCATTGAAACAAATATTGATAGTGAAATATTTTTGTATATCTAATTGACCTATTTTTGGATTAAAACAAAAAAAAGGATAAGTTAGCTGTGTCATTGAGACAGTAAATACTTTGACGTGACAACGTTTCTTGAACCTTGTCGTAGTCACTGTGGCAATCCTTATCAGAATCCTTGAAGGATAGTTGTGCAAATCATTGTCCTAATATCTGTTCCAATGCTTATCCTAATTCTTGTTCCAATACTTGTCATGGAATGATGATAATGTTGTTATATGATGTTATGTTATGCTTGTTTGGCATGATGGTGTTAGATAATATGCATATTTCCTATTATGTACTATTTTCTACTACTTTTTCTACTACTTTTTACTACTTTTTTAATACTTTTCTCTACTTTATTTCTATCTAGATTTTATAGATTTCTATCTAACTAGATTTGACTATTTTTTCTACGAAATATGAAATGAAGTTATGGTATAATGTAAAATGATGTAATGTATTTGTAATTTAAAGTAATGTGTAAAGTGATATGATGTTACACTACGATGGTATGGTATGGGAGGATGGTGTATTATCATATCATTGGATAAACATAAGCTCTCTTGAAATATCAAATGAGCAATTAAAAGTATGGATGCTCAAGAGCATGGCAGAATAACCAGGTAGATGCAATTCGGAGAGCAAAAAACGAGGCAGAATTATGCTGGTAGTGTTGACAAATGCTTATTTTCTCTTCAAAAGGAAAATATAGTCTGTCAAAAACAGCTGTTAGTGAAAGAAAGCGAAAAAGAAAGCAAGCGTCGAAAATTAAAATTATATACATCAAATAATTTTTGTGCGTTTAAATAAACAAATAATAATTTAAAGTCAGGAAAGTTGTAAAAAAATCGTGTGTTTTTGTGCAAAAAGCTTATTTATTTTCATATTTATTTTATTTCGGCCATGGTGCTCGGACGAAGGTGCTCTTCTACAAGGACTTCTTCTGGTATGGTTCCACTTTTGAGCATTGTGTACAAACTTTCTAGCTTCTCAGCTGTTATTATTCTTCATATTCTTCATGTGCTTTTGCCGTCATAACTCCCAAACCATACATCCTACAAGGACGATTTATACACCAAATTGTTTCTAATACATATATACACAAGACTGCATATTCAGAAAAAAGTTTTCTGGAATTTGATTTTTTTTCAAGAATCTTAGTTAAAATTTTTTACATGAATCATAGTTTTTGACGTGGTTTCTTGCGATTTTTTTGATTTTTTAGCCATAACTTCTAAACCATACATCATAAAAGGACGATTTATGCATCAAAATATTCCTTAAGCTACTGCCCACAAGACTGTATCCTTAAAATAATTTTAAAAATTAGATTTCATGTTAATTTCATGTGCCCTTTTTTGTCAATTTTTATTTTTTTTATTTATTTTCTAAAATAAAAACTACATATCAGATAAGGACGATTCATGCATTAAAATGAGCACCAGGTCCTCGTCCTTAAGAAGGAATACTCCTTTGTCCAAATGCCGTTTGCTCTATCTCTTGTAGTTTAGGAGTTGTAGAACACTTTTTGGAGTGGAAGCTGGCCAAAAACATGTGCTTTTTCCGTCATAACTCCCAAACCATACATCCTACAAGAACGATTTATACACCAAATTGTTTCTAATACATATATACACAAGACTGCATATTCAGAAAAAAGTTTTCTGGAATTTGATTTTTTTTCAAGAATCTTAGTTAAAATTTTTTACATGAATCATAGTTTTTGACGTGGTTTTTTGCGATTTTTTTGATTTTTTAGCCATAACTTCTAAACCATACATCATAAAAGGACGATTTATGCATCAAAATGTTCCTTAAGCTACTGCCCACAAGACTGTATCCTTAAAATAATTTTAAAAATTAGATTTCATGTTAATTTCATGTGCCCTTTTTTGTCAATTTTTATTTTTTTTATTTATTTTCTAAAATAAAAACTACATATCAGATAAGGACGATTCATGCATTAAAATGAGCACCAGGTCCTCGTCCTTAAGAAGGAATACTCCTTTGTCCAAATGCCGTTTGCTCTATCTCTTGTAGTTTAGGAGTTGTAGAACACTTTTTGGAGTGGAAGCTGGCCAAAAACATGTGCTTTTGCCGTCATAACTCCCAAACCATACATCCTACAAGGACGATTTATACACCAAATTGTTTCTAATACATATATACACAAGACTGCATATTCAGAAAAAAGTTTTCTGGAATTTGATTTTTTTTCAAGAATCTTAGTTAAAATTTTTTACATGAATCATAGTTTTTGACGTGGTTTTTTGCGATTTTTTTGATTTTTTAGCCATAACTTCTAAACCATACATCATAAAAGGACGATTTATGCATCAAAATGTTCCTTAAGCTACTGCCCACAAGACTGTATCCTTAAAATAAGTTTAAAAATTAGATTTCATGTTAATTTCATGTGCCCTTTTTTGTCAATTTTTATTTTTTTTATTTATTTTCTAAAATAAAAACTACATATCAGATAAGGACGATTCATGCATTAAAATGAGCACCAGGTCCTCGTCCTTAAGAAGGAATACTCCTTTGTCCAAATGCCGTTTGCTCTATCTCTTGTAGTTTAGGAGTTGTAGAACACTTTTTGGAGTGGAAGCTGGCCAAAAACATGTGCTTTTTCCGTCATAACTCCCAAACCATACATCCTACAAGGACGATTTATACACCAAATTGTTTCTAATACATATATACACAAGACTGCATATTCAGAAAAAAGTTTTCTGGAATTTGATTTTTTTTCAAGAATCTTAGTTAAAATTTTTTACATGAATCATAGTTTTTGACGTGGTTTTTTGCGATTTTTTTGATTTTTTAGCCATAACTTCTAAACCATACATCATAAAAGGACGATTTATGCATCAAAATGTTCCTTAAGCTACTGCCCACAAGACTGTATCCTTAAAATAATTTTAAAAATTAGATTTTCTTCATCATCCGGCACACATGAATAGCTCCAGATTCTTTGACAAATAATCGACCGCTGTCTCCACTATAGCTGCACAGCTGCCCGCTTACGCTAAGTCACTCAAACTCGCCGTAAAATAAGATAAAATGCAATAAATGCATAATGGCACAAAACAAATTTATTTTATTTGGAACATACGCATCTATAGCTGCTGAGGTTCTATTTTTTCCACTTCAACATTTTTAGCATTGGCATCAAGGAACATGTTCTGTAAGCGTGTACCATTCAGCCCGAAAGTTGTGAAACAGTTCCTTCCGCTGAATGCAGGCATTGGTTATGTTTTCACTTATTGACAATGGCCGCATTCAGCGCAGACAACTGTTGTGAACTGTAATGGTAGCGCTACCTTAGTTCATGATGTTTTTCTCTGAATGTGTTGCTACTCTACACGTCAGAAGCTAGATTCAATTTAATTATATTTAATTTTTATGTAAATTTAATTCAATTGCATAGGTTTCTTACTTAAATTTGCTGCGTTCTTTCTGTGTTTATTAATTTAACAGCGTCAGTAACAGCATCTGACAGTTCAGCAAACAGTTGTGTTCATGTAGCATATAATTTATTCGCTCGATTGAATGACATCCGCTGCCTCTTCAGTTTTAGTTAGCGCTCCCAAAATTCGACCATTCAGCGAATTTTCACACAACAGTTGCCAACTATTGTCTGCGCTGAATGCGGCCAATTGCCGATTGAAAGCGCTCTCTTTTTGAGTAATTTTTTTGACAGCTTATGTTTTACATAAAAACTGTCAACACTACCTGGGTAAATCTGTTATGGGCGCAGCTATAATGGCAATATTGACAATTTATGTTTGTTCGTTTAGCCATAGGGATGTATTAGTTACTTGTAACTGTATAAATCAATTGAGTACCCAAATTTTATGTATGAACATGTAAAAAAACTAAATAAAAATCTTAAAAATTTAATAAAATGAGCTGTGTTTTAAGACATAATACAGAATTAATTGTAGTTTGGCCTTAAATAAAGCAAATGAAAGATTACTTTTAATATAAGTTATTTTCATTCGACTACTTATTTCGATTGTGCAGTAACCAATTTATTTGTGTAGCTATGTACGGCTGCTTTAAACTGTCAAAACGTATTTTGACAAGTAAAATTGGCTGTTGAAAAACATAAAATTTATTTAATGAAATCGACGATTATTTGATAATTTCATCGTGCTGGAACGGAAGCTAACAATTAATGAATTGTTTTCGAATTATCGCGACGGGAAGAAGTTATAGGAAGTCCAGAAAAGCCATTGTCAAACCTGATTTGTCGATAAACATTTGCAGTTACCGCAATTTAAAAATACTCAAGCTGAACTGCTTGGGAGTACATGCTATTCACGTTAAAGTCCACCGAAATGAAACCGGATGAACTAAATTCAAGAAACAATCTTAAAATAATTATGTGTTCTGTGTTGCAAGTAACTGTGGTCTGTGCAATTTTCAAATTCTAATGTTGAAAATGTAAATAATTTGCTGGGACTGGGAAAAAATTAATTAAATGAATGGTCCTTAAGATTGCAGCTACATTTTTAATTTGATCCAATCGGCTATAAGGAACATATGAAATTACTACATTAAGCATAGTACTCCGTTCAGTTTCATGTGAAATTCCACTCAAATCTCCATATAAAAGTGACAGCTGCGAAACAAGCGTGGAAGTTTTCACAACATGTTCATTAGAGCAGTACTCTGTTCCGCTGCGTGAAATTATCGCAACATGTTTCTGAGCAACATTTTTTCACGACAATTTATTTGTACTGCCTATTTATTTTGAAGTGAAAAGAGAGATCATATGAAATCTCCCAACTTATTGTCTGAGTCTCTCTGAGAAACGTTGCCATAGGAATTCCTCGCAACAAACTTTAAAGCATAGTACTCTGTTCAGTTTCATGTGAAATTCTACTCAAATCTCTATACAAAATATGACAGCTGCAAAACAAGCGTGGAAATTTTCACAACATTTTCGTCAGAGCAGTACTCTGTTCCGCAGCGTGAAATTATCGCAACATGTTTCTGAGCAACATTTTTTCATGACAATTTTATTGTACTGCCTATTTATTTTGAAGTGAAAAGAGAGAGATCATATGAAATCTCCCAACATATTCTCTGAATCTATCTGAGAAACGTTGCCATAGGAATTCCTCGCAACAAACTTTAAGTCAGAAATTTCACGCAACAAATAAATATATGTTGCCAGTGAAATTTCACGCAAACGAACAGAGTACTAGGCTTAAGTATGAAATTTCACGCAACAAATAAATAGATGTTGCTAGCAAAATTTCACGCAAACGAACAGAGTACTAGGCTTTAAAAACAACAAACATTTATTTTACATAAAATTTTATCCAATAAGAAAGTCAAAATTAATAACATTTTCAAAACAGCTCATTTTGACATTATAACTACGCCTTTGTTATTGTTTTGTTGTCGGAGAGAGCGTATTTTTAGTGCATCTACCTGGTTATTCTGCCATGCTCAAGAGTAGAAGGTGAGCATGCTCAAGAGAATGTTTAAGCAACTGCTGCATTTGAGCAATCATTCTTGTTTTTTGATTTTGTTTTTTTCAGCAGTTATTTACTTTGAATTAAATTTTATTTTCAAATGAAAAATTTTCAATTTTATGATTTTTAAGTAGTTAGATTTTTTGTCGTTATTAGAAAAAGGCGCTGATATCAGTTGAACTATAGTAATATCAGGGTTGCGAGTCAAAAAAAAGTATGTTAGTACGGTGAAACCATGAAAAATTGTTGCGTTTCGTAAACCATGAATGAGGTGCGATACTAGCTTAGTAGGCTAGCTTATAGCTAGTATACAGTGACATACATATGGTATACCTATAATGGTTTCAATACTATGGTATCGATATCATATGTGTGTCCATAGTATAACGAACTTGATCTAATTTCAAGTAATTAAAAAAAAATAGAATTTATTTTTGATTGCCTTTAAATTTTTTTTTTATGAAAAATATGTTTATTTCAGAGCTAGAAACAGTCCTTGACAAAGATTTTTATTCAAAACGTACTCTGAGTTAGAGATTTTTTAAATTTTATTTATTTTAACTTCGACCAAGTCAAAGATAATTCATTACAAAGGAAAGACAACTTAGATTTTTTATTTTTATTTTTATTTTTAAATGTTCCTTTATTCAAATAATAACATCTTTTAGAGGTACTTAATACTAGTGAAAGGATAAACTAGTTAATTTTTAATGTTGCTTAGCTTAGCATCCCGATCGGATTTTTCAAAGTTCTATGTTAATATTTTACAATATTCGATTTCTCGCATTAGTTTGTTATTATTCTTCGCTAAATTATGTAAATTAAAAGGAAAAATAGAAAACCTTTTTTTTTGTTAAAGACAACTTAGATCTAAGCTATGCAGTGGCCTTAAACAAAATATAAAAAATAGAAGTTAAAGTCAGCTGTGGCTTTTGAAAAATTAAATTATTAAAATATTTTAACAGTTTTATCATTTGCTTAAATGTAGAATGATTTTTTATCAATCTCCTTAACGCCTTAAAGACGGGACATTTTTTTCGTACTTGTTCTAATTTTTACCTAATTCTAATTTTAACCAAAGCTCATTTATGAGGTTGTGGCACTTGAGAGCGAGCTCGGTCGAACTGTCTGAATGGATGAAAAGAAATCAAGAAAATTAATGCATAGAACAAAGAAAAGCAGTGACATGGCGAAAAAAGAGTCCACTTCTCTCAAGTGCCACAACCTTATAAATGAACCTTGATTTTGACTAATTTTTATGTGATACGATTAGTTTTGTGACATCCGAATTAGTGATGCGATATGGCATCATCGTCCTTATTGGGTTAAGACAGTGCACGGACTTGAAAAAAAATGTTGTCATAGATTGGACTCAAAAAGTGTGGTAGATTGAAATAAAATGTGGCAGATTTCATATTCCATGTAAGAACTATATATGTCTCTTAATAAAAAATATATACATATACACAGTTTACAATAAAAAATAGTATTTTATATCTATATATATATAAAACAAAGTCGGGTTTGTTACACCATTTATAACTCAAGAACGGCTGGACCGATTTTAATGATCTTTTATTTGTTGAATTTGCGTTCATCCCGAATAGCAGAATAACTATTAAAATATCGGAAAAACTCAGGGGGCGTGGCACCTCCCATACAAATCAAATCTATATCGAATAGATTTGGAATTATAGGTCGCACAGCAACGGAATTCGGTATTCTACCTTAATTTCCACTTGCCGTTTTACTGGTAAAATTTTGTCTGCGTTGGACGTAGGGCGTGGCACTTTTTCAGCAGCCCAAATTTTCAGTATAACTTTCAAGCTATAAGTCACATATTAATGAAACTCGGTTAGAACGTACTATTTAGTCGTGTCTTTCGACTGGAAAATTGAGCAAGTATAGGCCAAATGGGTGTGGCACCGCCCATTCTATTCAAATTTATGATATCGAAAAGCTTTGGAGCTAAATGCCGTATAATGAAATTCAGTATGGAGTTGCCACTTGGTGATAGCCTTCTACTGGAAGACTGGAATGGGCTTTGGAAAAGGGGGTGTGGCTCCGCCCATACACTTTAAATTTTTTATATCAGATAGCTTTGGAACTAAATGTCGAATAACAACGAAATTCAGTATGGAATTACTATTGGGTGATATCCTTCTACTAGAAAACTGAGATGGTCATTGAACAAGGGGGTGTGGCTCCGCCCATACAAGCCAAATTTTTGATATCGAAAAGCTTTGGAAATAAATATCACATAACAATGAAATTCAGTATGGAGTTACTTATTGGTCAGGCATTTCTACTGGAAAACTTGCACGGGCATTGGATACTTGGCGTGGCTTCGCCCACACAAGCTAAATTCAATTCAATATACTTTACTGCAAGAACTAACTTCTTTCTGGCATTTAATAATACAAATCAAATCTTCTAAGCGAATAAAAAATTTTAAACTTTTACAAATGAAAGAGATTTTTATCTTCATTACTTTTTGGTAAAGTTGGTTTTGTTGCATTTTCCCTAAAATAAAAAAAAAATTATAAATAAAAGAGTTTTTAAAAAATCATTTGTGCCGCTCATTGTGGCAATCGATCCGACTACCTCATGGCTTCAAAACTGATGGTTGAGCCGACTGAGCTATCGAGAGTAAATCTATTCAAGTTAATAAATTAATAAAATAAAGTCGGGTTAGTTACACCATTTACATATAACATATAACATAAAAAAATCGGCTGGACCGATTTAAAAAACTCTTATTTATTGGATTTTTATTTGCCCCAAATAGCAAAATAGCTTTTAAAGTATCGGAAAAATGCACGGAAAAAAATTAAATGAAAGTTAATTATTTACATTAATAAAAATCATTTTCTGTTTAATTTGAATCTTAGATTATGCTTTGGCACATTTTACTTGAATCTTAGATTATTCTTTGGCATAATTAGTTTTGACCACGCCTCTTCCACCCTCTTACAAGTAAGGGAAATCAACCAACTAGCGTACTTTTTTTAGCGAAAAGCTTCGTTGAATTAATTTTAAAAAATTTTGTAATTTTGACACCAAAAAAATTCACATATCTTTAAGATTGCACACATTTTTAGTACAACGTCTTTTTCTAATAACGCCGTTTCCTTAGAATGACAAAACACCATTTTGCATATTTTCATAAGCTCACGTCTAAAGCTTATTTTTGCTGGCTAAAAATCGTTATCTTCTGAACGAATAAAACCTTAACATTAAAATTTGTCGTTTTTCCCCCGAGTAACACCGGGTATATCAGCTAGTAATATTAATATATAAATAAATATATTAATATATAATATTAAATTACATAATATTAATACAATACAAATATAAATAAAACAATATATAATATTAATATATTCAATATTAAAAAAAAAACAAAAAAATTAAAAACGAAGATACTTTCAATACAACAAAAAAAAACAATATGAAACAAATCTAGGGGTAAGAGCCTTATTTTATTTTAAATATGTGTTTTTAACCCCTTAAGGCTCAAGTTTTTCACAGTCCGGTAAAAGTTACCGTACCGGTAAACTTACAACTCGCCGGAAATGGAGGTATGATTTTTCTGGACGGTAGCTTTCACGGGACGAATGACGGGACCAATGTCATTCACAATAACAAGCATATGTCAAAATCGGATGATATTCGCGATTAAGATTTCTAGTGATGAGTTTATTAAAAGTATTTCATAGAGAACAAATCCATCATAAAAATTTATGATGTTGGAAAAAGTGATAGATTTTAAGCCTTCGGTGGTAAAAGTGGTAGATATTAACATTTTTAAAAAATGTGGTAGTTCTGCCACAATACTGGTAAAGTCCGTGCCCTGGGTTAAGACAATACATATCAAAGAAATAAAAAATGGTATTTTTTTCTTTTGTTTTGGAGCGCCGCTCTGCATTTATAAGTATTTCACTTTTCGCCTTGTACGAGGCTCATCATTTTTTTTTTTGCACTGTGCTAGCCAGAGCTGCCAGTTTTTTGATACTCCTACTCACCATTTGCGGGTAGCTAAACCGCCAAAAACCGCCAAAAAATTTTTAAAATATGATATTTTAAAATTTCTTTCATAAAAATCGGCCCAGTACTTTTGGAGTAAAGTCGTAACTTTAAATTTTCGCTTCAATTTTATATAAAAGTATAGATAGATATAGATATAGATATAGATATAGATATAGATATAGATATAGATATAGATATAGATATAGATATAGATATAGATATAGATATAGATATAGATATAGATATAGATATAGATATAGATATAGATATAGATATAGATATAGATATAGATATAGATATAGATATAGATATAGATATAGATATAGATATAGATATAGATATAGATATAGATATAGATATAGATATAGATATAGATATAGATATAGATATAGATATAGATATAGATATAGATATAGATATAGATATAGATATAGATATAGATATAGATATAGATATAGATATAGATATAGATATAGATATAGATATAGATATAGATATAGATATAGATATAGATATAGATATAGATATAGATATAGATATAGATATAGATATAGATACAGATACAGATATAGATATAGATATAGATATAGATATAGATACAGATATAGATATAGATATAGATATAGATATAGATATAGATATAGATAAAGATATAGATATAGATACAGATATAGATATAGATATAGATATAGATATAGATATAGATATAGATATAGATATAGATATAGATATAGATATAGATATAGATATAGATATAGATATAGATATAGATATAGATATAGATATAGATATAGATATAGATATAGATATAGATATAGATATAGATATAGATATAGATATAGATATAGATATAGATATAGATATAGATATAGATATAGATATAGATATAGATATAGATATAGATATAGATATAGATATAGATATAGATATAGATATAGATATAGATATAGATATAGATATAGATATAGATATAGATATAGATATAGATATAGATATAGATATAGATATAGATATAGATATAGATATAGATATAGATATAGATATAGATATAGATATAGATATAGATATAGATATAGATATAGATATAGATATAGATATAGATATAGATATAGATATAGATATAGATATAGATATAGATATAGATATAGATATAGATATAGATATAGATATAGATATAGATATAGATATAGATATAGATATAGATATAGATATAGATATAGATATAGATATAGATATAGATATAGATATAGATATAGATATAGATATAGATATAGATATAGATATAGATATAGATGTAGATGTAGATATAGACAACAGGAGAATACTGCTCAATAATAACACTAGATGTTAAAAATGCTTTTAACACAGTAAAGTGGAAAGTAGTACTACAAGCTTTCAGAAACCGACGTTTAGATAACTATCTCTTTAACATAGTATCAGACTATCTGGATAACAGAATTTTAATCTATGAGACGGAAAATGGTATAAAAGAGCACCAAATAACAGCAGGTGTACCTCAGGGCTCAGTATTAGGACCATTCCTGTGGAATGTAATGTACGATGGTCTACTGAATTTGGAATTACAAGAAGGTGCAAAACTAATAGGTTACGCTGATGATATTGCTCTGGTAGTAAACCAGCGAACTGCCGAATTAATCGAGATAGTGGTAAACGATAGCTTATGTCGTTGTAACAGATGGCTGCGAAGAAACGGTTTGAAACTTGCAGTTCCAAAAACGGAAGCAATTCTAGTGACAGATCGTAGGGTCTTCAAAATACCGAAAATACGTCTACAAGATAGAGAGATACCCTTTAAACGAAGCTTATGCTATTTGGGTGTGCAATTAGATGACAAACTTAGCTTTGGACAGCACGTAGTAAATATTCGTGACAAAGCTTTGCGAACGGCAGCATCATTGGCCAGAATAATGCCAAACTGTGGTGGCCCAAGGCCGCAGATGAGAAAATTAATAAACAGCGTAGTACACTCCCAGCTTCTTTATGCTGCTCCAACCTTTGTCAGGGCACTGAATCTGAAGAATAATATGAGGGAACTACAGAAAGCACAGAGAGTTAGTGCTCTCCGTATTATATCAGCGTACCGTACAGTGTCCACAAGTGCGGCTTTAGTGCTTGCAGGTCTGCCACCAATAGACTTTTTAATACTGGAAAGAGAAGAAATATATACCCAAACTAAACTTATAAGTTGGGCGAACACTAATACACAAGAGCGAAAGAAAAAAATTTCAGAAATAAAAATTAATGCCAGGGACAATGTAGTGACTAAATGGCAAGAACGTTGGAATCAAAACATGAACGGGAGCTGGACATATAGCCTTATCCCCAATATAAAAGTCTGGCTGGAAAGACGACATGGAAGCATGGGATATTTTCTGACTCAGGCTATGACAAACCATGGTAGTTTTAACAAATACCTGCATAGATTTAAACTTAAAGAAATAAGCAGCTGTGATTCATGCGCAGCGCTAGAAGAAGATGCAAAGCACATACTTTTCGAATGTGAAAAGTGGTTGGAGGAGAGACGAGCTTTAAATGATATGCTAGGTGTTACATTAACTGAAGAGAATCTGTTGAACGAAATGCTAAAATCTGAACATGCATGGACTTTGTGTGAAAGACACATAAATAAAATATTAAAGGAGAGAAACTTCAGTAGTTCCGAACCTCCTTGCTTAAGGAGGACGTAGGAATCTTACGAAATCAAACCCCCGTCCTGATGAAATGCTGACGCGGTTCCGGGGTGGAGCTGGTGGAGTATCGTGGGGCCACTAGATGATAGCGCGCTATCACTACGTCCAACAAAAAAAAAAAAAGATGTAGATGTAGATATAGATATAGATATAGATATAGATATAGATATAGATATAGATATAGATATAGATGTAGATGTAGATGTAGATGTAGATATAGATATAGATATAGATATAGATATAGATATAGATATAGATATAGATATAGATATAGATATAGATATAGATATAGATATAGATATAGATATAGATATAGATATAGATATAGATATATATATAGATATAGATATAGATATAGATATAGATATAGATATAGATATAGATATAGATATAGATATAGATATAGATATAGATATAGATATAGATATAGATATAGATATAGATATAGATATAGATATAGATATAGATATAGATATAGATATAGATATAGATATAGATATAGATATAGATATAGATATAGATATAGATATAGATATAGATGTAGATATAGATATAGATATAGATATCGGGCTTTCCGTAGTGACAAGTGGGAAAGTTTACTCCAGAATCCATAATGTTTGGACCTGTAACTTTGATTTTGATGTAATATGATGATCAAATAGATATTTTAGAATAGAATATTTATTTATTTCTTTTTTCTATTGCTAAACCTTAACAGGTTTTATAGCAAATTTAAAATTGTAAAAAAATATATTTAATACAATTCAAAAATATAAAGTATGATTTTGATTGAAATCATGTATTACTAACAAACTAAAAAGTTTTAATAAATTGCTTAAAGTATAAAATTTTATTAAAGTATAAAAATAAAAAAATAAAAAAAGTTAAGTCAAATCGATAATATCAGACAGCATAGCAGGGTTGCGTTTTCAAGACAAACAAGGTCAAGTTAGCAACAATTTTTGTATCCGAACATCCGGACATCGGCGTAGTCGTGTGACAAACAAGGTCTCATACCCAACAAAACACCACTCCAATAAGTATATATATAATAAGGGTTTTCATGCAAATGGGCAATACCCTTATAAATGGTATAAACCTTATAAGTTTATCAGCCTTATAAATGAACTGTCAAAATTCGTATGAAAAAGCTTTTGCACAAACCAGATAAATTTGCTCTTCAATTTAGGTGAGCAAACGAGGTGGCAAACTTATATGATCAACCAGCTGTTTTCTTTTTTGAAGGAAAAGTTATAATTTGAGCAAAACTAATAAAGATTTAATTCTAAAAATTTCAGAAAACAAGCAAACAATCCGCAAAGCGTCCTTGTTTAAATGGAACGCATCGCTGGCAGATCGCACAGCTGACTTATATGCTGCAAATGCACAATCGACTTTAAGGGCTGTTCATACAACCTGTCTGATAAAAATAACTAATTGCCCAAATTAGAAGACTGCCACTTTGCATGAAAACCCTTAATATATAATTACTCGACAAACTAGGTCAACTTCAGGGTGGTTACTCGACAAACTAGGTCAACTTTACCAAACCAATTTTTATAAAACAAAGAAAACCAGTTGCGAACGCAGACATCAAGACAAACTATGTCTTATCGGCCACTCATATTAATATATTACAAATCGATCTAACGTAGTGTTTCAGGAGGTAAAAACCAAGACACCACGGTGCCGTCGACAAATGTAGTCACATTCACCATGCAGATATAAAGCAATTTAAGATCCCAGGTTTATGTCCATTCAGATTATTTAGATGTTCATACATCAAAATTATCCATTTTAGGCTTAGGTCCATTTATCCATTTAGATTGTTATATTAATGTGTTTACAAATATCAACTGAAGCGTATTCTAAGATAGGCCGCACTAGGGAAGTGAATAAGTTTTTCGTTATGAATGGATCATTAAACTCTTTTGCCCAACGTTTAATAAATCCTAATATACTGATTATAAATCCTTATAATGGTGGCTTGCGCGAGAAAGACATATGCTTGCATTTCTTCATGTTGAGGTTCATACGGTTCGTTTTGAACCAGTTATGAAGATGATCAATGTCGGCTAGCAAAAATACAGCGTCATTATTATTTTTAAAAGAAAGGAAGAGTTTGACGTCGTCAGCAAACATTAAGATGCTAGAATGTATTATGACAGATGGCAAATCGTTTATAAAAAGTAGAAACAGAAAGGGCTCAAGATGACTTCCTTGAGGTACTCCTGAATTAACAGGAAACTCATGTAATTTATTGAGCTTAAAAAGAACAGATTGTGTTCTATTGCTTAAGTAGTATTCAATTGAAGCGACTTATAAAACTTTTACCGAAAAAAACTCATATAAACATTTTGGTGATATTTCATTGGTTAAAGGAGTGTGACTGAGGGTGGGACAGTTAAAAATACCTCACCTCCGCCTACTGCAACGTCAAGCCCAAATACTATACATAGCCAGGTGTCTTTTACTATGCTATGAAATTATTAAATAGACTTCAACATAAACTAAAAACTAGCATCGAGTTTAGTTTTTTTAAGAAAATATAGAAAGTAGAAATTGTATTATTATGCCCCATATGCAGACTGGTTGGACAAAAAACCACGGTGCAAAAAAAATCGTACTCGTTCACGATAAACAACAACTTGTCATAGTGAAAAAAATACTTAATCTTTTCTAAATAATTTTTAGAGATCATGTACATTTTAACATTATACATTGCGTTAAGAATAAATTGGTTGTAATCATATCAATTTAAGAAAACTAATTTACCCCTTTCCCGTGGAATGCCCCATATGCAGATTTTTTTCACTTTCATAAAGGGAAAAGTCTCCCTTTATTTACTCTTAAATTACTACATAATAAGCTTATAACTTTTCAGAGTGACCTGGGATGATACGCATCACGTCCAAGCTAAAGTTACGGGCGGCTATACACTATACACCACACCATTGCCCTCTAGTGGTGCTTTATTGGCTTTTATATTGAATGTCATGTCCGATTTGCTTATCGATAATAAGGAAATTTACTGGCAACGTACGATCGAATCTTTCAAGCACGCCTACGGTCAACGCACCAATTTGGGTGATCTAAAAAATGAGCTGGACATGGCTGCGAGCATCAATGAAACATTCACTAAATTAATTAGTCAAGAATTTGCTGATGACGTGCGCACTTTAATATTCGACGACAAAACATTCTCCGACGTTAAATACTATGGAGCCAACTTTACTGTGGAGGAGGATCATGGCACTGCAAATATGGCTGTGTTGGCTCCCAATGGAGATGCCATCGTTATAACAAGCACCGTGAACAACTAGTGAGTAGAGTAAACTATGCATCTGTAACAGTTCTTTTTTCTTCATATTTCTTCTTTCTTGACCATAGCTTTGGCGCTAAGGTGCGTTCACGTCACACTGGTATTATATTGAATGACCAAATGGATGACTTTTCAACACCAGGTGTTATTAACGGCTTCGGTGTTCCCGCTTCGCCAGCCAACTACATTAAGCCAGGCAAGCGACCCATGTCTTCCATGTGTCCATCTATTATACTCGATCAGCAGGGAAATGTGTGCATGCTGATTGGCGCTGCTGGTGGTACCAAGATTACCACATCTGTGGCATCGGTATGTGTAGCTTTTAAGCTTATTTAAAAAATATTCTTAAAATATTTTCTTACTTCAAGGTTATTATGAAGTATTTGATATTTAACGAGACAATGGAACATGCTGTCAACGATGGTCGCTTGCATCATCAGTTGGCGCCAATGCATATCGATGTGGAGGAAGAGGTGCCACAGAGTATTCGGGATTATTTAACTAAAGTGGGCCACAAGCTTAACCAGGTGGCGCCAGGTTCTAGTTTTGCGGCTGTGACAACAATTGGTGCACGCGGATATAAACTGGAACCATTTTTCGATCGTCGTCGCGTTGGCAGTGTTGCAGTAGTAGAGCGCACAAATAAAATGCAACATTGAGGGCACATATGTCAATTATAATATAGCCACCACTGTACAGCATAGTTTCCTAGATAGTTTGATTATTTTAGTGCCATTCTTAAATTTAATTTTAATTTTTAACATTTTTTTTATGCAATTCAAGTTATAGTTATTTTTGTATAATTATTTCAGTTTAGCCTTCAATTTTTTTCTGTTTTTACTAATCTGAGTAACGATATGGATCGTCATTGTGATTGTTAAGATAATTAAGCATATTAAATAAGCTACGGCAAAAGTTCCCTATAAAAAATATTAATACTTGAACTGTTTTTTATAGATGTTTGTTTGTATCCTTTACGTGTATGTATAGTATGTCATGGAATTGTTGTTTTGTAGAGATTATATTGTTTGTACAATTCGACACTTATTTTCTGAGTGTGCAATAAAGTTTATATAAATAAAATATGCCATAATTTTGCATTGCAAATAAATTTATAAAATAGCATTTCTTTTAAATCAATTGTATACAATTTTGCAGCAAAAATAGTATTACAGTAGAACCTCAGAAATTAGAAGCTGTTTGTTAATCAAAAACTTTTTTAATTTCTGAAATTTTCTAATTTTAGAGGTAAATTTTAAAAAGTTGAATTTGTGATAATATTGCTGAAGTAAAGATATCGACCCCTTGCGCGATCGGTAAAAAAAAACTAAAAACTCTACCTGCCCCCCATACAAAATGGCGTCATCATAATAGCAAAACCTTCATAAAATAAAGGTCAATCAAATAAAATTCAATAAAAGTGGCGTCATAAAACTAATACAACATTCAAAACTTTGAATATACTAAAACTCGATGGGTGTATTTTCACATCGCTCCAGTCAAAGATCTTATAACGTTACCAATTCCAATCGAATGTGCTAAATATAAAATGTAATTGCGTTAAGGAGACTATAGGAAATATTCGGATCAGTTACAAAATTCGCACTATATTTACCGTTGGGTGGTTGATGACTAACTTCTATACAAATGCCGATCATAGACTTTCCACATATTTTTTGCAGTGCACTTACCCCGAATACAACCAAAATATTAATTGTGCACGAAGTTAGTTAAATATCTAGGGGTAACCCTTGATAGCAAACTGAACTGGAACGAGCATGTAGAAGATAGGATTCAAAGAGCCAAGAGGGTTCTGTTCCAGTGCAGACGCGTTTGTGGTCTCAAATGGGGGCTAAACCCAGAGGCTATGAAATGGGTTTACACTATGATGGTTAGACCTGTCATCACGTACGCTTCGGTGATTTGGTGGACAAAAGTCAGCCAGAAAACCATTAAGAAGAGACTGGACAGAGTCCAACGGCTGGCGTGTGTTGGAATAACAGGTGCAATACGCACCACTCCAACAAGCGCAATGGAGGTTCTGTTAGGTATGCTGCCGTTAGATTTAGAAATAAAGAAAACAGCGGCGCTATCAGCCCTCAGGATGTTGCGAAATGCTACGTGGCATGGGGCAACGGCCCTGCATGGTCATATTCGCATCCTTGATTTTGTACAGAGAGATGTCAGGGAGGCGCTTATGCCTATGGACGGAAGGCAGAGAGTAAAAATAACAGAAAAATGTTATAAAGCTCTTATAACGGATGGAGCCGTTTGTGAAGAAATCGCTGGTAGCGATATCAGTATATTCACAGACGGCTCTCTGATGAATGGCCGGGCCGGGGCAGGCGTGTACTCAAAACAGTTAAGCCTATCCTGTGTACTGAGGTTGGGGAGGTTTGTGTCTGTATACCAGGCAGAAATGCTTGGCGTAGTGCATGCGCTGGACCACCTGATAGATGGCCGGATCAGTGGCAAGAAAATTGTCATCGCTCTCGACAATCAGTCTGTGATTAGGTGTATGCAATGGACAGACATCACTTCCAGGTTGGCCATAGAATGTCTTACAAAACTCAATAGGTGCGCCCAGACGAATGAGCTCACACTTATGTGGGTGAGAGGACACTCTGGCATAGAACAGAATGAAGAAGCTGATTCTTTAGCAAGAGCAGGATCAGCAGAAGAATTCTGTGAACCAGAACCACGTATCGCCATAGGCGACAATATGGTGGCAGGCTTTATTAAACAATGGACGGACTCGGAACACAGTAAAAGGTGGGAAGAAGCTGTTAATTGCAGGCAATCAAAGGCGGCCGTGAAGTGGTCTCGTAGTGAGGCAGCAAAAGTTATCCGATACAATCGAAGGACTTTAAGCTGGCTTACAGCACTGGTCACAGGACACGGTCCTTTCATGTACCATCTCGGGAAGATGACTCTGACCGAGGACGATGCGTGTAGGTTATGCCTAGAGGAGCCGGAAACAGCAGCACACATTCTGTGCCAGTGTCCGGCGCTGGCAAGCATAAGATTGACCACTCTGGGATGCCCATTTATTGGCGAAGCCGAGATTGGTCAACTAACCTATAAGGATATGCTTGAGGTGACAAAGGATGCTTACACGAGGAGCATGCTCACGTACGAGTACTCCGAGCAGTAGTACCCTTTGTCCAATGGGGGACTAAAAGGGACCCACTGTGGTCTGCTTCGGCAAATCCCCAACTTATTATATATAATTGTGCACGAATTCACCTATCAATATCTTACCCCTGTCCCGCGTAGAACTGCGGTAGCCCGTTCAAAGATTCGTTAATATTGTCCATAATCCTATTGAGTCTTCAATTGCAAAAGCCAATTCAAATAGTATATAGTAAAACAAGTATTTATAACAAGTATTTTGTAAAAAAAAAATCTAGTACGGAATGGGTAAAGTTTTTAGAAAACTATTTCTCTTTATATTTAATATTCTTGCACAGCCTTGCCATGATCTATGCCATAGGCCAATTCCTTGCCTTTCATATAAGCCCAAGCCATACGCTTCGATGTCCAGAATATGCCCAGCTCTCCCTTGGAATCAATTGTTATTGCTCCGCCAGTGCCAACTAAACGCTTTGTCATTTCCCGACATGCACACTCGGTAGCCTGTTGCGCTGACACGCCTTCATATTTGATTTTTTCCAAAATTTTTTGTGCCAAATTAAAGCGCATTATGGTCTCGCCGTGACCCGTTGTGGAAACACCACCCACACTATTGTCTGCATACGTGCCACAACCTAAAAGTGGCGTATCACCAATGCGTCCAGGTATTTTTCCCATTATGCCGCCAGTCGAAGTGGCAACAGCAATATTGCCATTCGCATCAATAGCTACAGCACCCACAGTGCCCGGTTCACCAGGTCTATCCTCCATTTCTGGAGCCTTCTGGTTGGGATCCAGCTCGGTGGGGGCAAATTTTGTATCTAAACCGAAACGCTGGCGTTCTTTAAACTCTGCCAAACCTAGTACAGCGCTCTCTGTAGCCAACGAGCCGGCTTGCAATAAGCTGAAGCCCTGTTCTTTGGCAAAGCGCATTGCGTTTGGACCACCCAGAAAAGTGTGATTAGTTTCTTCCATGACTTTGCGAGCCACCGATATCGGGTGCATGATATCATGCAACAGCGTAACGCATCCAGCATTGAGATGAAAGCCTTCCATAATGCTTGCTTCTAATTCAACGTTGCCTTCAAGGTTCAGGCAGGAACCAAAACCAGCATTAAAATTTTCATCCAACTCCATGCAGCGCACTGCCGCCTCAACAGCATCGAGTGCGGCGTTTGATTGTGTCCCCGTGCTAGAAGTTGACTGTATCAAAAGCGGATAGCCTGTGCGCAACGCCACCTTCATACCATCCAATTTGCCAGCAACGCTTGCGTCCTTGATGCCACCTGCACCTCCGTGCACAAGGAGCACAGGTTGTATAATTTCTTTAGACATTGCTGTATTACTTGCTGTAAGAAAAATATAAATGGATTGATCACTTCTTTTAACGACATATTAAAAACTTAAAACCATTTTTGTACCTTTCAAAGCTGTTAAGCAAGAAACAAATCTTTTAGAAAACACATCGACTAGCATTTATCTACCTACTTTATAATGGATTTTTTGTTTATTTTTGTAGATTAAAAATGCACCCAAAAACAAGTGCAAAAGAGCGCTAAATAAAGATCGAGAGCGAATGTCAACAAATTGATAACAGAAAAGCGATGCCAGCTCAGAAGTTTGAATTCAGTGCTGCCACATCAAGGAGAAAATTTTGTAAAAATCTTAACAGCCACCGCACACTACAAAAATTTAGTCTTCCAATAGTTTGATTTATTTTCATGTGGGCATTTATGGAAGTGTGCACACCTACTAACTGAATTGAGCCCAACTAAAATATTAATGAGGACTCCCACTTGATTTCCAATTCTGTCCACTACCTGCAGACTGCCATGTATGTATGGTGTTCAAAGGGAGTGGACTCACTAGTCGACCAAATAGTTTGATAACGGTGACGATCTTATTTGTTTTTGTAGGTTGTTTTTGTTGGTTTTCATTGAAGTGTTCCTTTTTGCAGAATTAATGGCAATATTTAGTGCGTTTTTCAGATCACAAATAGGAAAAAAAAAGTTTTAAAGTGATATTCTAGTCTAGAATTTCAGGCTTTTTTTCACGGTCGATAAAAAATAACCAAAATTTTTAATATCCTCTTTTTTCATCACCTAAACTAGCTTACAGCGAGAATGTACAATCAATGCCTTTATCGATTTCTAATAAAAAGTTAGTCGGTGCTTTCGAAAATCCAATTATTTTATTTTTCTATCACTAAGTTTTCGAGTTATTACCCAGTGTAGTTTTTTACAAAGAAAAGTTGGTTCCACTTAAAAGCATATGTCTCCAGAACCTTCAACAATAATAAAATAAATAATATATCAAATTAAAACTAATAAAATTCCCCACAAGCAATGCCAACATTATTTTTGGTTTAAGTGTTAGTTTTGGCAAAACAAATTGAATCGGTAATTTAAAAAACCTCATAAGTCACACAATAAGAATTTTTTAAACAAACGAGTTTTAAAGTACTTTTTTGTGCTAAATTTAGTATTTGCGTTGTAAAAATTAAAATATCGAATAAACTTCAGTTTATTAATAATAATAATAATGAAAAAACCTGAAAAACCGTTTTTGACTTATGTTGTTTTATCAAAAAATTAGATTGGTGGTATATAATTAAATTAAAAATATCTAAGTAATTATATTTTTTATTGACGATTACACTTAAAAATTAAATTAAATAAAAAATTTTTCTAGGACGTAGATACGATCATGTTTTTAAACTATTTTCTTATGACTACGGAATCGCACTCATGTTGTGTTTTTCCTTAGTGGTATGCTCACACTTTAACAACGATTCTATGCAGAAACCACTTAAATCACTTGACTAATGTTGTTTTAGCAATAAACGAAGATTAAGAGGTGTTGCTTACAGAGGAAGGAGTACACAGAAGTATTTTACCCAGAAGGATTTTACCCAGATTATGGGTCTATCGTTAAGGAAGCGTTGGCAAGAAAAACTATGTTCGTAAAAAATTGACTAATGCTGTTTTTGAAATGACCGATTCAAT
>OY986439.1:53511981-53614481 GCA_963920525.1 Dichetophora obliterata
GTGGTCCTCCGTCCGCATAACTATTTTTATAATAATTAAGGCTATTATTAGGTATTTTAAGAAGGAATTTTTGTTAAAAAACGGCGAATTACAGCACAACTGAAGCACATTACAGCAAAGTTTTTAAATTTCTGAAAAAAATATTGGCGGTGCTAACTTCACATAATGCGAAAATGTGCATTGCAGTATATGATAGCACATATCGATCACATCGAAGCACATTTATTTGTTTGTAAAAATGAAACAGAAATACCAGAGCCAACTTTATGCACATATATTACTCAATAAATTTTTAACCAGCTTATGAGTTATCGAAATATTTTTTTTTTTGTTTATTGATTGAAACAACCAAACCTTAAGTTCTTTATAGTATAGATATTTTTTCTAACGACGTTCCCGGTATCTAAATACATATTAACCAAGAATGCTAAAGGTACATGTATAGCATCATACAATGTTTTATTTATACGAATTAACTTTTTTTTTGCAACTCTTCTGCTTGCGAGCATTTGTTGCATGTATGGCAGCTCCCTTGCGTCAAAGTGGCGCGTTGCCAAGCATGCGGATGTGCCATTATAATAACATCTTGAGCTATGCGATGAAACCATTCTCACAATAATAATTTTCAAAGTCTAGATTCTGCGTCTTTTATGTCTGCTTTGGGTCCCTCAGCGTTTTGGTTGCTGCTGCTGCTGCTGTTTGCTGATACAGCTGCTAGACATGCGAAACAGGACAGGCTACCAGGCAGACACAGAGAGACAGTCAGCCAGATAACTAGATAGTTAGGTGGAGAGACAAAAAGACAGACATGCATGTGTTTCATGCTCTGCCGCAGACGACTTGTCAGTCAGTCAGTTAGACGGATGCAGCTAACTGCTTTCTTGCCGCCTGGCATTGCATAAACATTTTCACCCATTAGCTGCTGGCTGCTGCTATCTGCAACGGCGCACACTGGGGATTTCGCGGAAAAAAGTCAAATTGTCAACATAGTCTTCATGCAACATGCAGTGGTATTTTGATATTAAAGACTAAATGGTACAGTCAAATCAAAAACAATTACTTCAATCTGACTGGTAGTTTTATTTTTATGCCGTTTCAAACTCCGAACTTGTATGTTTTACCGAACTAACTTAATATAAACCTAAGAATTTCAAGACGAATATTATTTTACTATGTGAGCTAACGTGTTTTTTTTTATTTTTTATTTAAAGTAGGATATGTCAATATACTGAAATTTAAAAAATAAACTCTGCAGAGACTTAATTTTTTTTTTTTTTTTTTTTTTTTATGGACTTATAACTAAAATCCCGTTTTTTCCAAACATTTGAATCTGAAATTTTAGCTGTACTTGCCTATGTTTGGAAATCACTACTAATACATTGCCTCATATCTGTTCTTACATTTTTAATCAATTTCAACTGCGGCCAGGTGCGCCTTTCAATAAAACTTATATTTTTATACCCTACACTTGACAAAGTCAGGGTATATTAACTTTGTGCAAACGTTTTTAACGCATAGAAGGAGGCGTGGCCGGTATGGAAAAGTATATATATTCTTGATCAGCGTCAGCTCCTGAGTTGATTCAGCCATGTCCGTCCGTCCGTCCGTCCGTCCGTCTGTGTGATTATATCTTGCAAAGAATAAAGAGAACCAGGTAAGATATTTGAATGAAATTTGGCACACATATTGATATGGACCCGGGGATGAGCCCAATGATTTTTTTTGGATGCGCCCACAATTACGCCCACCTCCCATACCACCAACTATTGAGAAAACACAAAAAATGGGCTAATAATTGAGCTAGAAAGACAAAATTTTGTATGTGTATATGTTTTATCAATTCTTAGTTGAGTACCAAAAATGGGCGTGATACGCCTACAAATACGCCCACCTTCCATACCACCCACAACACTCAAATTTTATATAAACACACTAAGTGTAGGGTATTTCATAGTCGGGCTCGACCGACTATAGCTTCCTTACTGGTTTATATTTTATATTATATTTTTATATCTTTTTTTTATATTTATGTTATTATTTTTTAATTCAAAGAGAACGTGTTAAAAGAAGTTGTGTTATTAAAAGAGTTTTACGACTGTTCGTGATTGCGCTAATTTTTGCCCCATGTCCATGTTAGAATAATAATACATAATAATAATAATAAAATTTATATGAAAAATTCGTTTGTTTTTATATGGGCGGTATATGATGGGCGTGGCCGATTTTAATGAAACTTTCACAAATTTTTTATTTTGTTAATTGTATAGTCTGTGCTAAATTTCAACATGTTCGGAGCAAAAGAAAAAATGTTGTATGAATTATTAATTTTGAGTTATATGGGCGGTATATGATGGGCGTGGCCGATTTTAATGAAACTTTCACAACTTTTTTATTTTGTTAATTGTAATGTCTATGCTAAATTTCAACATGTTCGGAGCAAAAGAAAAATTTTGTATGAAAAATTCATTTTGAGTTACATGGGCGGTATATGATGGGCGTGGCAGATTTTTATGAAAATTTATATTTTTCTTAATAACGTTAATTAAGTGCTAGGTGCCAAGTTTTATCACTCTACAAGCACTCCTTATAATTTTTTCCCAGAAATGTATGAAGCCATCCCCACTGTGCGGCGTTGCTGTTTGTTTTTTTTCTCTTGATATTTCTTACAATCTTTTAAGTTACATGCTGGTTTTCCTTTGTGCCAACAACATATAACATACCAAACTTTGTCGTCATCGTCATCGTCATCATCATCATCTGCTACTGCAGCTGCTGCTGCCGTTCATCCAAACACTGCAACTTTTTATGGCATTGCGTTTATATTTATATATTGCTTTCATAGCATGCTGCACGTATCCATCAGATACATTATTTCATGTATTACTACACATATGTATGAGTGTGAGTATCGCAAATATTTTCAAAGGTCGTTTCATTTGAACGAGTTGCTGCTCTACTAAGCCAAGTTAAAAAGCCGCTTCAGTCGTCAGCACGCAGCACAGCCTAGAAAAGTTGTTTGGTTTTTTTGTTTATGACTGATGCTGTAGTTACTGTGTGGTTGTTGTTGTTGTTGTGTTGTGGTTTATTGTTGTTATTGTGGTATATAGCAGCGTCTTGCGGTGCTATCTGCCTGGCTTAATCTTGGCTTTATTTGTTTTTAACTCTCCTCTAACATTGTTACATTTTTATCTATGAAACTCGATTTATTTATAACTTGGCTTAATCCGTTTGTCTGTCTGTCGATCTGTGTCTATCCGTTCGTCTTTATATCGTATGCAGTGTCTTTATATGTTGCTTTATAGAATATCTTTATTTATTGTGCGTGCGCTTTTTGTTTATTTGTTTGTTTGTTTGTTTGTAATTCTTCTGGTTTTATTATTGGAATTTGCAATAATATTTTTTGTATTTTTTTTCATACTTATCTCTTAATGCGTATCTGATTGCCCTTAAAGCGTTGGATGGTTTTCAGTCTTGTTGTTGTTTTGGGTTTTTATTTTGTTAATTTGTCGTTTTTATATTTTTTGGCCCACAACCCTAATTTCAGCTTGCCTTCCCAGTAAACGAAAAGTATCTTTTTTGAAAATTCGGTATAATTCAAGAATAGCGACAACTCTCTTTTTTAATATTTTTTGTTGGATTATGTGGATTTTGGCCCCCTTAATCCAAATCTGAAAAAATTTCATTCCGCTCGCCATTGGTTTAGAAGTTATAGGCCTCCAAATTTGCAAAATTGGCCTACAAATCTTGCTGTTTTTTTTAGTGTTCCGCATTATGGTTATCAAATGAAAGGTAGTACGAGTACCTTTCAACGAGGTATCAAACTTGAAAATCCACTCACAAATTTTAAGATATAACTGTATACAATTTGTCTGAAAAACTAGTCATTTCTCTTTTACGAAAGCAATACACTAAAAATTTTTATATCTTAAAAAGTGATGCATGAATTTTTATGTTTATACCTTGTTGAATAGGTACTGTCATTACCTTTCTTATGATACCCATAAAGCGTAGTTTTGTTGAAAAATTTTAAAAAAATTGCAAAATTTGTAGGCCATTTTTTCACTTGGGAGGCCTATAACTTCTAAACCAATTGAGAGACGTCTGCATTTTGATCAGATTTAAATTTAGGAGGTCAAAATCCATATGATCCACAAAAAAAAATTAAAAATTAGAATTGTCGCTATTCTTGGAATGTTCCGAAAATTCATTTATGGAGCTTTATTTAAAAAATTAAAAAAAAAATTTGCTTTGTCATTTATTAATTAATGCTCGTATGTAATAGGTTTTTTGTAACGTTATTTAGTTTTTTGATTATGCAAAAAAATAATTTTACTTCAATTGTACTTTTGTTTTTAAATACAGCGTACTACAGCGCCCTCTAGTGTTAAAAATAGGTAACGCAAAAACACTCCTCGTACCTGAAAACACTGTGACATAGTTTTATACACAGGCTGAGTTAAAACTCAGCTGCTCCAGGATCCTGTGAAAGGTCCAGTAACGCTAGTAATAAATAAAAGACCTAGGCTGTGAATGTAATCCAATTTATGTCTTTTTTTGAACAATTCGTTCTTATAATAGTATCCTATGTATGCAGTGTTAAATAATCAGGGCGTGGGTGTCCGTGTGTCAGAAGTGTGTTGATTTATCGTGCCGTCGCTGTTGCTGCTGTTGTAACAGTTCCTTTGTTCTCGTGATCGCTTCAGTAATTGGTTTTCGGTTAAGTAATTGCTTGGTAATTGCTTCAGTAATCTGTATTCAGTGAAGTAATCGCTTAGTAATTCCTTCAGTAATCGGCATTCGGTTAAGTAATCGCTTTGTAATCGCTTCTGTAATCGGTATTCGGTTAGGTAATCGCTGGGTAATCTATGCAATAACCGGTTACTCTGGGTATAATTCTAAAAAGGAACGCTATTTCTATTACCGTGGGACCGAAATATTGCGTCGGCCAATGCCCTTTTGAGGGTTCAAAGGTACCAAAATAGCTAAATGTTGACATTTCGCAACCCTTGGTAGGGGTGGAGGCCTATCTAAAACCTCTTCTGTACTCTGGGGTACGGCACCCGGTTTGAGAATGCAAACTTACACCGAGCTGAGTAGCTCTACCCGCGATATAGGTGATAAACACACAGCCACCACGAATCTTCCCGAAGGGCCGACCCAATCAGTCCACCTGGCGCATGTCAAGAGGCTACCGACTGCCCATGTACCAACTTTTAAGTCTTTGGTCGGACCTTGTAGCACACTAAAAGCATACTACTACCAGTTTAAGCTCATCACAGCTGCGGACTAGTAACCAATCAAACATAAAGGGACAGCTCTATTAGTACAATGGCAAAATATGTTTAAAAGCGCAGCAGAGGCGCAGCAGCGAAATCGCAGCAATAAGCTTCTGAGTCATATCAAAGAATGTGCAGCCATGAGTTTTTAGGCAGAGGCGCAGAAGAGAATTCGCAGCCTTAAAGCCCGAACACAACCGATTTCCGTCGCGGCTGGCGAATTCGCTGTGGAACAGAACACATGAAAATGTATGCAGCCGCCAAAAATTAATTTGCCAAGCGAATCTGTGGCAGAAAAGGCCAGAATAGAATCTTTTCTATTTTTTCTCTGACGGCCAGTGGCTCTCTCTCTCTGAGAGACATAAATGATGTCATATTTTTGCTAAAGATTGGGTACGTTCACTGATATTTTCTTAGTATTTTTCACTGATCAGAAGTTCCGGTTTTGTGTCTGTGTTGCATTAATGTGAATTTAAAGCAAAATATAATAGGGGTATTCACGATGTGGTGTATTTGCCATTGTATTGTTTATTTTTTATCAAATCGATATTTGTAGTAAATTTTGTAAAATTACAAAAACAAAATACAAAGTGTTAAAACTACAATCCCTATTGTATTCTTTGTAAATTTGGTTGTGTATTAGATCAGCTGATCGCAAAAGCATTTATACTCAGCATGGAGGAAGCTACCGGCTACGATGTGAGTTTATTTAATAAAAATTAATATAATATAGTAGGGTGTCCCAAAAAAAAATCGTGTTTGATGTCCGCGGCTTTTCCACTTAAATTTGACCTTAGAAACACCCTCTGAGAAGTTCTCAATTGGTATAGGTTTGGAGGTCGCGAATTAATTTTCTAATTTTCCCGTACGATTTGTATGGGGAAAAATCAGTTTGGCTGGTAAATTGAATTTAGAGCTACTATCTTTTAAGAAAAATGGTTAAAAAAACACATTTTCGCTCAAATCTTGTCTGTTATGACATATCTAAATTTTCATCTGATTATTATTTGGTGGTGTGAGGCTCACTTCTTAGAGCTACCTATATAAATGAATACTTTTACTTAGAATTATTTCGTTAAAAAGCAATATCTCTTAGAGTATTCCATTTTCATTATTGTTATTGGTCTTAAATTTTAGATAATGATAGTTGGAGTGCACAATGAAGAAAAAGTTCATAGGGTTTTTATATGTTTTTGGATTAAAAGTTACAACAATTAGTTTTTTGTATTTATATTTTTATTTTTTAATCGTTTTGGGCAACCACCAAATAATAATTCGATGAAAAAGAAATGTGGATGTGTCATAACAGATAAAATTTGAGGGAACACGTGTTTTTTTAACCATTTTGCGCTTCACAGAGGGTGTTCCTATGGTCAAGTGGATGTATGAAAGCCGCGGACATCTGTCAAAATAAAAAAAAAATTTTTTAGGGACACCCTAATAATTTAGTATTACGTTTTATTTTTTGCATGATTTTTTTAAATTAAATTAAATTATGTTAAATTATGATTGAAATTAATATTTCCAAACAAAAATACAATCAAAAATTAGCTGATTTTTAAAAAACATACTTTAGTGAAGGTTTGTTCTCAACAAGATGCAAGTATTGTAAATTTTATAAAAATGTATCACAAATAAACTACATCGTGAATACCCCTAATATAATTTCTACAATTTCCACAATGAAACGCAATCCTGATCCGACAATCGCCACCGCTCCAATTCTGAACGGGCTCTCAGCGAATTTCGCCGAGAGAGGACCGCCAGCCGTCAACCGCTTTGGTTCTGTTCGGGATCTTAAACATCTGGGCAGAGGTGCAGCAGAGGATTGCAGCCATGAGCTTCAGAGCAGCGGAGCAGCAGAATGCATGACCTGCATTTAAGTTTTTACTTAGATCTTGTGATTTTCGTAAGGACTGCGGTTCAACAGAGAGACACTAGCAGCATAGCTGTGGTAACGCGGACGGACAGCAGCCACTGCTTCATATAAGTCCTATGGCCACAGCAAAGGCAGCGGTGTAGCAGTGAAGAATAGTGATAAAATGCCTTACCACCACCTTGCAAAATGACCGTATGATCAACAGAGGCGGCAGAGCAAAACTAGACTAATTACAACTAACTACCATACAAACTGCCTTTTACCGCTAGCTCGCGAAATGACCTAATGATCCAACAAAGGCAGCGGCGTGGCAGAATTAATTGATTCCGGCCCACACATGAAACTTAGCAGAGGCGGACCAAAAATTATGGGGCATTGCGCAATGAGTCATACGACTCCGGCCACTCGAGCTTACCTAAAAAGGAACGCTGACTAGAGTAGTTTTATAGCCTCTATTTATATGTATGATCTCGAGGAGAACCACATGTGAATTATAGCATTGGCCTATTGCAGTGCTAACGCAAATTCATGACTGGCTATGTGCTGTTCGTCACTTGTAGGCTTACAGAAATAAATATATAAACATAGAAAAGTTCGCTTAACTCTCACTTTTCGCGTGATCTTCGCTTATGATGTGAAAACATTCGCCAAACTCTCACTTTTGGCGTAATACATTCGCTTGTGTATAACCCACGATACAGTGGGTAGCCTTTGATTCAGTTTTGTCTTTGGTTTCGACTTTTGAATGTTGTTGCAGTTTACTTCTTTTTCATTATAATTTTTTATTACAGGTTTTTATAGTTTTTGGTTTTAATGTTTGCAGATCATATATCTTTTAATTACTGCTTGTTTAATATATGCAAATATTTTAACAATGTTTGTTGGCCACATTTTTATTTGCTAGCATTTGTTTACAATGTTGCCTCAATGTCAACATTGCGGCTTCTTAATTAGAGTGCAAAATAATAACAATCGCTCTCATGTTCATTCCGCAACCTCCACCCACATTCCTCTTGTCATTAGTTTTAGTATTTTAGAATGGTGGTTTTGTGGTCATTTAACCACATGCTAATACTGTTGGAGCCAATGTCGTTGGTTGCGACCAGCAATGCTTAATCTTTCTCGTTTCTTTCGAACAAATTATGCTTAACAGGGGAAAAGTGAAGACCTACTGGTAGCTTATTTACCTAAAACTGAAAAACCTTTGACTCTACCAGTTTCTCAAGTCTATTGTATAAATGTCATTCATCGTTATCATTCTCATAAATTGTCGATACTATTTCATACTTTTCAGGAGATCAGAAAGGCATTTGTTTTCCTCCTCTTAAAGTTTTTTATGGGTAAAAGGGTATATAATGGTTTTTGTCTTTTAGTAGGTAAATAATGCACTCTTAACACTATTTCAACCAAGAGTCTTTCACATACACAGCAACTTTTATTATAAAATTGTTCTCTAACTTTAATCATTTCTTGACAGTTGTGTATCAAAAGTGTCGAAAAAAACTTTTCAAATTATAACATAAAACCGTTCTTTAACTTAAATCATTTCTCCACAATTAACTTTTGATTTTGCATATATACTTTTATATAAAATTTAAGTGAAAATTCGCTTGTTCCAGGTAAACTCCAAAAGTTTTGGGCCTATTTTTATGAAAAAGTTTTTAAATATCATATTTGTGCTACAGCACATTTTAGGAGTATTTTCTTTCTGAAATTTTAATAATAAGTATATTTAATTTAAGTGTGAAGTTATTTAAGAAATCACCCCAGCTGCAACGCATTGATTAATCGTTTTCTTATCACGCGTTTGTGTTGCAAGAGCGTCAATAAACTTCATGTTGCTCTCTATTACTCTCTTTTTTGCTCAACTAGCAAAGCCCAAAGCAAAAAGTGATATACATATAAATGCAGTGCTGCACTCAGAACGAAATAAAACAAAAGAAGAAATGTTTTCATTTCGTTTGACATGCATTGTGTCAATCATTGTCAAATCTGTGATCACAAGGAATAACGACTAAATTCAAAGTATCGTAAAAAACGATATTTTAATTCCACGAACTACGACCCATTTTTTAAAATCTATGAACTGTTACAAACAAAATATGTGCAGACATACGTAATTATCAATTCTGAGCAAAAAATGGATATCTGCATACTTCCAAAAATTGGCAACAAAATAAATTCCATATTGCTTTTTTACGACATTTTGAGTTTAGTCATTATTCCTTGTGACCACAGAAATATGGACATTGATAAAATTGCGTCCGTGGAGAAATCGCGGCCTGCTATAGTTAACTAAGAAATACTATAGTTTGGCAATTATTTATATTCGGACACAAACACTTGTGCCCAAAGATACGTTTTAGTTGTGGTAAAAATATTTTGAAATGTATTTTTTATCTTCCTGTCATGGGTAACGCAACGTTGCGTTGTGTTAATGAGTTAAAACACTTTAATGCGTTATTGAGCTGATACCCCTATATTAATCAAAGCAACGCAAAAGCGCAGTTATTCAAATATTTTGTGTTGATCTTTTTTCTGTTTGAACGTGTTCGATTACAAAAACGGAAGCTTATTAAAATCCAATTTCAAACATACAACTAATTTTAAAGACCAGAAATGTCTTATTCTTTGTGGATGCTGAGTTTTCTTACTCAAATATGAAGCATATTTAGTTTGTTCAGACAATATATAAGTATTGATTACACAGAGAAATAACTTAAATAATTACAAACATAACAAACAATTCAAAATTATAAGTAAAATATAGCAGTTTTTTGTGGTTTTGCAAAAAATGTGTGCTACAGCGCCCTCTGCTGTTAAAGATAGATGAAAATATATAGCGCCAAAACACTCATCGTACCTGAAAACCTCTGTTTACAAATTTTTATGCGAATCATATAGCGGCTTAGGATTTTTTGGCGGTTATGTAAATAAATGTTCACTGCAGCGACCTCTGTTGTTAAAGATAGGTGAAAATAGATAGTAGCAAAACACTCATCATACCTGAAAATCTCTATACAAAATTACAGACCTATAGTAAAATTGTATGAAAAATATTTTTGCATGAATTTTACATTTTCTGCATACTCTATTTAATAATTTATTTGTTTTTCATTTTCCAAGATTGGCAAATGTAGAAAAAATGTCAACATGTTGGTATTTTCAATTTGATTGACAACGACTGACCACTGAAAATAACATAGTGAAAACCAAGCAAGAGGCATATACCTTTGAAGAAAAACAAATAAAATTAATTAAAAAAACTCCCTAAAACTATGCAATGAAAATTTCGAAAATGCAGTAAACATTTTTGCGTTCTAAAATAAAAAGGAACTATTTTTCTCCATAGATGAAAACAGCAATTCCATTTTAAATGTACCGCAAATATAAAAATTATGGAACGACTATATCTGATTTGGGTTAAATTTGGTAAGGAGTACTTTTGACGGAAATAAAGAAATTAATTTGGAGAAAATTTTGGTTGTTTGGGGTTCCCATCCCTTGTAAGGTAATTCATTGATTTATTGGTGGAAGTAGGTGGAATATTTTTGGATTAAAGTCCTTTTAATTACCTTTCCAACGGTAATTCGAACTTAACATGCAGTTCAGGAGTGTTTGAGATGTGAGTTTTCGTAAAAATCTATTTTTTTCGTGCAAAATTTGACCCAAATCGAATGTGAACATTCCGTATGTTTAAAATGGTATTGCTTCTTATCCAAATTTTCAAAGAAACATTTTCACGTTTTGGGGGTACTTTTGCAAAACTTTCTTCTAATAGGGTAGACCCATATAAAAGGACGCTGCAGGGTGAAAATATTCGATAAAAATGAAGCAAACTTCTAAAACGCCGATACAGTTGTATTTTTTTTATCTCTTCCTAAATCCGTTGATTAAAGTCTGTAATTTTAGAAAATGCTGAAAAAGTCGAACATTGATTTAATGAACTCTCTTATGAATTGTTAGCTTATTCAAGTAACTGCTTAAGAAAAAATGCTTCTGCCAGATTTTTATTTGATTCCATCTGTTTTCTTTGGATTAGCCCAAAATGGATAAAGTACTTCACCACATTGTTATGTAACCCATTTCAAGACCCAATTAACCTCTTTCAAAAAATGTGCAACACTACGCGTATTACATTCTGTCAAGAAAGAACCAGGAATTGATCTTTTGAGATCAATTTTTTAGCCCGCTTAAAGAGATTGTTAAAATTATTTGTGTCGCTAAGTTGACACAAATGACTTGTATACCGACGCTGAGTCACTAAAAGCGGTCTGTTGTTAAGTTTGCTTATTTAAACACATTTTCTAGGAGATATCTTTAAGATATATTTTTAAATTATCAATTACCGGTACTCTCTTGACAGAATGTACAACTAAAAACTCACTGCGCTGTTGAAAAACATTTCAAACTTCGCTATGATGCTATGAGTTAGCGCAATTAACTGCATCAACTAATTTAACTCTGAGGTACGGAAATTTCATTATAAAAAATACCCTTGCGCTGCAAGAAAAAAAAGACAAAAATATTTTTCTATTTTTATTATTATTTATTTTTATTAAATTCATTATATTAATTTTTGTTATACTTTACTATGAACATCAAATCTGAGTGGGTTGAATTTAGTCCCAACATACCACAAAGGTTTATTTTTCAGTGGTTCAAATTTTGTTCCATTATACTTCAAAGAGTTAACTCAAAAACTCGTTGTGCTCATTAACTTCTTGTTAAGCTAACTTGAAATTTCATTGCGTTGATTTACTTTTTGTTAACTCCTTCCAAACTGCGTCTTGACGCAATTGAGTTAACGCAATTAACTGTATGATGTAAAAGCGAAAATTTATAGGCATTTAATTCTACACGTGAATTTTTGGTGTAGACTCAACTCCAACACATACTACAACGTGTTTGTTTAACCCTCTAAGACTACTTTTTAAAATAATGGGAGAAAATAGGTAGCATAATTTTTTCTAAGGTAAATTCTAAATTCTAAATTCAAAAATGTACTCAGAAATGGTGTAGAAGCTTTCGTTTACCTGTAAGGTGAGAAAATGTGAATAAGTGTCTCAAGGCACTCTTGGGGCTTTGAGCGAAAAAAAGTGAAACAAATATGAAACTTGATTTTATTAGTTAATACACATACCTTTGACGAAAAAATTAAGGGTTTGATTAATTTGTTAAATTTCTTTTTTATTATCACAGCAAAACACAATGTGCAGCAGTCTAAATTTTATGCGCGAAAAACATATGGCTCTTGCAAATCACAATAAAAGTATCATTTAAACTTCTGAGAGCTTTTGTATCTTTTGCATTTAGATTGGTGTGTTTCTTGGGAACAGCCAAAAAATATTCACAAGATATTAAAGCTTTTATTTTTTCTGTTATTGCGAATAATATGATAAGTGTCTTGAGACACTCTTCCGTGTTAGAGGGTTAATGTGTTATTTGAACATTATTGTTGAATGTCAAATTTCCACAGCAATTAAATGTACGAACAAATAAAAGACAGCGAAATTTTGACTTTTTAGCTCTCCAATCATGCTTGTGAACTTGGCTGCTTCTTATCTTATATATATATATATTACGCAAACTCAAATTTTGTCCGGCGTAAGGCTTTTTAAGTACAAGTCCAATCTTAATAAATTTAGTATGGTTTGGTAGGTTTAGACCTGTAGATGTGCAAACTGGACTTTTTATTTCTTAAAAATTTATATTTTTTAAGTTATAGCGAGTTAAAGTTTGCATATAATTGTTGTTGTTATGTGGCTTTTTCTCTTCTTAATTTCAGCATATGCCTAAAAATATGTGAGGTATTTAGCGCCACCTATCGGCTAATAGCTATGAAACTGTTATACTAACGAATAATCTTTTATAGTTTCACAGCTAAAACTATGAATTGATATATTCAATATCAAAGTGATACTAGAATGATTTCTAACA
Source organism: Dichetophora obliterata (assembly GCA_963920525.1). NCBI lineage: Eukaryota > Metazoa > Arthropoda > Insecta > Diptera > Sciomyzidae > Dichetophora > Dichetophora obliterata. Next base: position 53,525,077 of record OY986439.1, read on the forward strand.
GTTGCAAAAAAAATTTTCTAAACTGTTGGTCGGAAAATTCTTTAATTTTTAAAAATTTACACAAAAATTTAATAAGAAATTGGAGACTGGTAATTAAACATTTTTGTTCAAGCATTTTTCTACTGGAAATCAAGAAATATTCTTACTCCTGTATATTTAAATTAAATTTGAGTATGAAATTAGATATGCTAACATTATATCGTCGTTGCGCGTGCAATACCGCGTATATTGCAAAAAAAACCAAAATTAATTTCATTTCAATTTTGATCATTTGAAAATCTATTCAATAGATTAAAACAAAATCTAGGTATGTTTGATTTTGGCGTTTTAATGCCACACGGCCTTACTAGTTGAACAAATTTTTCGGTTCAACAGCGTACTAACAAACGAAAAAAAAATCGCTAACTTTTCGCTGTCAAAAACGCAATGCATTGCTTACGAAAGATTTCTGTTCGCTTCTACAGCATACTTAGCTTAATTCCTTTCAAACTGCGTCTTAACGCAAATGAGTTAACGCAATTAACTGTATCAGCAAATTCAACTCTTACACTCAATGAGTTGATCAACGTCTAGCTAATACATTTTAAACTACCCCATAACGCATTTGAGTTAACACTTTTAAGCTTTTGTTGAGTTAGCGCATTGCAATTAAGTTGTTTTTCATCTCTGCATATTCACTGCGTTGATCACGTCTACAACATAGAGTAGAAAAAGCCCTAGCTATTTAAGTTCATTTCCGTAACAAAATTTTGAATTGCACCTCATTATATTTAAGGGTACTCACCATATTGATTCATAAGAACCTTCAGTAACTCTGACATACCACTACGTATTTTATACTCGTCTTAGCGCCGTTGACTCCATTGCGGTGGCCCAACCAAACTACCCATCAAAACGACAACCGGTGAGCAACGCAAGTTCAAAAAACTCTCTGCGGAATTCTGCTTGATTACATTTTAATAACAACAAATACAAGCAATCATTGTTTAATGCTGTCAAATTTTGAATGCTCTGCTCTCAATATTTTTTTGTTATTCTACAGTAAAATTGCATGTGTTTTTTTTCACCCGTCCACACCTTTCTAACAATTACTTGATAATCGTGTAGCAGACGTACGAGTGCGAGTACTCAGCGAGCAACAAGATTGTTTGATCGGCCGGATCGCTGCCAAGTATGGCTGCATTAATTAGTCATACATCTACGGATGGACGGACGTATGTACGAACGACGTGAACTGCTGAGCGAACTTGACTAATGTTGGTTTTTTTTCCATATTTCTAAAGCATGCTTTTTAGTAATACAGGAAGGTGCTGTTTATTATAGCATTTATCAACTATTACGATCAATCACATGAATGTTTTTTATTGAATTTTTTTTTGTAATAAACTTCTAATAGTGACTCACAAGATTGATTCAAATCTAAAATGTAGCGCACATTAAACGCGTACAATAAAATTCCACAAAAAATAATGTCCAAATGACCATAATGTGGGTCATTCGCAGAGTGTTGTTGAACTTTAATTGTTTTTCTTCGTTAAATTAACTCGGTTCAATAAGTTAAGCAACGCGTTGTGATATTCGTTAAGTTCAAAAAATTGATCTTTCTTTGAAATGAATGCCAAGCGATAAAATGTTAAACGGAGCCAAAACTAAGTAAAACAAAAAAAAAAAAAAAAAACTAGCAAAAATCTCAAAAAACTAACAAAATACAGTAAAAGAATAAAAGAATTTATGTTTGCTAATTTTCCATGTCAATTAACGGTGTATTTTTTAATGATCGTTCTTTCATATGAGTTTTGGTTTTGTGTTTTTTTTTGTGTCTTTGTTTGGCTTTATTAAAAAATTATGTAAATTTTATTATTATTCAGCATGCAGAATGAATTTTTGTTTTTACTCTTTTATCAAAGGAACGCTTAACAAATTCGTCTTTTTGTTTCTTTTTTTTTTATTTTTATTTTTTTTGTTCTTCTCATGCATTTTACATGTGCTGCCATCTGTTGCCGATGATCTGGTATGCAACTTGGCGTCAAGGTATGCGACTGACAACTTGTCACTTACCATAAAACCGTGCAATTGTTTGCTTTTCTTTTATTTTCTTTAAGACTTTTGGTTTATTTAGCTGCATAGTTATTTGTTTAGCTGCGGCGTGCCTCTTTGTCGGAGGCCGGACGGACAAGCCTTACAACAAAAAAATGCGTCGCCGCTATGATGCCAAATTGCTTGGCAACTTGATCGTTATGATTTACGTGATCATAATAATCATCATAGAAATGATCATCATGCTGCTCAAACACACTGAGCGCAAACATGATCGTTGATCCGTCATCTTTGTTTATATGCTTGCACATAATGATCATTATGACTATCCTCATGATCGCCACGATCACCAACATGCTCTTTGCTTGCTGCTTTTATGTGATGAATATAGTATTTTCAAATTTGCTCGCCCTGCATAGTCTAACTTCTGCCAACGATCCTTTCCAATACAGCCCACTTTGCCCCCCTACCCACCAGTCTTACGACATTCTTTCAAGTTATCAAGCGTAAATAATGTCATATGCGCGCATTTGTCATAATAAACCAAAGAAAAATGTTAGAGACCGACAGAACCAACACAACCGTTTTTCTTTTTCTATTTTATTGTTTTTTTTTCTTCAATTTTTTAAAATTTTTGTAACACATGTTTTTTTTTCATGTAATTTTTCTACATTTTCCATTTACTGTACCATTATTGTTTGTTTGGTGTGTGAGTGTGTTCTTTCTTTTTGTTTCTTTTTTCTTCAAACAGTTAAATCCATTTCTAACCTAGTACGAAAATAAACAAAGAGACAACAGAAGACACACAGATTCAGAATTGCATTTTGCGACCAAGTCATGCAACATAGTTGGTCGACGACTTCAACTCCTTGAGTTCAAGAGACGATCGATGGCATATTTTATGATCGTGATCTTCGCTGTCAACTCTTTGGTGAATTTATGTCTTTTGAACTTGTTGAATTCTTTGTTTGTTTGTCAATTCGGTTTGGTGTTGGGCTTTTATGAGGGTATTTTCTGTGCTTTAATGCACCATAGTTAGAAAGTTGAATCGAGTGTTGATCGTGGACTTTTTTCGAAGAAAACCGCTATTGAGGGCGTGAGGATAGAGAATTTCTTGATACTTTTTTATGAACTAATATTAAAAATAAGGAAAGTTAACATTTAAAATGTACTTCAAACGAAGCATCAAAGAAAATTGAGCGTTTGTTTAATGTTTAAGTTTTTCGTAATAGACCATTATCAACAAATTTTTCTAGACAGCTTAATATTTAAGAATTCTCATACACAAAACCTCAGAAAGTGTTCATCAGAGCTGTATTATTAATTCTTCCAGGTTATCAAAAAAATTTCAATGGACCATTTTTTTAAGAAAGATTTCGTGGATTTTAGCCCCAATTTTGTCGGCCCTTGTAGTCTAGTGGAGAGTGCGCTCGACTATTAACCCAGAGGTCCCTAGTTCGGATCCAGGCACGTTCATGGTTCTTTTCACTTTCTTTGTTCTTTCCTACATTAAAGAATTATGGAAAACTAAAAATCCACAACTAAACTGTGGAAAAAAGTGGAATTAAAGGACAGGAGCAACTAAGAGCTGGAAATGCTTGCCGAGGTTAAGGCATAAAACTAGCCTCGGTCAAAAGCAATTGAAATTGTCTTTCACGGTTGTTTCGCCTAATCAATAATTCACGTATTGTTCCAATCAATTCCTCTAAATAAATCTAATCCTTTCCTTTCAGGTCAAAGACCAAACCTTGTTTTTATAAGGCGCTTGCCTTGGTTCTTTGATCTTAAAAAAAAATTCCCCGTTTTTGTCATGCCATAGAAATCGAAAACTGCCAAGTTCGAAAATGGTTCGACTCTATCAGAAGAGGGTTCCATCTTTATAAGTGTAAGTTTAGTTGTGGACAACGTCCTTTAGATCATCTCTCCCTCGTTTCTCCCGCATTTGTTTTTTACTTTTGGAAATTGTTGTGATTTTTCAAAAGATAGTAGCACGAAGAACTATTTTAGTTTGTTTTGAATCTTTAATTATTTGAAACGATTAATTCAAGATATCATTAATTCAAATATCCCGAGTGTTTATACCAAGCAATCGTCAAATACTGGTCAAATTTTATTATAGCATGTCAGTATAATCGTCAACTTTAAATTTAGCTTATAAACCATTTTGCCCCAATTTTCCATTTTGCCCCTGTTTTTCCCATTTGAACCTACCTTGTTGGCACAACTGAACTACTAAAAGCAGTTTGATTTTAAAATTCAATTTTTCAGCTCAAAGATACATTTGAACCAGAAAGATCTCTTTCGTTCTTTTCTGTATTTCGAAATAAAAAATATCGAAAATTTTCGGCAAACAATTAGAGACTTTACGGATACAAGACACATTCAAAAAGTATTTTGGTTTCAACAGAGTCAAGTGTCGTTTGGTGCACGAGTCACAGTGCACTCGTTTTTCTCCTTTTTTTACCAAAAAATCGACACATCGTTTTGTAGCCATCGGATTCGCCTGATAGCCCCATGTGATTTCTCTTTCGCTTTTCAGCAAATTCAAAAGAACGCTTCGGCGACACTGTTTTGAATCGATCGAGGAGTTAAAATCCGAATTAGAGCTCATTTTACATCGCAGAATCAAAATTAAATTACAATAAAATCATTTTGCCCCTAATCGACCAGTAAACTCATATTTTATTAAACAATTTAACAGGTATTAATTAAAAAATACCGGTCGTGTGTTTTCTGTAAATTTAATTTAGAATTTTCTATAGGTTGCATTTAAATTTTGCAAACTCGAATTTTCATTTCAAAAGTCCGTCTTTCTTAATGAAGTGACTTCATTTAGAGGTCATAGAGACAAAATTTAAAAGTAAGCTGAAATCATCATATTTTTAAAAAAAATCTATGCGCAGAGAAAAATAGTTTTCTTGCATCGACAAATTATTTTGCTTGATTCAATAATTTGTGCAATTTAAGCTATTTTTTCTTAAATCAAGTATTTATAACTATCAATTAAAAATCAAAGTTAAAAATTTTAACTATTACTTGGTTTAGTTTTTGTTTCTTATGTTTATTATTATTTAAAATTTTTTTAATCAATTATAAATTGCAAGTAGCTTAAATAAAACTTTTATTCATACAATGAAGTCTTATATTTCAGGGTAACTTTTTCGTTTAAAATTAAAATGGACATCTTTTTAAAGCATGATATAACAATGGACGTCATGACTTCTTTCTAAAACATAATAGATTAAAAATAAATTTGCCTTAGAAAGATTTGTAAAATCGAATTTAATAAAAAATCATATTAAATGAAAGAAATAAGTTATAAACAATAGAATAGTTATAGAAAAAACTTTATAAAAAAATTTGAAATGATTTTGATGCACACAAATATCTCTTCTTCAGAAAATAATTTGTTATTATTAAGCAAAATTATGATTTATATTATATAATTATTTAGTGTAAAACAATTTTTAGAAATGATCTACTTGGGTCAAGCAAGATATTCTCACTTAAGAAAATAATTGAGTAGAATCAAGAAAAACTAAAAAGTTCTTAAATATTTTTTTGAAACTAAATACGTTTTCAAAGCTCAACGCTTAATTCTTGGCTTCGCATGCAAGTCATTGCCAATAAGAATGCAAGCTTAGATGAAAAACCGTTTTGCCCCAAATAACGAACAAACCAAATATAATATATGTAATAATATAAACTGCAATGAAGAAAGTAATGAAGTGAAATGTCCTTGATGCGTGAGATAGATTACCCGGATGGCCGAAAGAATCCTGGAAGAAGAGCAGTGAAGCGTGAAGCTGAAACTCAGCAATAGGTGGAGGAAACGCAAATATATATTAAAAAATCGGACACGATAGCGTGTAGGCGTGAATGAGACCCTTTGTCCTGTTGTAGGTTTAATCTGGATAACCAATGTTAGTCGTTTCGACTCTCTTTTTTTCGAACTGATGAAATAAGTAACTTATGAAAATATGTAAAAAATAAAAAATAAAAACAAATACCAATATTAATTTTTTTTATTTCTAGTAAAATTTGCATAGTTTTTCCACTTGCAATAGCTTTTAATGTATTTTATGTACCACCAGCTCCTCAAAAACAAGTTTTGGAGCGTGTTAGTCGAATCGACTAACATTGGTTATAACTAATGTTACCAACTATACTTACTTTGTAAGTATCATACTTATTTTCAGCTTTATATACTTACTAAAATTCCATACTTATAAGTATACTTACTTTTAAAATTTATACTTAATTATGCTTACTTTTCAGCTCCGGTTGAACATTTTTGTTTGCAAAGCGGAAAAAGTTTGAAAATTGGAGTTAACAGCGTTAAAATTACAGACTCTGGAGTGAATTTATTTTTAAAAAATAATATTGAATACAGCTGTATCGAGTTTTACAATATTTTAAAGACAAGATCTGACATATTAAGGGTGTAGTCTAGTTCGTCATCTAAAAAATAGGCTGTTTGGGAAATTTCTCGTGAGCTTGCTATGAAAGATATGTTTATATAAGTTGTTAGGAATGATAAAGGAAGTCTTAAATTACAAAAATAAAAATGTTATTAATGTTTTTCAGGTTTTTTCGTACTTAATTCGTACTTAAACAGAACGCCTTAATTTGGAGGCAGGTCGGCTCGCACACAATATCTCGACAACGGTTTATTTGAAACAAAAAAACCGAAGTGTTTTAGATTCAATGTGACAATAACTATAAAATAGACTGTTGATATTAATTTTTAGCAATTGTTTTAAGTAACAAAACAACACAAAATGAAAAAAATTTCTTTTTTTCACTGGTTTTTGTAAAAAAAATATAGTAAACATCAATCTTTTAACACGATTGTAGTCTATTTTGTGGTTATTTATGTGTTAAATATGTGGTTAAAATTTCAGAAGGATCAGCCCACGGGTTCTGGAGAAATCGTGTTGGGCGGGGCGTCCGTAAAAACGTAGTTTTGAGAAAAACGCTTTTAAAGTTTTTTAAACGCGTTCTAACGAGCGCGCAGGTAGAGTGAGCTTTCGGTTGAAAAAAAATTACTTATACTGCTCGGATGATCTGATAAAAATCTTCATAAAAATTTAATACAATATTCTTTGATACATACACATTCGAAAAATGGAAAAAAAAAAATTTCAAAAGTGACCACCTAGACTACACCCACAAAATTTGCAGCCAAGAAAACTACGATTTCAAGCAAAAGGAAAAAACCAGTTAATGTAACACTTTAATTCAGTTACAGTGATGGCGAATAATGATAACTTTTCTTTGATCTCTGTATACATTTGAATGTGATTTTTTATTTATTTTTGTTTATTTAACTACTTTGAAAGTGTGTATAACTTTTAACTTTTTTTATGCTTTTGTTTGTTTTTAAAGTATTTTATGTATTAGAAAAATATATGAATGGCAATTATATAAAATTAATATTTTGTTTTTTTTTTATCTGAAGTCTTTTTGGTTTTAGATAGATTGCATACACAAAACTTTTTGAGGAGAACACAAAGAGAGTGTGACAATATTTAAAGAATTGATATTGACTTTTACATAAACTAGTAAATTATATCAAAAAAATATTAAATTTAGTTTTCTAATGTGAGATACTTACTTGTACTTATTTTTAAAAATTATACTTACTAATACTTACTTTTCAGTGTTCTTAGAAGCAAATATACTTATTTTTTAATAACATGAGTTGGTAGCATTAGTTATAACGTATGAGACATAAGACTAGTTTGTAAATATTATATTCAGATATTGGCAATTCGGTCATATTATCTAAACATTCTATTAAAATGTTTGGACTTGATGATGAAAATTACTCGTACATTTAAATTATAGAAAAAATTTAATTTTTTTATTAAACCATTTTGCCCCTAACCGTAAATATGTCTTGTTTGCATGGAGCGTTGAAAAGTAAGCGAAAAAAATAATTTTTAAACTTTCCTTGAGAAAACTATTTTGCCCCTTTTTTAAAAATTGTAGAAAAAATTAATTTTTTAAATAAACCATTTTGCCCCCAACCGTAAGTATGTCTTGTTTGCATTGAGAGTGTTGAAAAGTAAGCGAAAATATAAGTTTTAAACTATTCTTGAGAAAACCATTTTGCCCCTTTTTTAAACAATCTTCTTAAAAAGTGTTTTTGAGAAATCCACAACTTCTATAGATTATAAAACAATATTCAAGAAAACCATATTGCCCCAAATCATCAATGAAACTTATTTAAATGTTTTTCGTCCAAGAAATTGTAAACAAATAGTAAATTTTGCTTCAAAAACAACAAAGTTTAAAATAAAATTCTGTGTATAAAAGAATGAATAATTTAGCCAGCAGACTTAAATCAAGAAGCTTAAACAATAGGTAATTTCGCGTCTCAATCCTTTTACATGATCTTTAATACTACTCTGTAATATTTTGCAATTACTCATTTAAAAATAGTTTTCTTTTTTCTCTTATAACCTCAAACAATTATTTATCGTCTTCATAAACGCTATCACGCATAGAAATACACAAACCTTAATCCTTTTAACAAATATAAAACACAATTGTAAAGACGCAATTATTACTGGCACATCATGCCACATAAGTGGTAGATATAATAAAAGCTACGTGAACTTTTTGAAAATATTAAAGAAAAAAAAAACATAAAAGTCCATAAAGCGAAAATAAACCACTTTAATGTCAGTTAAAGTTTCCAACAGGTTGATAAAAAAATTAAATTATATCAATATTATCTTAATATAAAAAAATTATAGAAAAGCATAGTCGTATTGATTATATATGCTTGTGTGTGTGTGTTTTTTATTAAGAAACCAGTTCAACACTAAGCTGTTCATAATATATTATTTAAGCCATTAATTATGGCAACGTTAGAAAACTTTTATTCACAAGAATTTCAAACAGCGTGCAAAAAAAAAAGATAAGAAAACTACTGATTGGCGGCAAAAATATATTGTACACATAAAAAGTATGAAATAGCTACCTTTGAGGTACTCTATATAGACACGTACACGTAATAAAATGTGTGTGTGGGTGAGTTCAGTTGGGTTCTTCGTGTGCTTTGATTGAAGTTTTTATTTGCTTATGTTTTTTTTTTGCATTTTAATTTTTAAACACTTACTCAGATACGAGACATAAACTTAAAGCTTTTTTTACACTTTTTAGCCATTCAAAATTATTCAGCCATGACATTGTAATGCATAACTGTAAGCGGGATGTGACAAAATCGATGCTGTTAAAGATTGATGGCTATTTTTATACCCCCACGCATATAAAAATTCGTAAAGGGTATATTAACATTGACACTCCGTTATGACAATGCCGATAAAGAGGCGTGGCAGGTGCAGAAAAGTGTATATATTCATGATTAGCATCACTTTTGGAGTCGATTTAGCCATGTCCGTCTGTCTGTCTGTGATCACACTTTCAAGCCATCGTAACGAATTTCAATACATAAGCTTTATATTCTAAAATAAAGTTCAAGTTCGGAAAAAGCCAAATCGGATGAAAACAACGCTTAACTCCCATACAAAGTGACTTTAGCTAAACGGTAAAATCTCTCTAAATTCCACAAAAATTGTTCTAATGACTTAAAATTTTGCACATAAGCTTTAACTCATGATATGCATTTTAAATATGAAACTTGTTAAAATCGAATGAAAACTACGTCTACCTCCCATACAAAATGGCTTTATGAAAACTGTTAAATATTCTTAAATTCCACAAAATTGAATACAATGGCTTCAAATTTTGCAAATAAGTTTGAATCTTTACTTTGCACTCGATGCTAGCAAATTTGTAAAAAATAAATAAAAATTCTGCCCACCTCCCATATAAAGTGACGTCGTCATAGTATTAAAACCTTAGTAAATTCCAAAAAAATAGTGTTTAAACTTGATATTGTGCATAAAAGCTTTAATGCATAAAAAGGACTCTGAGTTTCGAATTTTTCAAATGTGAATTATTTGAGTAAAAGCAACGCCTTATAAAAGTGACGTCATCAAAATAATGCAACATTTGAAGATTTTAACTTCGGTCCAGTCAAAGATAATTCCTTACTAGTTTTTATTGTTTACGTTATCGTTAGACCTTATTTGTCTATGTACACAGTTAAAAATCTTGGAATAAAATTAAAACTTTTCTGTACTTTATATATGACCGACCACACCAGCTTTGGTTTCAAATCTAGTATTTGCAAATTACTGAAAAATCGTTTTAATACAGCTTTGGTTTCAAATTTAGAACAATCTTGGATTGAAATATAACAAAAAAAAAAAAAATATAACAAACATAGTGAGATTCGAACCAGGAACATCCAGTTTGTAAGCTCACTACTTTATCCACTGGGCTATTGCGCTATACGAAACAAAAGCAATAAACAAGCATAAGAACCTAATAGCCTAATATTGGGTTTCAGCATTGCAATATTTCTTTGGTTTAAATTTAAGTACAGAATAGTTTTAATTATGGTTTAGTATTTGTGAAAGTTTAAATTTTAAACCTCAAGGTTAAAAAATATGTAGTAGTATTATAGCTGGACTAAAATTTATTCCAAGATTTTTAAACGTGTAGCTACATCATGATTTCTATCAGGAAGTTTTGCAGTGAAGTGTATATATAAAAATAATTTTGTTTATGTTTGAGTTTGAATAAAAATTGGATATATAAAATAATAAAATGCAATTGATACGAAATGCCAGATGGTAGATAGTTTATTTATTAAATCGTAAAAATTATTGTGAAAATCTATTACTTCTATTGCTATTGCTAAATTTTCGTTTGTTCCTTTTTAGTGTTTTTTTTAAATTGTTTTTCTTTATTTTTGGTAGTATAGAACGGAGTTTCGTTATATTTTTTGTGCTATCTCCTATATTGTGCGTCATAAGCAGCTTACCTACTCCCATAATAGCTTACTGTGTAAGGTAGATGTCAACAGAACAAATGTAATAGTGGATTGTTTGTTCCTTTTTAGTGTTTTTTTTTTAATTGTTTTTCTTTATTTTTAGTGGTATAGAACGGAGTTTCGTTATATTTTTGTGCTATCTCCTATCTTGTGCGTCATAAGCAGCGTACCTGCTCCCATGATAGCTTACTGTGTAAGGTAGATGTCATCAGAACAAATGTAATAGTGGATTGTAAACAGGCTGTAAAGGCCTCGCAGTTAGCTGCATTGCATTCAAGAAGTAATTTTTTGGTCATGCTTCCATTTACCACTGGGTTTTATCATTGAAAACAGTGTAATTTCTATGACAAAATCTGAAAAAAGTTGATTTGATGGTTGTGCATTATGAATTTATGTGAGGTCCTACGTTCAACAGTTTTAATTCTTTTTAAGTCATTAATTTATTTGCTCAATTTTATTTGCATTCCATGTTCGCAAATAGCTCTAAAAATTTCATAGAATCTACCACAATTAAAACAGCTTAAATTATTACCGCTTATGCCTAGCAAATAAAGTGGTGGTATCTAGTTGGCTATAACGCAGGTGTACGGCATCGCCACGGTAAAAATGATCATAAAACTTCTGCAAACTGCTTGTGGCGCCCGTCTGTGTGTACAGTTATAATTGTAAAATTTCTTATTATTTGCACCTTACTCTTATCGTGGGGCGGGCAATTAAAGTACTTCACTTTGTCTTTTTTTTTCTACAAGATATAAAATAACGGGGAGAAAAACAAGCAAAAATTTGCACAAGTATAAAGTATGCCACCCACACAAAAAATGTCCTATCAACTTTAAAAAAATATTTTTGCCGTATTACACAACATTCGGTAAATGTATCTTAGTTTGGTAGATATCAAAATAAAACTTTCTCACATTTTAATTTTTTTCCAAAATAAAAGAACCAAAATTATATTATTATTCCTAAACCTTGGTAGTAAACAATTTTCTTTAGTGTTTTTTTAGTGTTTTTCTTTTATGTGAAATGTTGAGAAAAAAATTCTCAAAAGCTTTTGAACATTGCTCCCAACGATGTTCGGTTGAATATGAAAGAAATAATCTCAATCTGTCAAGTAGATTTTGAGCTATGGTGCTTTCCATAGTGACTGGTGGAACAGTTTACTCCAGTATCCATAATGTTTAGACCTGTAACTTTGTATTTTGATGTAATATAATGATGAAATAGATATTTTACAACAGATTATGCGCCGACTTATAAAACGTTTACCGAAAAAAGTAACACATATAAATATTTTGGTGATATTTCATTGGTTAAAGAAGTGTGACTGGTGGGACAGTCAAAGATACCTCACTGTCAATCGTGATTTCAGACCAAATACTATACATAGCCAGATGCCTTTTACCAAATTTAGTTTCTACAAGAAAATAAAGAAAATAGAAATTGTGACTGGTGGGACATCGTGTTGTGACTGGTGAAAATCGTACGACTTGTTCACAATAAACAACAACTTGTCATAGTGAAAAAAAATACTTAAGCTGGTTGTTTCTAAATAATTTTTACAGATCATGTAAATTTAACTAATCATATCAATTTAAGAAAATAACTCGTTTTCCCATTTCACGCGGAATGCCTCTTATGATGTTCACGAACTTCAAAAAGACATTTGCGAAAAAGTCAATTTAAAGTTTTTATACTTGTAAGTATGAGGGCCGGTCGTTTGAAGCGCTGTATCTTCATTAGCATTGCTCCGGTTTACTTGAAATTTTGACAGAATACTCTCGACATATTGTAAATTCAGAAAAAACAGTTTTTAAACCTTACTCCCCTTCCCTTTAAGTGATTTTCAGTTGTGTTTAAAATTTTAAAAGAATCTATGTTTTATCTTTTTTAATCTACTTTTCAAGATTTTTTTTCATTTTCTGTTAGAAATGCACTGCAGTGCTTCTAACCTTTTTGGGCCGGTTTTGCAATGCTTATCGAACTTATACTACAGAGCTTTAAAAACTTTTTCAGAATATTTTACAGTGCTCAACAAACTGTAAGAATATTTTTTAGTACTTGTGCAACTGTTACTTCAGTGCGGATAGAACATTTGAGATAGTTTCAAAAACAAATGTTTCCAGACAAATTCTTAAATTGTTCAAATACAAAAAATACATTCCAAGCGCTACTTTAAAAAATTTTACTCAGAAAATTGTTGAAATAAATGCATAAACAAACCTACAATTAAAAACTGTGCTCATCTGCCTAAATGTTGCATTTTTCCTGTACATTTGCAAATGTTTGACTAATTTCCAAAAAAACAACAATATTGCTTTTGCATAACATGCGAGTATTAATTGTTAAATTATCAAGTTCAAAAAGGCCGTTAGAGCCAAGCCATAGCTATAAGATAGATAGTCTCTAGCTTGATGTAGATGTACGAATTAATGTGAAGATACGCACAAACACAAGCATCTCTCCACCATCACACACACACTGGTATCATGAGATATCACCACTAAGCCAAATTTTATGGTTTTTACCTCTAACTCAAGCTTAGTTAATGAGGCTTATATCTGTTTTAATACTGTTTCTTTTTAATGGGAAACTTATTTTATGGGTTATATCTTTTTTATTTACATATGTATTTTTATCTTGTATTTTTCGCTACATGAAAAATATAATTTTTACTTATAAAAACAGCGAAAAGAAAAAAAAATATGAAATAAAAGTAGGTGCATTGCAATCGAATGCGGAACATTTTCTTGAAGCTCTAAGTTTTTTTTATCTCTTAATATACACACACACACACATTGGGTGCTATGTGTGTGGGTGTTCTTTGGTATTGTTCATTATGATTAAAACTGTCTGTCGCATTTAATAACAAATTATTACTAGTTTTATTTGCATATTGTTTTATTTGTTATTGCTGTTGTCGTACACTTCTGTTTGGGCGCAATGCACGAGATTTCTGATTTCTGTTTACCGATAGCTTTAAAGAAGCTTGTCCAAGTCAGCGTTTAAGGAAACCATGTGACAGCTAAAACTTCGTTGAAATTTAATCAATTAAATCAATTTGTCTATAAAAAGGTTGCATTCGAATCACAGAAATATTTTTAAAAGTAATTTGTATTTAGTTTTTAGACCCTAGATAAATACTAACTGTCAACAACTGTTTTAAGTTTCAATTTCCTTGAAAAATTATGCTAAACCCGCTTGCAAAAAAGGAATTTACTTCTGCATAGTTAGCGTGATACAATAAAATCCGTTAAAAGATTAGAAACAGTTAAAAAAAACACCTCTTTGTTAAATACCAATGCAGCCTACAGTTGCATGGCACATTCAGCCAACGTACTGTATAGCAATTCTTTGCAACATGCACAATTTATTATATCGAAAGCATGCTTTGAAGCTGCAATGTACAGGAAGTCAATTTAATATAATTTGTACTCAATGTCATATGCTCCCCAAATGGTTTTAGACAATATTTCTTTAAGACAGCTCTTTTTGGTTTCGTTTTAGAGACTGACGACTGCAAATCTTAAATTATTTAAAGTAGATGATATAGCTAGGTCTTGAAATTGTTCGCAAGATCTTCAAGAAATATTACCAATGACTCTACCTATTTTCTGATAGTCAAGCGGCCCTAAAGGCGCTGCTAGCCTCCTAGCTTAAATCAAGACTAGTTTCCAATTGCGTCAAATTGCTTAGTGCACTGTGACAAAGTAATCAAATAGAATTGCGGTAGGTACAAGGTCATGAAGGATTCGTGGGCAACGAGGGGCTGGGAAAACAAAAAAATTCAGCAAAGCTTAATCGAAAGAGAAACTTAAGCTCACTAAAGCAGACCTAAAAATACTAACAAGCTTTTTCACAGGTTCACTCACTGTTCACTCAGACACCATCTTAAAAAAGAGGGTCCTATCTGAATCAGATGTTAGCAGACTATGCAAGAAGGAGAAAGAAACTACTCAGCACATTTAATTTAAAGACTGGGCAACTTGCAGTCTTATGGCGCGTTTATAGTGGCGACTTGTTGCTTTGCCGAGCCGAGCTGAAAGCGCATCAAGCTAAAAGCAGCTGGTAGTGCGTATATTGCTTTCCTCAAACAAGCGGACAACAAGTAAAAAGACTAAAATGAGGAAACGCACTTAAAGCCACTGTAAGTCGCTTTAAGTCACTTGCTCTTCCAGCTTGTTTCGTCTTTTTAGCAGTTGTTTTGTGCTATTTTTTTGTGACCTTGTTGCTGCCTTATTTATGACCTTATTTTGAGTTTGTATATTACTTATTTTTTTTTTTTTTTGCAATTGAAGCATCAAACAAGTCAAGTGATCTCGTGTGTGCTTCTTGCTTGCCTCAAACAAGCGGATAACAAGTAAAGAGACGAAAATGCGGAAACGCACTTTAAGCCACTGTAAGTCGCTTCAAGTCACTTGCTCTTCCAGCTTGTTTCGTCTTTTTAGCAGTTGTTTTGTGCTATTTCTTGTGACCTTGTTTCTGCCTTATTTATGACCTTATTTTGAGTTTGTATATTACTTTTTTTTGTTTTTTTTTTTTTTTGCAATTGAAGCATCAAACAAGTCAAGTGATCTCGTATGTGCTGCTTGCTTTTCTCAAACAAGCGGACAACAAGTGAAGAGACGAAATTGCGGAAACGCTCTTTAAGCCACTGTAAGTTGCTTTAAGTCACTTGTTTTTCCAGCTTATTTCGACTTTTTAGCAGTTGTTTTGTGCTATTTCTTGTGACCTTGTTGCGGTGTTTTTATTGCGAATTGTTTTTTAGACGGAGCAGGAAAAATAACAACATAAAAAATAGTGGAGAAAAAGTCAATCGGGTGAATAAGCGATTTATGTAATCATTTATATGTGTCAGTATATATTTGTTTATATGCATAAGGCCGCCCGCATAGTGAAGCATATGAGCTGTGATGTGCGCGAAGCGTTTGCAAAAGTCATGCGAAGAAACGAGATGCAAGCAATGTTCACTCTGTTGCACTCATAAGCACAACGATGCTTCACTATGCTGCCTTATGCTTGGTTTTCACTGTGTCATTTTCAGTGGTCAGTTGTTGTCAGTCAAATTCAAAATAACAACATGTTGACTTTTTTCTATCTTTGCCAATCTTGGAAAATTAAAAACAATTTAATAATTAAATGGAGCTTTGCAGAAAGTGTTCTAGAGTTTTATAAAGGTGATATTTCAGGTGATAAACTTTTGTGTCGTCATAAAAATGACATAGTGAAAACCAAGCATTATGCAGACTCGTTCATGGCTTCATTGACCAACATTTAATTATTTTGAAATTTTGCATACACATACAACAGATTGATGTTGAAATGATTGATTTTTGCACAACAAATGAGATAACAAATTTTTTCACCAACTTGCTCTTGATACCATAAAAAACAAAGAAAAGGCGCAACAGCAAGAATAACAAAAAAAAAAGAAATATATATGTATATATTTTATTGGAGTTTTCCTTGTTGCTCTACCTTTTTTATGTTATTTAATGAAAATAGTAAGTAAGCATCGTGTAAATTAAAACTTAACACATGCAAACTGTGCGAGCGAGCGAGAAAGCAACAATCGGCACTCTGAATACCAGCGCACAAGTAGCTTTAAGCTGCTTGTACGGCTGGCACTATACGCACTTTGAGCTTATTTCATATGATTGTATGTGCAGCGTTTTTCAGCTTTTCCTCTCGGTTCTGCTCGGCAAAGCAACAAGTCGTCACTATAAACGCGAACTTAGACTTCTTCACTTTGGAGAGGCATTAGAGCCTCCATCAAAAAATTTGGGATACCAAGCCAGAAACAGAGCTTAAATTTATAGAAAGCCTAAATCTGGAGAATTATTAAAGGGCATGCACAATAGATTCTATGGATCGCGGTGCACATGGAGCTACCACAAACTAACTAACTAGCTGAGCACAAAAAGAAATGAAAAGAGATCAATATAGAGTTTATTGAAACTCTCGCAATACAAATGCGTGAAAAGAAAACGATTAAGCAATGTGTGGCATCTAAGATGATTTCTTAAAATCCTTAACACTTTACTTAAATATACTGATTATAAAAATTTTTTAAAAAAATAGCCATATAAAGAAAGGGCTGTTGCACAAATATGATAAAAAACTTTTTTCATAAAAATCGGCCCAGTACTTTTGGAGTTAGCTAGCAAAAGGAACTTTGCACTTCAACTCTATCCAATGAAGGAGTTATTGCAATAACGTGATAAGCCACATGATCTAAAAAATCACTTTTTTAGGCTAAATACATTACTCAAAGCATTGCCAACAATCACTGAATAAATTTTGGCTATTTCCTATTAATTTTGTAACCTATTTGTAACAGTATCCGTGTTCAATTCCATTTATTCATACAAAAATACATTTTTTCAAAACTTAAGAGTCAATTATTTCCAAAATATTTTTTATGTGGCTTATCATGTTCTTGCAATAAGCCCTTCAATTGTATTAATTTAAATATATAGGTACAGTAGACCGGATCGTTTTATATGGAGAAAAAAAGATAGCCGGAAACCGACTCAAAAGTAAGAGGGATTCTTAAAAACTATTTCTGCATAATTTTTTTTTTGGATCAGTGAAATCATCATGGAGTGGTTTTGGTTCTCCTTAACCCCTTTTTC
This sequence comes from Dichetophora obliterata, assembly GCA_963920525.1. Lineage (NCBI taxonomy): Eukaryota > Metazoa > Arthropoda > Insecta > Diptera > Sciomyzidae > Dichetophora > Dichetophora obliterata. The sequence continues at coordinate 53,542,657 of OY986439.1, forward strand.
GGTCAAAAAATCATGTTTTTTGCATGTAAATTTTTTTCTTCTTCAGAATACGTACTCAAGATATAAAATAAATTTTTGTTAAAAAATTTTTAATTTTTTATTCATTTCAAACTCTTTTGAGATCCCGAAAAAATCTATGTCTCGCCATTTTCGCCGTTTGAAAGGAATAACAATTTCAAAAAATTTTTTAACCAAAATTTATATACAATCAAAATCTTCATTTTATTTTATATCTTGAGTATGCATTCTGAAGAAAAAAAGTTACAAACAAAAAACATGATTTTTTGACCGAAAAAGGGATTAAGGAGAACCAAAATCGGTCCATGAGGATTTCACCGATTAAAAAAAAATTATGCAGAAATAGTTTTTAAGAGTCCTTTTACTTTTGAGTAGAGACCGTCGTCGATTTCGGTGAATTTTTTCATCGAGCATCATTGACGGAAATAAAATACTTGATTTGGAGAAAAAAAGGTTGACGTGATTTTTGGTGGAGTTGACAAAATGACAAAAATTGACAAAAACGTCGAAAATCAATTTTTACGAAAACTCATATCTCAAACACTTCTTAACTTTTTGAGGTACGGAAATTTCATTATAAAAAATACCCTTGAGGTAAAAAAAAAGAAAAAATATTTTTCTTCTTAACCGACTTCAAAAAGTAGGAGGTTCTCAGTTGGTTGGTTTTTTTTTTATTTTTTTTAATAGTAGAGTAATGAAATTTAGTACAGGGGTAGGTACAGTTATTAAAAATTGTGTTAAAAAAAGTGGGCGTTATTCGATAAAAGGCGTGGCAATATTAGAAAAACGCTGTAACTCGAATAATATTGACAATAGGGTACTGAAATTAAGTACAGGGGTAGGCATGATTATGAAAATGTGTGGTCAAGAAAGTAGCCGTCGTTGGACAAAAGGGCGTGGCAATATAATAAAAATACTGTTTCTCAGTTTATACTGACACTAGGGTACTGGAAATTGGTACAGGGGTAGGAACAATTATTACAAATTATGGTAAAAAAGTGGGCGTTATTCGATTTAGGGCGTGGCAATATAAGAAAAAGGATATAACTGGAATAATATTGACACTAGGATACTGAAATTTGGTACAGGAGTAGGCATAATTATGAAAATGTGTGGTCAAGAAAGTAGCCGTCGTTGAACAAAAGGGCGTGGCAATATAAAAAAGTACTGTATCTCAGTTAATATTGACACGAGGGTACTGGAAATTGGTACAGGGGTTGGAGCAATTACTACAAGTTACGGTCAAGAAAGTGGGCGTTATTCGACAAAGGCGAGACAATATTAGAAAAACGTCGTAACTCCAATAATATTGATACTAATGATTATGAAAAATTACTTTCATGAAATGGGGCGTTATTGGACTAAAGGGCGTTTCAATATTAGAAAAATACTGTTTCTCAGTTAATTTTAACACTAGGATACCAAAATTCGTTACAAGAATGGGCAAAATTGTTATCATAATCTCTAAAAAGGAAGAAATAAAAACTTTGTTTAAAAAAAAAACATCAACTTCAAAACCACTACAAAGTAATAAATAATTTAAAATTACTTTTCACATTAACTCTTGGTCAAATTTGATAATTTATTTATATATATTCTTAAATTGGAAATATTATTATATATTTTTTTATTTTGTATTATTATCATAAATGTATTAATTTCTCCATGAATTTAAAACCTTTAAAGTCGGAGCATATATAATAAAGCCTTTGTAAAATAAATGCTCCGGCTTAAAAGGTTTTATATTCATGGAGAAATGAATATATTTATGAAAATAATACAAAATAGAAAAAAAAAATTACAATAATAAGATTTCCAATTTAAGAATATCTATAGTAATAAAACTCATTTTCTGTTTGTTTGTTTGTTTGTTTGTTTGTTTGTTTGGCCTTTATACAAATCTAAACGGCTCAACGGATTTTGCTCAAACTAGGTACACATATTAAGCTTATCCCAACTTAAAATGTTACATACTTAATTTTTGCCACGCCCCCTCTGAAATTTTTCAACTAACGGTAATTTTGTTATTATAAAACTTTTTTCTATCGGAGATTTTTGTATATTTAATTTTAAAAATTTTTTGTTATTTTGACAAAAAAAACACTCACATATCTTTAAAATTGGAGAAATTTTCAGTACAACGACTTTTTCATAAAACATCGTTACCTAAGAATGAGAAAAAACGACATGAAAATCAAAGTTTGGTCTTTCGATGCAAATATCTCCGCTGTCCATTAATATATTTCATTCAAATTTTTTTTTGTTCAAAAGTTCAATAAAATCACTTCACAAAAATAAGTTGAACTGTACCGTTAAGTCAGTGTATATATGTTTTATGAGTATGCCAAAAAAGGTCCAAAATATTGACTTTTTACTCAAGGAATTACTCAAAAATTGTTGTTGTTGTAAAAATTAAATCAATTAAAAACAGCAAATCTGACTACCTTTCATACGACATAGCATTTATTTGCAAAAATTCTTCCAGCTAAGCGCAAAAATTATTTTACTGTTTTTGTCATCAAAACAACAAGGGTACCCCCTTTGATTTTTTTCGCGAAATTTATTTTTTCCAAAATGTTGTTTTTATATTTTTTACAAAAAAGTCAAGTCTCAAAAATAATTTATGTGAAAAAATTACCCCAATATCTCTTTCCAATCAAAAGTTATGGCTAAAAATCTATTTTTTCATACCAGACTATTAATAAAACTTAGTTTTGTGTTAGAATTCTCTATACAGTTTGAACGTCCCCATTTATCTCTAAGAATGCAGTTGTGTGTCTGAAGTAATTACGATTATTTTGGATTATATAAAATCTTCTTTATAGTGGATCTACTTATTTTTTGCCTATTTTTTGTAGTTTATAGGAGGAAATGAGTATACCAATAAAGTCCCCATTTAAGAGAGTGTTAGAGGTCGTACCCTTCCTTGTCAATTCGTCGGCCAAATTGTTGCCCTCGATATCCCTGTGTCCGGGTACCCATATGAGGTGAATCCTGAGTAGCCTTGTCATCTCGTTAAGAGCACTCACGGCACTCAGTGAGAGTTTTCGAGTTGTCAACATTTGAGTTCAGTGCTTTCAGTGCAGCTTGGCTATCTGAAAAGATGGAAATACTCTTTTCTCAAGGTCTTTTTAACCTAGAATCTTAGCGGTTTCGTGAATAGCCATCATTTTCGCTTGGTAAACACTACAATAGTTTGAAAGTCTAAAGGACGCTTCGATTTCGATATCCTGGGAGTAAATACCTCCCCCTACTTGTTCTCGAAGCTTGGATCCATCTGTGAAAATTTTTATGTCGGAGGTTTTGAGGGGGATTTTGTTTGCCCAGTCTAGCCGTGAAGAGATGAGAACTATGTAGTTCCTTTCAAGATTTAAGCACGGCACACAGTAGTTTGTTTTGTCGGGTGCAGACGAATTCAGAATAATTGTGTGGCCGCAGTTGTTACTTATCCAATTTTCAGATTCTCTCAGTCTGAGGGTTGCTGTGTTGGCACATTCCCTGGCAAATATATCGAGAGGAAGAAGGTTAAGCATGGCATTGAGGGCGCTGGTTGGTGTTGAGGACAGTGCCCCAGTAATACATAGACCTGCGCTTCTTTGCACCTTTGCAAACTTCTGAAGTGCAGTTGTCTTATCAAGGGCCCTCCACCATACCAGTGAGCCATATATAAGTATGAGGCGGATAATTGCTGTATAAATCCAGCGTACTATTTTAGGGGAAAAAACCCTCAAAGGTAATTAAAAGGACATTAAAAATAATTTTGTGAAATTTTGGTGGTTGGTAGCACATATGAACAAAAATAGAAATGAAAAAATGTTTTTGTTTAGATGTTAATACGACCATACCTCATAAACCAATTAGTCCTCACCATAGTTTTTATATTGTTGAAAAGGTAATTTTGTCAGCTTTTTAAATGGTATTCTTCGAACCTATTTTTGGAAATCCATTACCTTACCGCAAGGAATGGAACCCCTAACCACAAAAATTTCCGAAAATTGTTTAGATTCAAGTCCGTTCAGTTACCTTTCCAACGGTAACTCATACTTAAAATTTGATTAATAAAATCGTTTATTAATCAAAAAAATATTTACGTTTAGATGTTAAAATTACCATATCTTATTAACCCATGGAGCCCCCACCTCAATTTAATCTATAAAATTTACGAGGGTCGTTTGATAATTCCGTGAAAAATTAAACAAATAATGGTTTTTTCGGCAAATAAACGTTTTATTTCTCAATGTAGTCCCCTTTTAGGTTGATACACTAATTCCAACGTTCCTTTAATTTTTTGATCCCATCCGAAAAATACGTTTTCGGATGGGATCTTCAAAATAGGTCTCTGTTTCGGTGATGAGCTGCTCCTCTCTGGTAGTGAATCTCTTTCCGCCGAGCCATTTCTTCAGGTTTGGCAACAGAAAATAGTCGGAGGGGGCCAAATCTGGAGAATATGCTGGATGAGGAAGCAATTCGTACTTGAATTCATGGAATTTTGCCATGGAAGCTGGGCATGTGTGAATGCGCGCATTGTCTTGTTGGAAGAGATATTTTCCTCGCCAAACGGGGACTTTTCTCTTTCAAAGCGTCTTTGAAACGGTCCAATTCGGCTGCATAGTATTCGCCATTAATCTTTATTTTCGGTGGAAGATAATTGATGTCGATTATAACGCGTTTATCCCAAAATACTGTCGCCATAACCTTCCGGCCGATAGCACCGTCTTCGCCTTCTTCAGACCACGTTCGGTCGGTGAAGTCCACTGTTCCGAATGTTCATTTGTCTCTGGTGTGTAGTGATGGATCCATGTTTAGTCCATGGTTACTTATCAACAGAAAAAATCCTTCTTATCTTTGTTCTACATCGCAAAACACGCCTTTGAATCAGTCACACGATCGCGTTTATGGTCGAGAGTGAGCAAACGCGGCACCCATCTTGCGGATAATTTTTTTATATCCAAATGATTTTGCAAACTATTTCACACCCGTTCGTTGGAGATGCCTACGGCCTCAACAATCTCGCGCCAACACGATATTTCTGGTATTATTTCTGAGGTCCCATTTCTGGTGTGGTGACCACATTTGGGCGTCCAGAACATTCGGCGCCACTTGTGCTTGTACGACCGCATCGGAAATTCACTTTCTTACATTTTCGCCAAAATTCACAAGATCGTCTGATGGTAGTTGACAGGTGGTTTAAAGTTTATACGCGGGAAGTAAAAAATTCACTAACTTCTCAAATTACCCTCGTACTTTTACCAGCTTTAAGAAGAAAATTACTAAAATTTGATACGTTAAGAAATTTTTGAGATATGAATTTTAGTAAAAATTTAATTTTTCCCAAAAAAAAACCCCAAGCATACGATTTTCAAAATAAGATCATAAGCTTGTTTTTGGTTCAGAAGCTTTTCAAAGAACGCACTCATTTTCCTCGTCATTATTCAATATTTTTTTATGCATCCTCTTTTAACATTCTTATAAACATTCGAGGTTTCGTTTCTCGATTTCGTTTCTCGAAAAAATGCAACATTTTTTTGGCCCTTTTTGGAAATTCCGCTCTCTTGAGAATAAAAGTAGTGACCTCTCAAATTAAATCGTGTTATTTTCGCGAAAATGTTGACCTCAAAAGAAGAAACAATTCAGATTTCTCAAAAATGGCAGAAAGAGGGCAAAAAAAAATGCAACATTTTTTCGAGAAACGAATACGCCATTAGAAATCGATAAAAGACATTCCACAAGGTCTCATTTAAATTGTGTTTATGTTATCAAAAGTGAATATGCGTAAAATTTCCCTACTTAATTTCTAATTTAAAATTAACCTATTACCTCTAATGAGTCAATTTTGGGGCATCGATCGATATCTACTTATTTGCGAGAATGAATTTTTGGGTTTCTTAACAGGTTGTAAGTAAAAATGATCTTTGGTAATATAAAAACACATAAAAATTACTCTACAAATGCAGTTTTCAAGATGAAATTGGCGAGCCTAGAATCAAAAAACATCGATGCACCAAAATAGACGCTTTGGCAGTAATGGGTTAATAAATACATGTGCTGCAATGTGTCCAATATGTGCTGTCAAGTGCCGCAATGAAAAAATCTTCAAGTCTAAGGGTATGATTTTTATGAGGTGCTGTTGTAAATTCCCAGTTTAATTTTTTTTTCATAAAATTATAAAATTTTGCTGTAATATTCTAAGATTGTGCTGCGAATACGATCTTATCTTGTTACATTTTATAATTTGCTACAAATATAGAAATGCGGTCACTGGCACGGTATCTAGGAGAAAAAAAAAATCAGCTCTAAAATACTTGCAACTTGTCTAAATATTTGAGTTGCTCCATCTTGCTGGAATTCCTTCCATGACGTGTATAAATACCTGTGCTTGAAATTTCCAACACTTGGCTTGCATGGTGTCTGTCGCTACATATTTACACAGCTGTTTGCTTATACAATATTCCTTTGAAAATTTAAATGAAACACAAACAAGAATTTGCATTCTTTAGATTCTGCAGCAGATGAGGTGGAATACTTATTTGTTGTAATTGCTTTTTTAACTTTTTTTAAAATATATCTACAAATATTTCTTAAAGAAAATGTAAAAAATAATATGCAGCCTTAGCAACACTTTAAGAAAATGTCATTCATAGCGAGCAACTCAGACTCAGTCTGTGTCAATGTCAAGTTCATCATATTTATAAGTTGCATTGAAGTTTTGCCGACCTCCACCCGCTTTGTTCTCTGATCATAGCTAAACAGCTGTTTGAATAATCATGCAGCTAACTCATCCTCCAGATACAACTAGAAAAAATGTTTTTAAATGCTTAAACATAAAATCAACTGTTGGTTGTTGTTGTTACCTTCAATTTATCATGTTTAACTTTTTCAATACTCATTAATTTTGTTGTGTAATATTGTTAATATTTTAATTAAGTTTTGTTTACATTTACAACTACTTACAGCTTGTTTAGCGCAGCTGGCAATGGCTGCGCATGCGCACCGATTTCAATGAGAAAAGCTTAACTAATTTAATTGCAGCCTTCTCGGTTTAGTTTTATTAAAGTACGTAGCCATTGTTAGTTAATTTTTGTTGTATGCAGCTTTAATTTAATAAACAATTAAAAAAAAGTTCAACAAAGCTTGAAATTAAATTTACTTAACATTGCGTTACTTTCTTAAAGCTATAAATTTGCAAATTCTAAGTACAAAACGCTTAAATGCTAAAGCTTTTTTTCCTCTATTTCTAACGACTGCCTGTCTTTTCTGTTTCTAGTTTTAATTTTAATAAAAGTGTAGCCAAAACTTTTCAATTTATTTATGCGTAATACACACATTTTTTCCTTTTTTTGTTTATTCTTATTTTTGTTTGTATTTACTTGTTAATAAAGCTGCTTCTTAAAATTGCCTTGCTATTGTTGTTCGTTAGTGCGTTCAACTTGAGCTTCGGTATTTATGCGTATTTAAATAAGGCTTAAGTTGTAATTAGTTTTTGGATTAAAATGTTTTCAGTTTTGACAGACATTCTTCAAAAGTTGACTAAATAGTGCTTTTGCCATTAAAACAGCAATAAAAACATTTATCTTTGTGTTTTGTATGTTAAAGTTTTCACTTTGATTTTGCATTTCATTAGATATCTCAGATAATAATCTACTCATTTTTTATACGAAGATTTATTAGCATAGCTTTGAATTTGCAAATTTCTTGCTATTATTCACAATTAGTTTGTGTTTTTCTTTCAGTCTTTGTTGCTTTAATGATGATTATCAAATGGCAGCTTAAAAGGGTGCTAATGAAGTTATTTCATATTGTTGTTTCATAAAAATGAATTTTTTATTTTAAATTGATCTATTAATTATAAAAACGTGTTATTTTACTAAATTAATTTTTTATATATCTCTCTGTTTTCTTGCAGGTAAGACAATCAGTTGGCTTATGTTATCATTAGAGCTTTTTGTACTTTGAGTTGTTCTGTATGTAAATAAAAATTTTGTATGCACAAGTTTGTTCACTCTATCAATTGTAATTTCTTAAGATTGATTGAGTAACTAAGATTTTTCTATCATATCGTTTAAAAGTTTTTCAAAGCTTTATTGATTCAAAATTACAAATACCACCATACTAACAGTTATTTCCTTTGTCTTAAAATGCTTAAAATCTATCAGTGCAATAAAAGCTTACCGAAAGGCTTCATCTTTTTATATTTTAATATATATTTGTAGGAAAAATTTGAAAAACTTAATATCTGTTTACATTGAAATAAAAGCTCTTTTAAAGTTTTCAAATCATTTTTGAAACTTTTAAGTTTTTCACATATTTTTTTAAGAAAAAAAATGAAAATTGCAAAGTGGAAGAAAAGATTTCTTAAAGCTTTCAGAGCTTTCACATTTTTACTTGTTAAAGAGATAGAAAACGTTGAATTTAAAGCTTCGTTTTTTTATACAAAAAGCTATTTAACCTTTCTTTGTTGTTAAAGCTTTTACTTTTCAAACACGCAATTTTCTGTTATTTGTTGTTAACTAGTATTTTTGAACTTTCCCAATCAAATTATTAATAATTTAATACTTGATACTTTGAACTAAGAGGCAAAAAATCTTTATACTAGGATTAAAGAGACTTAAATACCATAAATTTGTGTTATTGCATTTCAAGAAGCAAAAACTAAAAACCGTTAATATTTGTTTTTGCATTTCAAACTGATTTTAATCATATTGAACTGATTTAAAATACATAAAAGCATTTTAATTCCTATCAAAAGCTTAGCTGTCCTTAACACTTACCTTTCAGAATTTTTGATAAATCAACAAAGTTTCAGTTTTTACAGAATGAGAAATGATAGAACAAGAGATCAAAGTCTAAAAAATTCAAGCAGTCTCGAACAAAAGCTCACTTGAAGTTTTCAAAGCTTTTCGCGCTAAAAACTTTTTTGAATTTTGAAAAAGATTTTTACAATAAATTCATTTATTTTTTTTATGGCAAAACGTAAACTGAATTTTTGCAATCCTAAAAGCTTTGATTGTTTCAAAATATCAAGAGCATTGATAAAGCTTTGATTGTTTCAAAGTCAAGAGTATCAAGAGTATTGATGCAATTTGTCGAACGGCATAAAACTTTCGTTGAAATTTTTTCTGGACATTTTTTAACGTTTTGGAATACTTAAAACTAAAAGCTCTTTTAAAGCTTTCAAAGCTTTTTGCCGCTTTAGGCTTTTTAATGCTTATGTAATGTTGGTAGGCAGTAGTAATCAAAAGCGCCTCTAAAGCTTTTAGAGCTTTTTGTTATTTTGCACAATTTTAAATTATTTAAGGTTCTATTAACTTTAAATTTATATTTTATTTGACATTGTAAGGCAGTAGTAACCAAAAAGCCCCTCTAAAGCTCGTTGAAAGCTTTTTGCACTTTTGCTGGTTTTTTCAAAGCCTTGCACGTTAATACTATTTAGGGCTTATTTAACATTGTTCAGAGCTTTCTGAGCATTTTGTAATTTTGCACTTTTATGCTACACAGTAAAAAATTTGATGGTAAATTTTATCCTTTTTATAACATTTGCGTGGTATAAACCTTTTTTATTCCAAATAATTTATAAATTTTATACCACTCAATATTATAAAAATAATAAAACAAATATAATCTAAAAATTTTATATGGATATCATGTGTAAATCAAAATTTATTCTAGTTCGAAAGTAAAAAATTCACCGAAATTGGGAAATTTAAAAATATAGTGATTTCGATTGGTCTGACGAGAAAAATGGTCTGGAAAACTTTATAATATTTGATAGTATAAATTTTAAAACATTTTTGGTTTGGATTTATATGTACACCAAATAGTATAAAATTTATCCTCATATTTTTTACTGTGTAGTTGTTTTATAGTATTTTACATTATGAACCAGAAGTAACCAAAAGCTCTTGTAATTATTTCTAAAAGCTCTTTTACTATATAAGTTTTTTAATTTAAATTTCAAAGCTTTTTGCACTGTTATATTATTTAAGGCTTAATTGAAATAAGGAAGCAAAAGCACCCAAAACCTTTTATGACGCTTTCAAAGTTTTTTGCCCCTTTAGGCTATTTATTGCTTATTTGACATTTTGAGGCAGTAGTAATCATAAGATCTCCTAGAACTTTTTGTAATTTTTCACTACTTAGGGTTATTTTAAGATAATTGACTTTAAGTCTTAAAGCTTTTTGTACTTTAATACTATTTATGGTTTATTTGACATTGTGAAGTAGTAGTAAGCAAAAAGCTCCTCTAAGCTCTTTCAGGGCTTTTTGCAATTTTGGACTGTCTCAGATTTTTCTAAGTTAAATTGACTTTAAATTTCAAAACTTTGCACTTTAATACTATTTAGGACTTATTTGACATTGTGATGCATTTGTAAACAAATTCTCTTCTAAAGCTTTTAGGGCTTTTTGTAATCTTGCTCTTTTATACTATTTTACATTGTGAAAAGATCTTGCAACGCTTTCAAATTTTGTTTACAGTTTTGCACTAATCAAGCGTTTTTTAAGTTAAATTGATTTTGTAATTTCGAAGCTATTTGCACTTTTGTATTATTTAAAGCTTATTTGAAATGAGGAAGCAAAAGTTCTTCCGAAGCTTTCAAAGCTTTTTGCCCGCTTAGGGTCATTTAATGCTTATTTGGCATTGTGAGGCAGTATTTAAGAAAAGCTCCTCTACAGCTTTTAGAGCTTTTTGTAATTTTGCACTATTTAAGGTTGTTGACCTCACATTTGAAATCTTTATGCTCTTTTATACTATTAAGGGCTTATTTGACATTGTGAAGCAGAAATCCTTCAAAGCTCTTTTAGTAATTTTTGCAATTTTGTCTACTTTTCAAGAATTTCAAAATTTTGCACTATTAAGGGAAGGTTCTCCTGGATTTTTTTGAAAAAATCCATTTTTTTTTTTACATAAAATGAAAGTTACATATATGTAGAATGTTTGTGCCAAGGGATATTTCAATACGACGCGTATTTCTCGAGCTAGAGCGTGTCAAACGTACCCATGTCACGCGCGCGTACCAACTTTCTAAAAACTTTAAACGCGTTTTTCTCGGAACCATGTTTTCTAATCTAACGGACAGCACAGGGCTTGTTCTATTGATCCGATTTCCTTCATTCAAAGAATGTTTGAAAGTATATACTTTTTTGTACGCCTGGAACCTAACATTGGCATAAAAAATTGTTTATTTATAATTTTTAAACGAGATCTAAGTAAAAAAAAAAGCAAAAAATTTCAATTTTTTTTTTTAAAAGTCCATAAAATTGGTTTTTTTTACCAAACTTAATTGAAGTTAGGTTCCAGGCATATGAAATGTTATCAATTTTAATAAATTTTATACATTTCTCATTTCAGTTCACTACCTGAGGCCCCACACTGTCCGCGGGAGGTCGATGTTTTGCGCGCAGAGGTCGACGAGATCCGCCATTTTCAAGCCGCCATTTTGAATTTTTCAAATATCTTTTTTTTTTTTTTACTCGTCAATAAACCACGAATCAAAGTTCAAAAGCATAAGTTCGCATGTCTTTTCATTTTCCCACAAACCATTCTCAAATTTTGCTTGTTTTTCGGCCAAATCCAAAAAAATCCAGGAGAACCCTCCCCTAAGGGCTTATTTGACGTTGTGATGCATTAGTAATCAAAAGCTCTTCTAAAACTTTCAGAGCATTTTCACTTTTATACTATTTGCTTTATACTATTTTACATTGTAAACCACAAGTGACCAAAAGCTCTTGTAACTAATTACGGTTTTTTTAGTTAAATTGAACTTTGAATTTTTTTTAAACTGTTGAATTATTTAAAGCTTATTTTAATTATAAAAGTTCTTATAAAGCTTTTTGCCCTTGAGGCGATTTAATGCTTATTTGGCATTGTGAGACAGTATTAATCAAAAGCTCCTTTAAAGCTTTTAGAGGTTTTTGTAATTTTGCACTATTTAAGGCTATTTTAGGATTATTGACTTCACATTTAAAAGCTTTTTGCACTTTTATTCTATTCATAGCTTTTTGCAATTTTGGAATATTTATGGTTTTTCTTAGTTCAATTGACTTTTAATTTCAAAGCTTTTTGCACTTTAATACTATTGAGAGCTTATTTGGCAATGTGATGCATCAGTTATCAAAAGCTATTCTAAAGTTTTCAAAGCATTTTCTGCAGCATCTTGCACTTTCATACTAATTGTTTTATACTATTTTACATTGTAAACTACAAGTGACCAGAAGCTTTTGTAATGCTTTCAGAGATTTTTGCAATTTTGCACTTATTAAGTTTTTGGCATTACATTTATTACTAATTTATTACATTTAATTATGATTTGAAAATGAGGAAGAGCTTTTTGCAATTTTGCACCATTTAAAAGTTTTTTTAAGTCTGATTGACTTTTAATGTCAAAGCTTTTTGCACTGTAATACTATTAAAATCTTATATAAAATTGTGAAGCAGCAGTTACCAAAAGTTATTCTAAAGATTTCCGAGCTTTTTGTAATTATGCTCTGTGAAATGTTTTTATACGTTAAATTGACAGAACAAATTATTTTTTTTTTTTAAAGACTTAACTGAGCTTTTTCACGGTCATATAGATACAATAGTAAGCAAAATTACAGAGTAATTTGTATATAAAACACTTTAGCAGTCTTAGTAATAGTATAAAACCAAAGCTGCCATAAAGCTTTCAGACCTTCTTAGACTCAAAACAACAAAAGACTCGTTTGTAATTAAAAAATAATTTTTTCGCCTAACAAAAGCTCAACTTAAACCTCTTACACTTTGTTAAAATAGTTAAAGCTATTTAACAATTTCTATTTCTAAATGTCAAAATTAAAGGTCGAGTTTTATCTAACGACCATAGAACGCCACGATTGAGTGGGTTTAGTATAAAGTGTTAAACTAAACACTTTATTCGCCATAAAAAATGTGCGCTTTTTTAAATTGTAACCTTATAAGACATGAATTAGGAGTGAACACCTACCACCAAAGCTCAAGAATCATGAGCAGCAATTAATTGCCGAACAAACAAAACAAACAAAAAAAACAAAAAATCTTCAATTCTTGCCTGAGTTGCCACAAAGTCACAACAGTGGTGGTCACTGGGTAAAGAGAAGGTTCGCAATAAACACCTGTTGTCAAGCGTAACCGTATGCAGACGCGTTGCCAGATTATTTTGTTCAATAAATCAATCTGCAAGCATTTAAAGCATGAGCAACCTACAACCAAAAACAAATAAAATATCAAATATTTTTTACACATTTTTCGATAACATATTTTGTGTCGCCAAAGAGGCAATTGACTGGCGACAAGGTGGACCAGTCTGTCTGGTGGCGCATCAGCCAGTTTTATCGATAAAGCTTTCAATAATAAATCCATAAGAATGTCCAATTTTAATAATATAATAATTTATTTAAATGTTAAACTATACAGCAAAAATATTTATTGTTTTTTTTTACCCATTGTTGTTGGCTGCTCAACGGCAACAACAAAATTATTGCATGTGGGCGCAATTAAACATAGCTGCTCGTTCACAAAGTCGGCAGCCCTGCCCAGCGTGTCAGCCAGTGTTCATTGTTGTTTGGCTTGGATTTGTTGCAGATCTCCATCCAACTGACTGACTTACTTGACGGGCTGTCTTGTTTTTGTAGGTACGAGCCATGTGTATGTGTGTGTGACTTGGCTTAAACGCCTAAAGGTGCTGCTGCAGCAACAACAACAACAATAACAGACATCATCAATCCATATCGAATTGTCGACCGAACGAACGTGTATTGCAATGGTTTTTTACGTATTTTTCCCCTGGAATATTTTTTTATTAGTTTTTTGTTTTTCGCTTCGTAAACATGGCGGCGCCACCGCCATCATTTCCATACATAAAACGCAAGAAATCCACATGACGACAACAACAACAGCACAAAGGTGTTGAAACCGCGCCAAGCTTCAGTTGCGCCGCAGCCCAGCTAATGCCAAAAATGGTCGGAAGCCATTTGACAAGTTTTAGTTTGGTGGTGTTGTTTTTATGCTTTTGTTTTGACTTGTTTCGCTCTACTATATTATTAATGGAACTTTTTACCAAGTTGAAGTGTTTTTTCCACGGTTTTTGTGAATCAATTTTGAATGGTTTTTTTTTAATTTTTCCAGTCCTTAGGATTTCTTACATTTTGCATCTTTTAGATGGCTGCCAGAAAGGTTGGCAAAATTTCAATCCATTCAGTTGCCAAAATTTGAAGCATTTCATTCAATTACATTTTTCAATGCCAAGTTCAAGGGAAGCAATCAGTATCCTGATCATAACTGTAGCTCTATTTAAATGTAGCACTTTTCCGTGCTGCTGATTTAAGATTTTTTCATAGAACGTACATTTTATAGCTAATTCAGAAATGTCTTTGTCTAATAAAAGAAACAAAAGCTTATTCTAAATTCTGTTTTTTTTAAATTCAACAAATAGAATAAATTTAAGTGCATTACTCCAAAATGCTCTGAAAGGTTCAATAAAAACTTTTAAAATATTATAATTACTCTGTGGAAATTTTGAACAGTAGTAGTGTAAAATTTCGGTGTATTTTTACTGTATCGGTGTATTGAAAAAATTTGAAAAGTTTTAGTTTATTTAAGTCTATTTCTTAGTGCAAAGTAGTTAAAAAAAGAGTTTGAAAAGTGTAAAAAACACACCATTTGGAGTATTTCGACTCCAAAATTACCACTGGGCATTTTTTGAAATTGCAATTAAATCACAAGTTTTTTTAAGATTTTTTTCTCAAACTTTTCTTTAATTTTTTCAACACAGATGAGATTTTTTTAATCAAAAAAACCATGTTATGTTTTCAAAAGCTAAAGAAAAATAATAGTAGCTAAATGAGATAACAGATGTGAAACCCTAATTTAGTCATATTAGCTACAGGCTGGTTGAAAAGTATTAAAAGCGACACCTTTTAACAAGTAGATGAATCAAAATGCATACGTCATTTTAACCCATTGACCATTGACATTAATCATAAAAACTTTTTCGAAATATTCAACATTTATAAAACCTTTCTTTATTTAAATTTATTAGAGCCACTTGAAATTATTCTAGCTTTAATCTTGATGTTTCAGAAAATGCTTTAAAATCTGTAAATTCTTTAAGCTATCTTAAACTCTCAATGCTTTGCCAGTTGTTTATATATTTTGTATGTTTTTGCCTTTTGGCAAATTTAAATTAAAAATAGTTGCCAAGAATCACAACATCCTTGAAAAATATATTGTTTGCCAAGTTCAGGACTCGTATTTGTACACTCAACTCAATGTTCTTTAATTTTTTGTATGTTTGTGTTTGGCAAGCTTTTACTGGTCTGTGTGCACTGGGTTTTTTTTTTAAATCTTCTTTTCGAAAGTGAAGAAATACTCATAATAAAGTATGTTAGTAAAAATTGTTTTTAAAATTCCTTAACAAGGTATTCTTTATTGACTTTCAGAAACTGTTGAATGATTGAAATGTTACATTTGAGGTAAATGCTTTTACTCTTGTTTCTTGTCATAACGGATTAATCGATAAAAAATAATTTTTTTAAGTTTTTTTATTGTTGCATATAATTAGCACAATATTTCGATTAACTTCCAGAATTCAAAAGAATGCCAAAAATAACATCAAAACGCTAAATTAAGCAAACAAGAAACAGTTAAAATTAAAAATGAGAATAAGTTTATAAAAGCATCAACAATATTTTTTTTATATCTATATTTTGCAGCACCAAAAATCATCATCACATCACAACAAACAACATTTATAAGGCAAAAACAATTAAAAAATTTTGTTTTTATTTATGTGTTATTTCCATGAATAAATATTTGTTGGGGCTTAAAGTAGCTAATAGCGGAAGAAAATATGTAAGCTGCTCTTAATTTTAGTGGCCTGATTTGCACGTATCATAAAAACAAACAAAAATATTTATAAATGGCAATCTATGAAATGTATACTATTGCTAAACTACGCCATCAGCAAAACCTGCCAACACATTATTGCTTTTACGCTACTTCAAATTTCACTTTTAACAAGATTTAGCTATTTGCTCTAAGTTCGTGTCTCCAAAAAAAAATTATCAATTTTGGTTTATCTCACAGAAGAATAGTGCCTGTGGGTAAATTTCTCTGTTTAGTAGAAGCAGCAACTTCTGTGAGAATTCACAAAATTTCGTGACAAAGCTAAATATATACAAAGTTTAAAGGCATGGAAGTAAGAGCATGAAATTACACCTAGATTATTAGCTTCTACTCGAAATTTGTCAGCTCGCTTATTATTACTATTAAAAAAAAATCTTTATAAGCTTAAGAGCCTAAACAAGCGTATTTGCTTAAATTCAGCTACTTTTTCTTTGTGCTGAATTAGTGGTATAGAGTGCAAAACCATTCAACACAATTTTTCGAAAGACCACATGGATTTAAAGTAGTTGCACTAATGTGCTTACAAATTTAATTATTCTTGTAAAAATAACACAATTTTCTACACAAATTTGTTGTAAGCACAAATTATGAAGTCTTGTATTCAATTAAAAATTTCTTAAAAAATTGCGTATCAGTAAGCTCTTAAAGTAATAGGTGCTTACAAAGTTTTTTGTGCTAAACTGTTGTAAGCTCTATGTAATAACGCTTTAATCGACTGAAAAATTTCGTTAAATGTTGTGTTATGACAAGATTTTCTGCAAATAATAAGCGCTTACACAATCTACTATTTTAACATTTTTGTAAGCCCATCGATAACAGCCTTAAATAAGCTGAATTGTTTTTAAATTTGCGCTAAATGCCTAAAATTTAAAAAATAAAAAAATGCTCACATAATAATTATTGCAAGCATTATCTACAAAATTTTCTAGTGATTAAAATATTTTGAGAAATGTGCAATTTTCTGAGAATGACATGAGCGGACCTTTTCTCTTTTTTTTTAGTTTATTTTATGAGCACTATAAATAAAACCTTCTATTGACTAATTTATATCCACACTCTTAAGCTATATTTTTGTAAACATAATGATTACACCGTTACGTGACTAAATTCTTTCTAAAAATGCTCTAAATTTTGTAAACTTCATGCTTACACCGTTATGTGACTAAATTCTTTCTAAAAATGCTCTAAATTTCTTGCATCAACTAAAATCAAAAACGCTTTCAAGCTTTCCAATACAAAATTGTTGTAAGCACCTTAAATAAAGCCTTCTAAAAGCTTAAGCATATCCTTAAATTGCTCTTATGATTGCAATCTTCCTCAATTTTAGGCGCTTGCAAGCTTTTTTGTGCTAAACTGCTGTAAGCTCAATGACTAGAGAGTATTTTAAACATAAACATTTCTTATAATTGCGCTAAAAAACAAACCTATATTAAAATAAATAGCGCTTACAAATTTTTTACTACTAAACTGTTATAAAACCTTGATATATTTTTTATATCGACCAAAATCTTCTTAAATTCTTGACGCTTATAAAGTTTCTTGGGCCAAATTATTGTAAGTGTCATGATAAGAGCATTCTTCTGACTGAAAAATACTTGTTAAATGTAAGTTTTTTGTCAAAATTACTTCAAAAATTTAGCGCTTAAAAGCTTTTTCCTGGCAAATTGTTCTAAACACCACATTGAGACTCTTCAATACAACTTCGCTAATTCAATAAATCAATGCTTACAAAGTATACATATACTTTCTAACAATTATTTCTATGCAAATTTGTCTGCATGTCTGTCAACTGCTTTCAAGTGTTATTGGGACAACAATTTGTTCTGTTATAAAAAGCCAAAATTAAGCCCATGCGCTATCGACAGCCTTTTCTAATGGCTAAATGAGAAAGTATTGTCCTTGAGGGGGTATTCATTGTGCCAAATAAATTGTTGCATCTCGTCAAAAGCATTCCGCCCCCCGTTACATCCTCCCTCTACACTCACACCTTCTGAAGACTTACTGGCATTGCAGAAAAGTGCAAATTTATAACTTATTTTTGGGTTATTTTATTTTTGCTCAATTCATCCTTTGTTGCACACTACTTACTTCAACCAAGCAACGAAAAAAAACTTCAATTTAAAATTTCTCATGAAATAAATTTTCCACTCAATGGGTCAACGTTTGTCCGCGGGTTGTTTTCAGCTTAAATTTTTCTTTGCCATGCGCAAGCTTTTGCACTTACAGCTCGTTTTTGACTGATGTTGGTGTTTTCGCGATGTCGTTGATTTTAGCACATTTTCCGACTTGAATTTAACGTCTGCTCAAGTCACTTTGTCAGTTAGTTAAGTCAGTCATTCCATCAGTTTTGTGAAATTTTAGCAGCTTTTATTTTCGCCAATCATCAAGCTTGGTCGACCGTTCGTCAGTGGCAGCAGAAGACAGCATCTAGCCATTCAGTTCCTCAACGCTGCAGCATCAAGACAAACATCAATCGTGTGGAAAAATTGTGTGCAATTTTGATGCAGATTTTCTTTTGCTGCCGTTGGACATTTTGCTAAAACTTGTTGCAATTTGACCAAGTCCCGTCGTTGGGGCTAGTTCGTAGTTATAGCAGCTTGTAATAAATTTTCTCCAAAATGATTTGTTTTTTATCAAAGTTTTATACGTTCTGCGATTGAACATGAGAAATCGTTTATCGGGTTCGAAATTTGAAATTCAATCAAATGTTATATTTTGTTAGTTTTGTTGCCTAAAATGTGTTGCACCAATTTCCTTGTTTGCTATTTCATGCCCGCTTAAGTTAATGTGGCATAAATTATGAACTTTATTTATTTATGCTTCAAAAATCCGGCTATAATTGACCAATCGTATTTTGTGCACACAATTAGTTGAAATCATGCTGGGAATTTATGACTTTTAACTTTTTTTTTAAATTTTGTAAATATTTTTGTAAGCAGTGATTTATTCTTGAAGTGGTAGTTAATAGTTGATATTAAATGTTGTTGCTTACAAATTTTGATTACGTTTTCACTGCTAAATGTGGATTAAATTTTGTAAGCAATATTTTTTATTGGAAGGTGCTGCTGCTTTCTAAGGTATTGTATATTTCAAATATGTAAAAATTCATTTTTAAATACTTCTGTGTATTAAATTCTTGTAAGCCTCCTATAAATAGTGTAAGCATGTACGTGGTCTACGTAAAAACGGACTGACAATGTTACTTTGCCACTGCTTACAAGTATTTTAGTTACTGAATTGAGAAAATCTTGTAAGCAGCATTGAAAAGAGCTCTATTTTTAATATTGCTATATATATAAAAAACAATTAAGTTTTTAATATTTTGCAAAGAACAAATTTCGTAAACCGCTTTTAAATATTGTTATTTCTATAATGCTGACAAGTATTTAATTTACTGAATTTAGAAAAACGTATAAGCAGTACTTGAAATAAATACAACGCACTGTATTTCAATAAACTTTATGTTTAAAAACTTAAAAATGTCGTTGCAAAAAATTTACAGTCCAAATTTTGTAAGCAGCTTGAAAATATTATCAGAACATGTGGATTATGCAAATTTTTTACCCAAACAATATTATTTTAATAAAGCTTACAAAAGTTTCCGCAGAAAATACTTATATTCAATTAAAATGTAATTTGATTTTTTACTATACGCCATATTTGCTTACAAACAATTAAAAGCTATTCATGATTTGCTAAGATATACGTACTTGCACTTTTATTTTTCTAGCAATAAAAACTGTTTAGCTCGTCACAGCCATTGCAACTTGAAGTAGATATAATCAATTAAATCTCAAGTTTGTCATCATAAGACACGCTCTCAATTAGCATATGCATAAAATCAGTCCATGCATGTATTTGTGTATAAGTATTATGTAACTGCAATTATTGAAACTCGCCAAATACGGCCTATCCTAGGCGGAAAAGGTAATGAAAATAATCAGCATGTTTTAAGCGGCATTTATGATGTATCAATATCACCCGCACACGCTCATTCAAACCAATTCAGCAGACTTTTGATCTATTGCCATTTCTGCTCAATTGTAGTATAAAATAATTTTATTATTTATTGATTTTTTATCGACTTTATAATTGTTTTTGGTTTTTTATTTTTCAATAAAACGTGCGCTGAATACTATGGAAAGTTGTTTATTTTTATATGAATTTGACTTTATTTGATCTTTTAAATTATTAGGTTATGCGTTTTGCGCATGCGCGCTGCTACATTGCAATTGTCAGCACTTTAGAAAAGTTTTAAACGCGCGTGTTTAATGTGCTGATAATTGTGTAATATGCCAAAAGTATATATCGGTAATTTGAAACTATTTTATAAGCACACACAAATGTTTCTTCAATTTAAGGTTTTGAGAGAAATCGCATTTATTTAAGTTTAGAAGTATTAAGTCAAAAAAGTTGTAAGCAAAGCTTTAACGTTGTTAGTAACATCGAATGAAGTACTTGACTGTCTCAAATATTGTTCCAAATTGAAAACGATAAGCTTTATATTCAATAAAAGTTGTAAGCTAGCCCTTAATGTTGACATCAATATATAACGCTATAGTTTTTACAATAATGGCTTTCATCAAAAGCCCAAAAAGTTGTCAGCAAGTTAACCACATTGTTAACCAAATCATAAAACCTTAAAATAATTGTAACGCATGATTTTAATTTAAAATGCTCACAATTACACTCAGCTAAAGTTATAATAATGTTAGCAGTGTTCTTAGCATTATTCTCTTCTTAAACGCGTTGATGATGGAAATCCCCAAAAAACTGTCAGCAAGTCTAGAAATGTTGTTAGCGAATGTTATAAAACATTTTCTCTTATCAGCATACAGCCAACAAAAGTTGTGGACAATGAAAATTGTCAGCAACATATTTGAAAGTGAACACTGGCTCTTACATGTTTTCTTAATTGCAAAAAGTTGCAAGCGCACCCGTAAAATTGTGAGCGTTATGTTATTTGACATTTTCTAACATTAACATTCAGCAAACAGTCAAAAAAACTTGTAAGCAAGTTTGCAAATGCTGCCAACAGCATAGCTTTTGATAATTTGATTGAATAAGAATGCTTTTTCATGCCAAAATCATTCATAAGCATCTAAAATTTTAAACTTTGCCTATGTTAGTAAGCCAACTGCTACCCAACAAAAAATAGTTTTTGCGTAATATTTTAGTAATCGACATGCTGTTGTAGTCGACATCGATTGGTCAGTAAATGTCAACTATAAATTATAAAATTGCGACCACCCGCAAATTTTTTGTTATTTTCAACTCTTGCTGCTACAACATGAGCATTTATGGTAACAACAAACAACCAAAGAGGGGAAAAAATCAGACAAAATGTGTGAAATATTAATACAACACAGGCAACACATTACTCGCGTTCGCTCGCATTATCGATTGAAGTAATATAAAAACAATAAAAAATTAAAATAATTAATGACACGACTTGTTGCAATTATTGCATTAATATATTTTTTAAACAATAAATATAATAAATAACAAAATATAATGACGGCGATGACGAGTATGTTAAACAAGCGGCGGTACCTTCAAAAGAGCACGAAATGAATCGTGTGGTGAAAATTGTAGGTGGCAAAACAGCATGTTTTGCAAGTTCAGTTTTGCAACCATTACAAATAATTTTTTCATCAGCCCTTATAAGCATCGAATAATACCAAGAAAGTAAGTGAGAAAATGCGTTAAAAACAAAATAATTAAATAACCAAAGATCACAAGCTTATCGAAGTACAATTATATTTTTATTTAAAAGTTTGCTCACATAGACCACGTTTATTAAGATTATTAAGCGCTGCCATTTTAGTATAAGAACTGGTGTTTTTTTGATTACGAGGTCGATGCCTGCAACTTTTTGTCAAGATTTAAATAGCTTTCATTAAAAGTTTGTAAGCATTGAGTTGTTCTAATAATTCCTATGAAAGACCTTATAATAAAAATTTATGCTTACAACTTTTTGAAGATTTTGAATACACTTATATTTTAAGTTTTGTAAGCAGCACCTGTTGAGTAATACTTAAATTTTCTTCAAGTATGTTTTGGTGTCTAATAATTTTCTTAAATATTTGTTGTAACCACTGTTTTAACTCGTTAACATCTGTGAGCTTTTGTTTGTTTATTTTATAGTTTGAATCATGTTTACTTTAACTTTTGCAAACACATTATTTTTCTAAACAATAAAATAATTTTCCCAATGATTAATATTGAGTCTTATCAGTTTTATCAAGTAAATAATCTCTTACAATTTTGCTAGCATTACCGCTTTTTGGTAACTACTATTTATTTCCTTTAATTCAAATGATTGCTTTCAACTTTTATTAAATGTTTGAGAAAGTTATTATTAAAATTATTTTGTAAGCTTTATCATTTACGGAAAATTTTTGCACATTTTTTCATATACTGAAAAACTATAAGGCTTACAACTTATCTTCAGCACTTAAGAGTTTCCCGTTTGAAGTTTGTAAGCACTACTTTTCACTCATTACTACTTTAATTTTCTATTAGTTGAAAAGAAGTCTTACAACTTTTTTTAAAGCTTTTTATATATTATTTTAAAATTTTGTAAGCACTGCCATTTTCTAACAGCTTCTATAAAAATCTTTTACCAATTATAAGAGTAATTATTTTTTGAACACTTTACTGACTTTACACTTTAATTATCGAGAACTAATCTAATTTTCTTTAAATGGAAATCCAGGCTTACAACCATTCACAAAACAAACATCTAATATTTTGTAAGCATGTTAAATCTATCATTTCCTTTGCGTTTTAATTATGACTTTTTTATTATTTTTCTCTTAAAAACTTGTAAGCTGCTTACTTAGTTGGCGCTACAACCGTCTGTCGGTTTTGGCCTCATCTAAGAATGTGCGCCAGCAAGCGAGGGACCGATTGTCCTCTACTTGGTCTTTGCAACAAAGATGCGGTCGTCCTCTTCTGCGTTGACCGCCGCTTGGTACCGAATCAATATTTTCTTCACTGGAGCATCGTCTTTCATGCAATATCTTGTAATCAGTTATTTAAAAAAGCATCTATATATTTTATTATAAAAATTTTATATCGTGCACTTAAACTTGTGGCAGCACTGCTCTATTCTGCAAGCAGTTTTTATTTTCCTTATGTTTCTTTAAAAGTTTAACTTTTTTTAAAAATATTTTTTTACTTTCACTAAAAATTTTGTAAGCATTACTGTAAGAGATATTTTAAAAAAATATCCTCGCGTTTTTATTAAAGCTTACAAATCATCTCATCAATTTGTTTAAAGTTATTCTGCTTAAATATTGTAAGCACTTGAATTTATTGAAAGCTTTTCTTAATGTTTTATAGCAAAAATTAAAGCTTACAAATTTTATGGGATTTTAAAGTTAAAATTTCTTTAATTTTGTAAGCACTAATATTTTCGAAAAACTTACATCCCGTGTTACTATTGACAATTGACGCTTACAAAAGTGGTTTTCTTAAAATTTTGTAAGCACAAATATTTTCTAAACACTTACATCCCATGCTACTACTGACAATTTGCGCTTACAAAATTTTCGCGCAAGCAGCTTATTTTCATTAAGACGCTTTAATAGTGCATATTTGAGTACGTCATTCAATTGAAAATTAAGATGCTTTCTTTTTTTGAACAGAAACTTTACCAAACTTGTACAAATTGTAAGTCTACATTTTAGTTTTCTATTTTTACTTTAAGCAAATATGTACTTTGAAAATTTTGTAAGCATCACTTTAAAAGAAAA
This sequence comes from Dichetophora obliterata, assembly GCA_963920525.1. Classification (NCBI taxonomy): domain Eukaryota; kingdom Metazoa; phylum Arthropoda; class Insecta; order Diptera; family Sciomyzidae; genus Dichetophora; species Dichetophora obliterata. The sequence continues at coordinate 53,566,333 of OY986439.1, forward strand.
GTTTTTAAAATTTACTGAACGTTTTATTTTCGGCGCACAAATTTTTTCGAAGTTTTCAAAAATATTAAGCTTAAATTTTGCAAGCACTTGTATTTATTGAAAGCTTTTCTTACTGTCTTATAAAAAAACCAAGGCTTACAAATTTTAACGAAATTTTTTAAAAAAAATTCAGTAAAATCGTGTAAGCACTAGTATTTTGTGTAAACATACAACCTGTGTTACTAATTACAGTTAGCGCTTACAAAATTTGCGTCTAAACAGCAACTTTTCAACGAAAAAAGCATCCATTGTAATTTCCTAAATTAATTGCTAAGATGCTTCCTTATCCTCAACAGAAACTGTATCAAACAATTCCTAATTTTCGTTGTTTTTGTTTGTATTTTTACTTTGAGTAAATATTTACTTTGAAAATAGCAATTGAAAAGCTTTTCTCACTGTAACTCTGAATGTAAACAACGTTTAAGAACAGCTGCCTACCACTACTCAGCAGTCCACTTTAAAATTATTGCTTTTTTGCATTACGTTTTCACTTCTACACGTTGCTGTTACCTACTCTTATGTCCCCCCCCCCTCCCCCTGCAAATGTCTTAAAGCTTTTACATACGTTGTTGTTACTGCAAACATATCCAGCCAGCCAAATAACGATTCATCCAGCCGTCTATCTGGCCATTCATTACTTCATATGCCGTTCGTCTTTTTGTCCGTCCATCTGTTTGCTTGTTTGTTTGCCTTAATATTGCTCTACTCTGCTCTGCTATCGCGCCAAATTGATGTCAAATCTCTGTATGAAATGCACTTCATAGTTACGCAACTTTTAATGCGCAGGCGCAGCAAATGCGCTCATTTTTTAATATTTATTCTTTTTTTTTCCTTTTTATCTCTTAAATGAAGGGAGTCAAAAGTGCAAACATTTGCCTCTTTTAAGCCTCATGGGAATGAGGTTCTTTCGTAGTTTGCATGCCTTAAATAGTAAAATGCAAAGCAGGCTGGTCTAAATGCTGTCTGCTAGCAGCAGCAACTAAAAGGCCCGACTTTAATTGGGTTAAATTTTGTCTATTTTAAGCGCATTCAATAAAGCTAATTTTGCAACCGTTTAAGAAACTTGCACTTTTTGGGTTCTTGGCGGCTTGAAACCAAAGCCGACGACTGACACCAACACGCCCGCCCCCTCAGTGTGACTTCTTGTGCAGCAGTACCCCGCCCTCAAGCACCAGCACCATCACGTCCAATTTGCTTGCCGCTGTTTGTTTTCCAATGCAAATCATTGATTTTTGCTGCTGCTGTTGTTGTTGCTGTCGTTTGAAGTATTGCCGCCAAGCTACGCCGATGCAAATTAATTTAATAGAAAAAACTAAAACAACGATAAAGCTAGTAGTCAATATAAGTATGCCATTTTATTTTACTTTTTAAAATTTTTTTTTTTAATTTTTATCGCCATGTTTTTTGCTGCTAGGCAAGCTTGTTGTCGACTTGCTGTTGCATTTTGCGTTGCTGCTGCTGTTGTTTGTTTTTGGACGTTCATCACGTGATACCCCCCTCCCTTGCGGACGCTCACCAAGCCAAATTGGCGATAAGAATTTTGTGACATGGCTTAACTTGCTGTCGTCGATGTTGTTGCTGTTGCTATTACTTTTGTTGATGTTGCTGATGCTGCAGTCAAATTTCAAGTTGCGCTCGTCGTGCCATTTCTTGTGCCTCATGCAACAGTAACGAACCTCAATGAATTTAAATAAAGCGATAAGAATTTGTTGCTCGCTGCTGCTGTAAAAAGGGTTAAGAGTAGGTTGTAGGGGAAGTTGCGAGAAGCCAACTGATATTATTTAAGTAAGAGCCCCACTTTTTAGACGTTGAGTGCAGCACATTTCTGATTAAAACCGAAAGCAAAATAAAATCATTCTTATGTTATGAAGAATTTTTTTATGGTCTGGCATGATAAGCTTTTGCATAGGCTTCCACTTCCACTGATAAAGACATCGTCATTGTGTTCCCTTTTATCTTATTTATATTTTTCTCAATTTTTTGTTGTCAGCACTACTTCTTACTGATTGCTTACCATGTTTATGGCTACTTTTGTTTTTATCAAAATCGAGGCTTGCGAACTTTATATTTCAATTTTCAAATAATTTCGAATTTCGACTGAAATTTTGACAGCAATTTGTAAGCAATAACTTCTCTTGATTACTACTTCAGTTAACTGTGATGTCAAAACAATGCCTCTAATTTTTTTTTTTGATTTCGTATAAATGCTCGTATAGAATTTGTAAGCACTACCTTTTTCTAAACAAATATTTGATTTTCTTATAATTTTTATAAAAGCTTTTAACTTTTATTACGATTTTGAAAATGTCTGTCTTACAATTTTGCAAGCGCTTTCATTTTCTTCAAAATCACATGGTTTTCTTCTAATAAATGTCTATGCTTACAACATTTCTTTAAATTTTTTAAAATATATACTTTAAAAATTTTGTAAGCACTATCTTCGTTTGAACAATTCCATGATTATCGTACGATTTTTTACAAAGCTTACATTTTTTTCAAAACTTTTAAAGTTCAGCTTTTTTGTAAGTTTTGTAAGAACTTCCTTTTTTTGGACAGTGTTATTATCTTTCTATGATTGATATCGAGCTTTTCAACTTTTCTTTATTTTTTTAAAAAAAATTACTACTTTCAAAATTTTGTTGGCGCTTTCCTTTTTTTGTACAGTTTTATCTGATTTATAATCAAAACCAAAATTTTGTATGTACTTCCTTTTTCTTACTTATTTATATACATATTATCGAAGGTTTACAATTTTTCTTAAAATTTATTTTTCTGAACAGTTTTATAATTAACTTATAAACAAAACCAAGTCTTTGCAGTTTTCTCAAAAATTTGCGAACCAACTTCTGTATGTACATCCTTTTTTGTGACTTTCTTATACTTATTCGAAGCTTACAATTTTTCTCAAAAATTTAACAAAAAACGTAGGTACTTCCTTTTTCTTAACAATTTTGTGACTTTCTTATACTTATTATCGATTCTTCTTATTAGCATTCCTTAAATAATGTAACGATTTCTCACATTAAAATTCAGCTTAGAGTGTTCAAAGATTTGTTTACAAATATTTTTAACCCTTAACTGGTACAGCTGGTCTGTGGGACTGCTATAAAAAACAAAAGAGTATATTTATCTTATTATTCAGTTCAAAATTCAATTCAATTTGATTCAATTATTCAAAATAACTCAAAAAATTCATTCTTTATTTAAGACTTTCTTGAAAAAAAACAACATGAATTTCTAACTAATTTTGCGTTTTTTTGTAGAATTATAAGTTGGCGTGGTCCCTAAGACCAGAAGTACTGTTAGTGTGATTTTTTTGAGTTGTACCAGTTAAGGATTAAAATTTTATGATTATGAGAGGATTGATATCAAGCCTTTTGACTTTTCTTAATATATTTAAAAATGACTTCTTATAAACTTTGTAAGCGCTATCATTGTCTGAACTGTTTTATGATTAACTTATGAAAAAAACCAAGGCTTACAACTTTACTCAAAAATTTTCAAAAACATAGCCAAAAAATTTGTAAGCACATCTTTTTTCTGAACAATTTTATGATTTTTCTATAATAAATAACAGGGCTTACAACTTTTCACCAAAATTTTCAAAACTATCGCAAAAAATAATGTGAAAAACCTACTTTTATAACTTACCTTAATGACATATAACTAAAATTAATGCTTACCACTTTTCTCGAAATACTTCGAAAATTTTTATTTAAAACTTTTTTTATCCTTAAGTTATTTTATATTTCAATTATATGTTTACATTTATTAACTCCACTAAAGTACGTGTACTTAGAAATAGCCTTTTTCTAATTGTTTTTTTTTTCTTTCTTTCAGGTAAATAATTAATTTTCAATACCATGAAGAATACCGTAAGTAGGTCAACCGCTTATAAAATTATTTCCAGAACTATCACTTTTCACAACCTCATAAAAAATAGTTAATGATATCACAATTTGATAAAAGTAGAACAACTCTTCCTTATCGATTGTGGAAAAATGGGACACTTTTTTAAGTACAAACAATTAATTTAAATGAAACGAAAAATTCCTTAGTTACCAAAACAAATTATAAAGAACTAAATTTAATACTTTGTAGTTTTATTTTGCCAAGTGCTGATGCCAATGGTTGCAGTAATGGATGGATGCAATGCTTACTTTCTTCGGATTGTTCTTCTTCAACAACTTTTTCTGCGCCATATTTAATGAAAACAATAACAATAAAAACTGATTGCTTGCTTGTGCAGTAGCTTTCTTTTTCGTTGATATCCTTGTTGTTGTTGTTATTGTTATTTCTCAATTGCAGTCATGCTAAATGATGAGGCAAAAAATATAAAAAAAAATTTAATAAATACCTTAATGAAAGAGTGAACATAATCAACAAACTGTCAATTAATTGTCGATTATTGAATTTTTACAACAACGGCAACAACACAACCAAATGTAGCTAGTTTGGTTGTGCCATTTAGGCATTGTTCTGGTTTGCCATTTGACTTTATTTTAAGTACTGTATAATAAATGTGCAGAGTCGACCACAATAAAAAATAAAAAAAAGCCAAAACTTAAACGTCACTTGGTAGATGTAGGCCAGGATGTTTTTATTGAAAATTGTGATAACTGGATGACATAATAGTTCATTTTGGGTGAAATTCGTCAAGGAATTTTAACTTTTTGTTTGCTTTTTACATGTTAACTTACAATTAAAACTGTATTAAAAACGCAAATAATTAATTAATAAAAAAATAAAAGAACATAAAATAAAAGAAGATATAAAAGTCAAATAAAAAATATTAAAACAGCAATATTAAAACAGCAACCAAAATAATAGAAGTCAAAACAAAAAATTAAAATAAACAAAAAATAAAAACAAATAAAAAATGAAAATAAACGAAAACTAAAGAAAAAATAAATAAAAATTAAATAAAAAATGAATAAAAAATTAATAAAAAAAATAAAAATAAATAAAAAATAAATAAAAATAAATAAAAAAAATAAAAAAAATAAAAAAATTTAAAAAAATAAAAATAAAAATAAATAAAAAATAAAAACAAACAAATTAAAAATTAATTCATTAAAAATAAAAAAGGCAAAATATAAAAAACGGTAGTACTACATGCCAAAATAAAAATTTATTAATGTAAAGCAAAATAAAAACCAATTATACCGTATCAATTGTACCGTTAAAGTGTGCGGTAGACATAATTTTTTTTTGTTACAAAATAAAAATTAATTTTTAAAATTTTTTAAATCAAAAGAAAGGCGACTTTACTGGGGTTTTTTTTTATTTCAATTAAGAAACAACATAACTTTAAAATATTAAAAATGCATTTGAGGGACAGTAATAAATAAGTTAAAAATATTAAATACTTTTGTGGTATCTTGCTTTTTTTCCACCGAGTTGGATCATCTCGCCTTAACAGCCAAAAATAGTCTACCACCATTTTTTTATTCCACCTTCCCTGATAGCGACGTTCTATCTCTTTCTTATTCTGGTGAAATCTTTCGCCTTGCTCTTCACTTACAGCTCCCAAGTTATCAGGAAAGTAGTCCAAATGTGAATTAAGGAAATGAATTTTAATGCTCGTCGAGCATCCCATTTTGCCAAATTTTCAATCATTTTCTCCGCAACTTTCTCATAATCAAGACTTTTGTGGTTTTCTAAAAAATGTCTCACCACTTCCTTAAAAGATTTTCAGGCTTCTAACTCAACTTCACCCAATTTTTCATCGAAAGCTGTATCTTTCTTCAATTTTCTTATATCCGGACCAACGAAAATATCTTCTTTCAGTTTAGCTTCAGACAGAGATGAAAAAATTTGGTGTAGATACTTAAAAACTTATCCTTCTTTGTTCAGCGCCTTCACAAATTGTTTCATCATCCCCAGTTTTATGTGTAAAGGGGTAAGATTTTTTTTCGCTTCTACAGCATACTAAGCTTAAGCGTTACAAATTGCTTGATTGTGACAAACTGATTTTGTCAAAACAATTATAATGTTATTTATACAAAAATAAATCATCTACCTTCATTAAACCTCTTCTAAAGATTTAAGTTAATTTCTTAAAAAAAACAACTTAAGGTTTACTAGAAATGAGGTCTTGAACCAAATTGAAAGCAAATGAATCAAAAATCTAAATTTTTTTGATAATAATGGTATGTCACTTAGTTAATTAAGTTATATTTAACTAATTATTTATGAGAACTTATTCATTAGTCTCTAATGCAACCATTCAGTGCGTTTTTGGTTTAATAAGAAAAGATTAAAATTAAATATGATTTAATAACTAGGAAGGCCTAGGGAATTTTCGCAAAAAATAACATTGCTAAATAACCTTAAAACCTGACGTGATGGAATTGTTTAAATATTTTTCTCGTTATCAGCGCCCCATAATCTATTTAAATCAATTATCAAAACTGAAAGGGGAAAACCATTGCAGACCTGTGTTATAGGTGTTTGATCGGTATGTTCATCTGTTCCACCCTCACTTCTAAACTACTTATCATAAAGTGACAAATGAGGTATCGTTCAAAGCGTTTTGATCATCTGCTGGTTATAGGCTGTAAGGTGTCACATTAAATTTAATATACCGTCCTCTAGAGGACATAAAGCCATGAACTAAAAAATTTTTTTAGTGACAAGCAAATGCGGTATCGTTAGAAGCGTTTTGATCGTCCGCTGAAGAAAAGTTATGCAGTGTCACATTAAAATGAAAATGACGCCCTTTAGAGGGCAGAATGTCAAATAAAACCATAACTTCTTAACTACCCTAACTGCTTTTTTTTACTTTTAACTCAAAGGTTTCAATTTTATTAAACAAACGCCAGTTCTTTTGTTTAAAAAAAACCTTTCCTTAAAACTAAAGGAATTTCAGATTTTTAAAACAAAAACTTGTGTTTTTATTTTAAAGTCGAACTTTTTTCTATGCGTATACACAGGGATACATGGCATTCAACCGGACATGTTTCAAACCCCATAAAATCGAAAGTCAAAACATTATGGCAATCAATTGACACATAAATTCAACATTCGACTTTATGTCAGTTTTTGGGTTGAAATAAAAATGTATTTGCGATCATATGACCAAGATGCCTACTGACTAGAAAGTCCAATCCCAGAAGCTTTTCTTGATCCCGGGATTATCGGGATTGAAAATCTCAGTCCCGGGATCCCGGGACTAGTTCGGGATTGAAAACTTTAAGAAGTAGATATTCAAAACGTTTTTAATACAATTTTTAATTATTTATTACTTCAAACTAAAAACTGTAAATAATTTCATTAACAAAGCAACAAAACAAAACACATTAAGGGTATTCACAATTGTGTTGTTTTCACTGGAGTTAAAAATCCCGTGATATTGATACCACACTTTACCGAGATTTACATGAAATCTCTAAAAACCAAAAGTGTAGTAATTTTAAGTAGCCCAATGATATGTTTAGCGAACGTGGTTCTTAAAGTTCCATAAACAACTGATCGGTTGCCAGTTATTTTCTGATTGTAACAATGGAAGAAGCTCAAAATGTAAGTTAAACTTTTCTATGCCATATATTAATAAAATTTCTAAAACTGGATAGTTAATTTATATGCATAGTAACAAAAAATAAATTCTATTTTAAAGGCTGCTCATAATTGTGGTTTTCAACTATGGCAAAAATACCACGATACCAAATTGTGAATACCCTTATTGTAAATAAATACAAAAAAACTTAAATAATATTACTGGCTTGCAAATTGTATTGATTTAAAAAACATAAAATACAGAACAGTTCAAGGTATTATTATATATATGTTAAACAATTTTTTTTTTTTTTTTTGAAACACCGTCTTCATCTTTTTTGTGTTTAAGGAAAATTAAAGTTGGAAAAGACTTTTCAAAATTAAATTTTTTGTTTTATTATTTTTGAATGATCAACGCGCCTTATTTTTCATTAGAGAGTTTTTTTCGGATATTATTACAAATATCACCTGCTGATGAGAAGCACCGTTCTGATTCTATGCTAGCTGGAGAAATACTAACCCAACAACACTCAGTTCGTACGCATGAATTTTTTTTAATATAAACACTTTTAACTTTTATTTATATTAAGAAACCCATGTTTTTGATACAACAAAGTTTTTTGTAATCTTAAAGCTTGAAATATCATTTCTAAGGCCGCATTCACAGTGGACGCTTTGGCTTAAGCTGAATCATAAAGCAGCTTTGCCGAGTTTATTTATATCATAGCGAACAATTATTCAGCGCTTCACAAAGTAGCTTCTTGAGCTTATTGGTGTTTATAGTGCGCGCTTTTTGCTTGTGTGAGCAAGCAAGATGGAGATATAAGCGCTAAAAACCATTTAAAAAGAAGCTTTATGCACAGAGTCAGATTGCACTACAAACACTGAGCTTTTTCTATATGTTTATATACAAAGCATTTTTCAACAAAACCTCTCTACTTTGCGAAAAACTATGAACGCGGTCTTAGAAATGAAATTTCAAGCTTTAAGAATACAACAAACTTTGTTGTATCAAAAACATTGCTTTGTTAATGTAACCAAAGTTGAAAGTGTTTATATTAAAATATATTCAGGCGTACGAACTAAGTGTTGTTGGGGTAGAAGTTGCACGATAATCATAATTAATTGGTAAGTTTCGACCACGATTACCTTCACCACAAAACAAATTAATTTCCTATGTCAGAATATCTGACAATTTTTAAATACATAGCTGACTGCTAGATGTTGCTTATTCTTATAACACTTTGCGAAGTCTTTGCTTCAGTCATTCACACTCATCGTCCTAACAATCTTTTTCAGCCTCAATTAAAGGTTTTTCTAATGCTACATTCATATCAACTTAAATTGAAATGGTTGCATTTACATCAATATTTGTAATAGAAATTTTTTTATTTAAAAATCCCGGGATCCCGGAAAGAAAATCCCGGTATCTAAAGGGGCTTAAATCGTCCGGGATCCCGGAGTTGACTTCCCTGCTATCAGCGATTGTTATCATTGAAATTGACCTAGTGAAAACCAGGATCTACTTATTTCTTTGAAAGAGTACATTTTTTTAACCGATTTGATTCTGAAATGGTCAAGTTCAACAGGCTTCAAAGGATCATGATAAACTATTTAATTACAAAATAGCCCTACTTCCTTGTTATTAGTTGAAAACTATCCATCTCCAACTAGTTTTGTTTCAAAAATAGCACATACGAAAGTGTCAATCTAACAAGAACTACATAAATAATATAAAAACATTAAAAGCTAACGTTGTTCAGTAACAAAAAATTAGAATGGCAGCAGCACGTTTTTTGCAAAATTTTTTTTGCTATCAACTTATTTGCTGCTATATTAAATTCCAAGCTTTGGCAACTCTGGTCGCGAGCAGAGGGACCATGTCTTGTCGAAAAAAGTGAATGGAGCAACAGCGTGACTGCGATGGAATCGTTTTGGAATGCGAAGAATTTAGTTGTGCGGCATGACAATCGATCGATTGCTAAGATAATGCAAAGCTAGATCGATAAACAAGATTTTTTTGAGTTTCGAAAGACATACAGTGGAAATGCTATGCTCGCCCGCTCACTCGCTCGCTTGGTCGCTGTATTAAATATATACACAGCGTGACAATGTTTTAGGCGACAGTAGTTCAAATTTTGACATGACACACCATGAGCGTTGACAAGACAAATGACAGCAACGGCAGCAAAAACCGTTTTAGATTTCAAAACTATACATTTTTGCAACATTCTTGTTGTTTCTTTCTTGCTTTACAGTTGCGCTCAATTAAATGCCTGTTATTTCTGGTGCTGCAGACGCTCAAAACATGTTGCAAAATTTTTGCTTTTTGGCATTGAAATTCCTTTTCCCAACAGCCTTGAACTAGTGCTCGCTCAAAACTATAAAAATCACACAACACGCTAAACATGCGTTTTGCAGCCAAAAATGTCACAAGTAGTGAAAAACTCTTGTGTGATTTTTTTTTTGTTCATTAATATTTTATTCATTTAAATTCAGAGCAGCTCAAAATTGAATGCAATAAATTTTTGTAAATGTGCCATTTGTAGCACATTTTTTTTTTTTTTTTGACAAATTGTATTTTAATATTTATTGTTTGTTCGTTTTCTTAGTTAGAAAGGAGCAAATTATGTTTCCAAACTTTTTGCCGTGTAAACACGCAAACTAATGCCAAAGAAATTTAATGACAATATTATTAAGGTTTTTTGCATGCCAAAATGGCAATCTGGCATTTCGGAATGAGCAGCTGGAATGCTTGATAGGCATTTCCTCGTTTGCCATTTATTGTTGTTTACTTGAAAGAATTTTTATTGTTGATGTTTTTTGTTGAAGGGAGCCATATCAATCAATATATGGCAACACTGGCCAGCTGCCGCTCTTTTTTGTATTCTTTAAGGAAATTATGATGATGATGATGAGTGCCTTATTTAGGTCAATTATTGATACACAATGGTGCCTTCGCATATATTTTGGTTTTATTTTTCTTCTTGTTGTCGTTGCTCTTTTGAGCTTGTTGCCTTATTCGACACGTTTCACAAAGTTAAAGAGAATTTTTTGGCCATGTCTGTCCGTATCTGTTTGTGTGCTGCTTGGGTGTGTGTTTTCACAAACATTTATCATAAAACATCAACACGATTTTTCTTTCTTTATTTTTCCATTCCCATTTTCAATTACAAAATGAGCTGTTGTAATTCATTGTTACAATAAAGCTAAAAATTTACAGCTGCAATTTGTCGATTTATGTTGAGCTTTTCTCTTTTTTTTTTTTTTTTTTTGAGGCATTTTTTTCAACGAGTCGAGTGTAAAAATAAATATTAAAAGTAAGTATTTAATTGATTTATTTACTTTTTATGATTTTTTTTTATTTCTTTTTCTTCTTTGCTGTTTTTTTCACTTTCGTTTGCATGCAATTTTCATGCATTTCAGTTTTACAACAATTTGTGCTCTAAATTAACAAGTTGTTGCATCACAATAACACCAACAACACCAACAACTAAAAGAATGATGTTATACATCGCTTTGATTTTAATTTAATGTTGTTGGCGTTGTTTAGCTCTCATTGACTGACTCTTCCATTTAACGTCGTCAAGTGTTGAAACTGATTCTGTTAGTTATGATTATCAAATTGCTTGGAGGCATCAAAAAAGTGAATGATGTGCTCTTTGATGCTATGTTTTGAAAAGGCTTAAATAGGTCAAAATCTTTAAGGTGTTGTCTAATAAATATTTTTATATACATATTTAGGGTATTCACAAGGTGTGCTATCATGTCATAGTGTCATATGGTCCTAAAATTTTACAACTAAATTTAAATGCAAATAAGAGACAGCTGTTTGATAACGACACTTCAATAAACATAGCTTTCAGAGTTGTAATATATTAGTAATTTTTTATATGGAAGGCAACAATAAAATGTTTAAACTAGTGTAAAATCTTAGGACAATATGGCATGATAGAACACCTTGTGAATACCATAATTATATCATTATATTCCTTAAAAGGAATACTATCAAGTGTACAATTAGTATAGGAATAATAAGGATATGAAATCTTATTTGCTATCTCCATTTTTCATATATGTTCATTAAGGCGCCTCACGCTCCATAGAAAAAAAAGTTGTTCGACACAAATGCTCAAAATAATCCGTGGTTTATGTTATGATGATTCACCAAATATTTCGTCTCTAGCGATAGCCATCCGTGAGCTGGAATTGTTTGAAGTAACCTCTAAAAATTGAGTATTTTGTAAAATATTGGCTGGTGTAATAACTCTAAAAAAATTAACTGTCAAGAAGGTAGGGATAGGTTAAGCTTTGCTGAGAAGTATCTAGCCTTAGACTGCTTTGTTATTTAAAAAATTTTCGTTTCTCGCTAAACTATACTGTTCCCAGTTTGTCGGTGATGAGTTTCTTCTCCATAATTTGTGCAACTTGTTTCTATTTTTTATTGCATTGAGAACATTTTGGGAAAACCAAGGACAATATACATTTTTACACGATAAGTAAGCAGAGGAACATGTTTTTCAAAGAGGTATTTAATAGAAGTTAGGAAGGTACTAAGTACTTTGCTTTGTACTTTGTACTTTTTGTACTATTAACAGTACTACAGCGATAACATTCATTAAAAGAATTCAAGGATATATCATTGAACAAAGACGGATAGTTAATATGTTTGAAATCACGATAAGAAAATGAATTAGAAGAAATACTACGAGACTAATTAACATTTAACGTACAAAAAATTAATTCATGATCAGAGAGAAAATAGATCTGATCAAACAGAGAAACAAGAGACGAATCAGAAACAATAAAGTAATCAAAAAGACTTGGAATGGAATTATTGGAAAACCGAGTAGGCAATGTTTCATTAACAACAGATAATTCTAACACAGAAATTTGATCGTATAACGATTGTTTTACTAAATCATTCGTCAAAATATTAACATTAAAGTCACCACACATTAAGATAACGTCATAATTAGTAATATATTTGTTCAGTTCACAAAACAAAGGATCAACAGGATGACATTTATTGGAGTTATACATACATGATAACAAAATTTTGGTGTTATTGTCAGATATACTTTAATTTAGAGACTCAATTCCATGTCCACTTGATTTGCCTATTATTTTGGCTGTCAGATTATTTTTACAGTAAACAGCAACTCCTTCTCCCTTTTTGTCATATCTATCATTTCTGAACAACTTATAATTATTAATATCACAGATGGAACCATTTATATAGTCACTTGGCTTAGAAAACTGTTCATATCAGAAAATCGATGACCCTTCAAAATTAATGGGCTGGTCCTATTAATTTTTTTCCATCAACATTTCTTCTCAACACACCTATCTCCGTCTGTCACCCAAAAAACACACAAAAATAGAAAATATCATTGCTCGTGTATAGGTAAAGCCAAGCAAATGTAAAAACCTTTTTTCCCAATGGGACCGTGCAAACCAATAGCAACACAGCCACTGTTGCCATTGAGTCCGATATGTCGGATTTGTTAATATTTTCAATCTTGAATTCGATGATCCGATATTTGGCCAAAATGTTACGATTTCTGATAAAGTAGATCCGATGCTCGCCTTGCATATATTTTTTTAGTAAAGCAATTAATAAAAATATTTTTCCATATATAATTTTTTTTACCTCAAAAAGCCAACAAAATTTTTCGTTAATTTACTCGAAGCAAAATCAACGTTTTTGTTGTTTTTCAGAGTTTCACAAATCCGACGAATATCCGACGAGCTGATTGCAAAAGTTATGATTTGAAAATTTTTTCATGGCAACACAACACAGCTCTGTTGAACCATGGCACAATTACTGACAAGGTAGTAGCGTAGACTGGCTTTTTTCTCACGAGCGGCGATGGGTAGTTGTCAGAATTAGCTGTTTATGCAATTAATCAAAGAAAAGTGAAAAAATAAGCAACGACTTAAACATAGCTAGTCAACTTCGCGAACAAATTTTATGAATTAAAGAAAAGTTTAAAATAAGCACATAGCTAGTCAACCGCAGCAAACTACAACATTCTTTAGCTGTTTTTGACAACTACCAATCGCCAAAAAACTGTCACGGCTACCTTGTCAAATAATTATACCATGTGTTGATTATCGTTACTGTAGCATACACGAGAGAGAAGAGAGTGACTCAGAACACTGCAACAGAGCTGTGTGGCATTGTTGTTGTTGCTGTGTCTTAATTACTCTCTCAAACTTATAACCTGAGCAAAAAGAAGTAATTTCAGTCAATGAACCCAGTGGTAATATGACATATGACGTAACTAATTATTTCTTTTATACCTGTAGACTTAATATTTGAGTTTTTGAAGTGAAAACTTCTTCAGGCGCGCTTAGTAATTTTGTGTAGAGGAAAATCTTTACTTTAACGAAGCCCTTACTCATGACACGACATCCACAAATTAAGAGAAATGCCATATTTCATACAGTTTTAGTCGTATTAGCCAAAAATGTATAAAATGTTATAAATTTGTTATGATAGTGCTATTTAAAAATAAGTTGCCATGACTACTTTCAACGACTGTTAAACGACAACACTGTTTGTTTGTTCGTCCTTTATCTCTTTCAGACCTGACGCTAAGCCACTGAGAATTTTTTATGATTTTTGGAGTAAATGGACTTTGTATGCTCTGAAAATAAATTCAAAGCCAAAACTTTAATACTTTTATGTCCTTCAAGGATTTTCAAGAACCAAAAGTTTGTCTAGTTTTTTGTACCAAATGACCTCAAATCAATTAAGATTTTAAAATATATTATTTTATTTGTTAACTTGTGTCCACTTCTCTAAAATTGCGCTATTAGTATTTTAGTAAATGAAAAACAAAAAAACTATCGTTCCGCTGCTCATTGTTTAAAAAAATATGTGTGACGCGAGATTTTTACCTTTGATAAACGTTTTTTAATAAAAATTTAAAAGAAAAAACAAAAGACAAATCGATTTTGATATGGTCGAACTTCGACCACAGGAGATACTAGTATAAGTAAATTATCAAACTGGGCTAAGAAATTAATAGGAAAAGTAATTTAAAATTATTTTTTACCTAATAGTGATGTTGAAGTCGATTTTTTTGTTTGTTAAAAGGTTTTTATATCTTCCTTTTTAGGCCCTAACACCAATATTATATAAAATGCAGTGTTTTTCTTATAGTGAAATGCCCTTTGTGGAATCCCGCCTACTTTTTTGATCATGCTTTGTTAGAATTCTACATACTCTTGTACTGAATTTCAATACACTAGTGTCAATATTATTTGAGATATATTGCTTTTCTTATATTGCCACGCCCCTTTTGTCGAATAGCGTCCACTTTATTAACCGTAATTTGTAATAATTCTACCCATTCTTGTAACGAATTTTATTATCCAAGTGTCCATAATATTCGGGATACAGTGTTTTTCTAATATTGCCACGCCCCTTTGTCGCATAACTTCCACCTAATTGACCGTAATTTTTAATAATTCTACCCATTCTTGTAAATAACTTTTTTATCCTAGTGTCCATATTATTCGAGATAGCGATTTTTTTTTTAAATATTGCCACGCCCCTTTGTCAAATGTCGCCCAATTTAGATGGATACCTCCGTGTTCAATGTCTCTATCTGTCGACAAAAAATTACGTTATTCGACAGGTATTGTAACAAACATGTAAACTACAAATATTTATTTTGATCTGATTGCAACTTCGTGCTAATTTTTTTTCCAAAATATCTTTAAATATCACGGTGTCCATGAAAATTTTATGTTTTTTCAATATTGTAGTCAATTTCAATAGATTTCTGATCGCTGATTCCAAATCTGGCAACAATTTTTTTCTATCCAAAGATTTAAGGATATACGCTTGAATGAATGGACTCTAAAAATTTGTTTTTAAAGTTTTGAAAATTACATACGAGTATACTATTTCAACAATGTCAAGTTGTAGATAAAAGCTAACTTGATCATTCAAGTTTAATGGAAGCATTTTACCATGATCCATTCTTTTTTAATATTTAATCAAATATGCATAAATCTGCACTTTTTTTTTATTCAACACAACATACATATCTTAGATCGAACAAAGATAAAAAAAGATTGCTTGCCAGAATCGGAATCCGCGTTTATAAATCTTCTGAAATCGACTACAGTATTGACAAAAAATTAATTTTTTTTAACACCTTGATATTTATATTTAGCCCCTTCGGGTAAAAAGGTCACATATGTGGACAAAAATTTATGTATTGAAACATTTTCTGATTTATCGTTATTTCATTTAAATATTGGCGCAATTGATAGAGAATAAATTCTCCCTCATTAGCTCTCTTTTAATTTCTCAAATATGTTGCGTAAAAAGGCTCCTCTGTATGGTAAGTAAAAAAGTGTTGATAAATAATGAATTTATTGTAAAAAAAAAGTACAATATATCCACATATCTGCACATTTAAAAGCTATTACTTCCAACAAAATTTTTTAATGCAAAATGCAAATATGTCACGTAAGAAGGCGTAAACGTTAGAAGAAATAAAGAATTTATTGAAAAAAAGTACAATATGTTCATATATGAGCACATTTTAAAAGTATTGCTTCCAAAAAAAAATGTTAATTTTTTTTTGCAGAAATGTCTTAACTAAACCCTATTTAGTAAGAAAAATATCTTAAAAAATATTTTTCATTGTATTTCTTGGTACGGGATTGAAGAGGTTAAGGACATTTTGGAATAGAAATATGTTGTCATATTGAGACCCAATTTCGTATAGAATATTTTCTACCTTATATCTTCATTGTGCTCATTCTTATTGCAATAAAAATAACTTTTCAAATTTATTATTTTAAATGACCTTCTGCAGCAGGAGAATGGGATCATATCGCAATGAAAGTTTTAATTAATAATCATCGCTCCAGTATTTATCAATTCCATTCATTAGAAGTTTTTTAAAAAACCGTTTAAAAAAATGTCCTGTTTTTGGCTCAAAACCGGAGCAGGAAGATGAAGTGTTATCCTTTCAAAATGTTGTATCGTTAATTTATAATACCATATCTATCGATCCCCCACTGAGCCAGTTCAATACGAAGGTATCATATATAATCACTCCATCCTAATATACATGCATTAACCCATTAATGTTCACTACCAGAACCTGCTGAGTTCAGCTTCTGAAATTTTCAGCATAAATTTGTATTAATATTAGACGGAAAACTCTGAAGTTTAGAAAAAACTTCAAAGTATTCGGTTGTGGCGAAGCGTAGAATCCCATTTAATAACTCATAAGGGTAGGTAGAGAAATAAAAAAAAATTAGAAACATATATCAGAAAATTTTCATTTCGTAGCGTAGGCGTTGAACTTAAAACTAATGCACTTTTCTAATTATATTTTCTTTTTTTTTTTTGTTATTATAAAACAAAATAACTCACTTGAGTGGCATTTTTCCTTTTTTTTAAATACTGCACGAATTGGCACAATAAAGTAAACAAAAAGGCTTTAAGTGTCAATTTAATAACTTATTTTAGAAAAAGCATACTTTTGGCTTTTGGAAATTTTTTAAAAAGCCTTTTATAACGTATGATATATCATGTGTCGTACTTCTGTGAAGAGAACCCAAAATCTTCAGCCCAAGTTTTACGGCAAATTCAAAAGTTGGGCTAAGTTAAAAAATTTGGGATGAAGATTTTGGGCTAACTTCACACCGATATACGTTGTCATAAATGAGTTAAAAAAAAAGGAAACCAACGAACTTGACAACCTCTTCCTTTTTTAAGTCGGTTAAAAAGTAACCAAAACCGGTAAAACGGAAAATTTAAGAACCCAGCTTTTCACATAACTCGAAGCCGGTTTTGAAAACTCTAGATAAAATTCACAAAGCAAACAGGAAAACATATGATTTAAATACTAAATTTATTGTTTGAAAAAAAAATATATATTAAAGTCAATAAATAAAAAACCTACCTCCCCTGAAGCTCATAAATTTGCTTAGCTTAAAAGCTCTTTTTCTCAGCAGCTTAGTCTTTTTTCATAACTTATCTGCAAGCTATTAGCTGCAATATCTTGATTGTTAATAAATTTCATAGTCATGACAGCAACAACAACAACAACATTTATTTAAAAGTTATGCTATTTGTTGTGAGTCAATTATTATTGTTGCTAGCAAATTGTTGTTGTTGTTATTACTGTTGTGCCTGCGGCACACACATTATTTGTCAACAGAACTAATTCATAACTCGAACAAAATACAACAACTTGCTGTTCTTTGTTCTCGTAGGTACAAGACTTGTATCTGAAAGTTCGTGGCAATAGATTTTATTTGCATTTTTGTATTTGCAACACTAAAGCTGGCTTCAACTCTTCATGTACGAGCATGTGCTTGCATGAGTTAAGGAATGTGCTGCATGAAGCACATTTTGTATTTTTCTTAAAGTTATTCTTGAAAATTGTCAAATTGTTGATTGTCAAATGTCAACAAACTGTTTTATAACTTAATTAACATTTGCTCAATTTTAATAGTTTTATAAGTTAGTTGAACGCGCTAACTTGGGTTCAAGGTTGCGCCTCAGTTTTTGGCCCAGCTGTTTTAACAAAGTTTTGGTTCCTGTTTTTTGTTTTGCCAGCTTTATTTTTCTAGCATTCAAAGCTTTTTATTTTAACATTTATGCAAATTCACATTCAACAAAGTAATTTAACATGCGACAGCTAGATGGCTTGAATAAATAATTAATTTTGCAAATTGTTGATCTTTGCTGCTCATGTTGTCGTTGTTGTTTTTGTCGCCTATCTCGAAAATACAAATAAACAGACAACTTTTGCGCACTTGAAGTCAATTATTTTTCCATTACGTTAAGCTCTCTTCTAAGTTTCTAGCTTGCAATAAATTAATGTTAACTGTCTGGTTCTTTATGATTACTAAAGTAAATTAAGACATTTAAATAAATTTGTAGCTAGCAGCAAAGCATGTACGAGCAGAGAGAAAGTTGGTTAAAAAAAAATCGCAAACAACGCTTTTGTTACCTACTTTTTTTTAAATGGGCTGTTAAAAAAGCATTAAATGGTTTTTGAACGTAAAAAATCAAGCATGTGACAATGCATAATGAAGTAAGTAGTAAAAAAATTAGAAATAAGTTGACAACGATATTGTCATAAACGTCAAAATGCTCTCCTAACACACATGTCTTCAGTTTATTCAACTAAATCTATTGAGTATAGAATTTTAACTTGTTCAAAAACTCTTCAAAAGTTTTTCAAAACTTCAACATGTTTAGTATTGCAAATATTTTTACTGAGATAAAGGCATTTTTTGATAAAACAACGATAGGGGTATATTAATCCAGATCTATCTTAGATCGTTGTACCTTGAAAATTGCACGGCTTTGAAACAGTTAAAGAAAAAAGTTAAGTTAAAAAAGAATTTAAAAGGTATTGAAAATATTTCATATATTTTAGGTCGTGCATCTTCAATTAGCTAAAAATAATAAAATACATCCGAATTTTTCAAAATCTGCTGTCGAGATGCTGAGTTACGATAGGTTTTTCGTTTGTTTTCAAGAAGTAGCGTTTGCCAAAAAAGACACTTGAATCATTTTATTCATATATATATCTATTTATGACACCAAAAATGATTAGAAGAACAACCCAGCAAACCAAACGATATCGTTTAGATATCAAGATGATATCGTCAAGGTGATAATTTTTATCTATAACGATACATATCGTTATGATATCGAAAAATTCTTGTTTTCGATACAAATTGGCATATCGTAAACGATATCGAAAACATATTAACTGCGATATCGAAACGGTATCAAAATTTCAATGCCTTTTTTTATCGAGATGATATCGTAAAGGTGATACATCCCATCGCTAACGTTATTCTAGACGATATCGTTATGATATCGAAAAAAGTGCAGTTCTCGATAAAAATGGATGTATCATTAACGATATCGAAAGCATATTAATCTTTGATATCGGAACGATATTGCAAATAATAACCATTCGGAGTTTTGAACCTCGGCCGAGTGCGTGTAAGTTCATCAGCTTATCCATTCGACCATCGCAGCTGTTAACTAATCGTTGCTTCTTATTCATTCTTAATGAAGCAAATGGCTTTAAACCCCAACCAGGACAAACAAATTATTGTTGTGCTTTTTTAAAATATGTTTATGATTTTTTATACAAAATTTTTTTATCGAAAGTTTAAAATGTTATTTATTTTATAAATTTCCTTATAAAATGTTTTTCATTTTAAATATCAATAAATTTTTTTGCTTAAAACATGTAATAATAACAGCCATTTTTTTTTGTGCTTAAAACATGTAATAATAAAAGTTTTTACAAAGAGATTAAAAACCGAATACGAGATCTCGAATCCATACAAAATTATATAAAAACACTTGGAATTTTTTCATATAAATTTCTTCGTAGAAAATGATATGAAAGTCCTAGAATTTTTTCATATTAAAATTAAGCCAATTTTTGTTTTTTAAATTGACATATTTTTAGCAGCAGAAATCTTGGAATAAATTTTAGTACTTTTGGGCTTAATAACTACACCAAAAATGTATTAAAATTAAGTACTGGCCAAATATTAAAATTCAGTTTTAATAAAAAAAAATTATTGCAATTTAATGCTCAGTTTGAATTAATTTTTTAATACTGATGTATTAAAAATTAGATATAATTAAAGTTTTTTCTAAATGACCTCTATATTAATTATGTTGACTTTATATGATTTAAATACAAATTCTAAATGTTTGATAGTTTAAATCATACTTGATTTTAAATATAAATTCTAGTTGTTCTTATCAAGTATGATTTAAACTATCAAACATTTAGAATTTGTATTTAAATCATATAAAGTCAACATAATTAGATATAATTGTAAAATATCTGTGGTCACAAGGAATAATGACTTAACTCAAAATATCGTAAAAAAGCGATATGAAATTTACTTTATTGACAATTTTTAGAAGTGTGCAGATACCCATTTTTTGGCCAAAATTGATCATCACTTATGTCTGGACATATTTTGTTTGTAACGGTTCATATATTTCAAAAAAATGGGTCGTAGTTCGTGCAATTAAGATATCGTTTTTTACGATACTTTGAGTTTAGTCGTTATTCCTTGTGACCACAGATATAATAGTCAAATTGATTCCAAAAGGTATAAAATATTATATATTATATTATATAATAACGATATTTTTATCGTTGTAATATTTTAAATGAGTTAACATTTTATACAAAATTTTATTGAAATATAATACAGCATGTCTTAAAAATTAAATATAATATCACAATAGTATCGAATGAATTCCAAGTGTGTAAAATATTGTTGTTATATTAGAACTGTATTAAAATATTAAATAAAACATATTAAAAAATGTTGTAATCAATTGAGGATTATTAAATTTAATACTTTTTGAATTAAAAATCTAAGTAATACTTTGCTTGTATTAAAATTTATTCCAAAATTTCTAACCGTGTAACAATGAAAAAATAGTTTTTATTAATATAAAATACTTTTATAAAAGTCTGACTTGTCAATAAGCTCGAAACGAACACGAGATTTCGGATCCATAAAAAATTATTTAAAAACACTTGGAAATTTTTCATATAAAACTTTTGAAATTTTTTTTGTTCTTCATCAAAATTATTAATATTTATTATTAATTATTAATTATTATTTATTAATTATTAATTATTAATTATTCATTTTTTTATATAATAAAAAAAATTTATTTATTATTTATTATTAATTATTAACTATTAATTATTAATTATTAATTATTTATTATTAATTATTAATTATTAATTATTAATTATTAATTATTAATTATTAATTATTAATTATTAATTATTAATTATTAATTATTAATTATTAATTATTAATTATTAATTATTAATTATTAATTATTAATTATTAATTATTAATTATTAATTATTAATTATTAATTATTAATTATTAATTATTAATTATTAATTATTAATTATTAATTATTAATTATTAATTATTAATTATTAATTATTAATTATTAATTATTAATTATTAATTATTAATTATTAATTATTAATTATTAATTATTAATTATTAATTATTAATTATTAATTATTAATTATTAATTATTAATATTTAATTATTAATTATTAATTATTAATTATTAATTATTAATTATTAATTATTAATTATTAATTATTAATTATTAATTATTAATTATTAATTATTAATTATTAATTATTAATTATTAATTATTAATTATTAATTATTAATTATTAATTATTAATTATTAATTATTAAGTATTAATTATTAATTATTAATTATTAATTATTAATTATTAATTATTAATTATTAATTATTAATTATTAATTATTAATTATTAATTATTAATTATTAATTATTAATTATTAATTATTAATTATTAATTATTAATTATTAATTATTAATTATTAATTATTAATTATTAATTATTAATTATTAATTATTAATTATTAATTATTAATTATTAATTATTAATTATTAATTATTAATTATTAATTATTAATTATTAAGTATTAAGTATTAATTATTAATTATTAATTATTAATTATTTATTATTTATTATTTATTATTAATTATTAATTATTAATTATTAATTATTAATTATTAATTATTAATTATTAATTATTAATTATTAATTATTAATTATTAATTATTAATTATTAATTATTAATTATTAATTATTAATTATTAATTATTAATTATTAATTATTAATTATTAATTATTAATTATTAATTATTAATTATTAATTATTAATTATTAATTATTAATTATTAATTATTAATTATTAATTATTAATTATTAATTATTAATTATTAATTATTAATTATTAATTCTTAATTATTAATTATTAATTATTAATTATTAATTATTAATTTTTAAATTTTAATTTTTTATTATTAATTATTAATTATTTATTATTAATTATTGCTGCATTAATTATTAATTAATAATTATTAATAATATAATTTTGATGTTATTCATAATATATCGCAATGCTATCGTTTTTATAATATCGTAATTATATCTTGTATTTTTTTTAATATAGATAACGTTACGATATGGAAATGCTGCGTAATTTTACTATCATGATGACATCTAGAAATTTGTAATATAGATACCGTTATGATATCGAAACGGTAAAAGCTAACTGTTCTATCGGGACGATACTGCGTATTTGTGTGTTAAGATATCGTAACGATATCATCAGACTATCGTAAAATTTTGCTGCGAATATGCTCAAAACTTTTTAAACGATTTTGTGCTAAACAGCAGATCTCTTACCCTTTTAAAACTATATAAAGCTTTCAGCTTTTATTGAAAATGAGTGGTTTGCTTTTACTTAAAAACTAACAAAAAGGCACACACAGAAATTTATATCTTAAAAGTTTATTTCTTTTACAATAAAAGATTTGAATAAGGCATCAAAAAAATTCAGATTTTTCAAGTTAAGCATATTTTTTAAGCTTGAGATAATAAAATACATCAAGATTCTTCAAAATCTACTGTCGGGATGCCGAATTAGGATAGGTTTTTTTTTGTTTGTTTTCAAGAAGTAGTGTTTGGCGAAAAAGTCACGTGACACGAGTATGAGAATTCTCACATAGGCGAGGTGACAACAAAAATAAGGGCAATTAAATTATTTTATTAATAAATGTCTCTGTAAATAATATCAGCTTATCTGTTACCCGTAAAGATTTAAAAATCATAACAAATCCGATTTTTTCAAGTCGAGCAGCATCTTTCAAAAGCTGCGATTCATTAAATAAATCAATAAAAATAATCTTCAAAATCTACTATCGGAATGCCGAGTTAAGATAGGTTTTACTCATTTTTCAAAAAATTATTTGTATAAACTTTAAAAATATTTATATACATACGCTTAAATTTCTCACGCTGTAAAATAAATCAAAAGTCTTCAAAATCTACTGTTGAATGCCGGGTTTTAATAGGATAGGTTTTAATAGGATAGGTTTCAATTACTTTTTAAAAAATTATTAGCTTAAACTTTAAAAATAGTTCAATATATACACTTAAATTTCTCACAATAAACATTAGAACTTTTAAAACTTTTTAGCTTACAATAAAATTGAAAGTTTTCTATATGACCTTGTTATTTATTATGTTGATTTTCTGTGATTTAAACACAATTTCTAAATGTTTGATAGTTTAAATCTTTCTAGATCTTAAATACAAATTCTAGTTGTTTGATAGTTTAAAATCGTTTAAAAGAACAATTAATTGCTCTAAAGAATTTTTTCCAAAGAAAAAACAATATTTTCAATATGAAAAAGCTTTTGGTAAAAATGTGTCGTGTGAGTGTTATACGAAATGTTTACTTAAAAGTTAGATAAAAAATTTATAAAGATTACAATTAAGAGAGTTGCTCTCAGTGTAGCACATTTGATTTTAAATGTGTAAAGAATTTTGTTTAAAAAACTTTGCACAATCTTGCTTTTCACGAGTCCACACTAACTGCTTTGTAATGGTTTTGACCGCAGTTTCGTTGTCAATTAGCAGTGTTTTGTTACGAAGCTTTTCTCAACTTTTTAATAACTTGCTAAAAACACAGAAACCCAGAAAATGCTTACATAACGTTGGTTAAAAAAATCAACTCAATACATTTGTTAGCGGTTTATTTTTGCATATTAATAGAGGTCACAAGTTTTCCAATGGCTTGTGTCCGCAACACTAAGCTTGATGATTTTGACACTTGCTTAAATCTTTATAGGATTTAGCTTTACTTGACTGATTGACAGAAAATTAATTAATGTTTTAGTATTAATTATTCAAAGCTCGCTGTTATAAGTGCTGAAAATGATGCTGCTATTTTTTGATTAATCGTTTTATTTTTTTTATTTTAGTAATTTTATTATAAAATGTAGTAGTTTAATTTTAATACAAATATTTTCCTAAGCAAAAGTTCTTGTATTTGTCGATAACTCTTCTTGTGTGTTCATAAATGGTTTAAATGTCATGTTCTGGTTTTCTTAAAAGTATCTTTGTTTCATTTTCTTCTCTACATCTTATTGCCTTGTGACGACTGCACCCACGAGTGAAAGAATAAATGTTATAAAAGAATTTTTATAAACAACATTGGACACGTTTTACAATACTATAATACTTTACAATACTATCTTCAACATTCCCAAGTGACACCATATTGAAATTCTTGCGTACAGGGTGTTGACACAACGTGCAAGACACTTCTCGTTTTTATGGCTGGGTCATAAAAACTGAGTGACGCCGCCCTCAACATTTGCAGTGAAAAGAACAACACCACCAAACATAAAACTTCTTATGATATGCTAACACTTTATTTTATGACTAATTAATTTAGTAACAATCAAGAAAATTTTTGTGGTAGACATTTTATGATGATCCCCCACTCATGCACAATATGTTTTTTTTTATGTAACAACAAAAATGCATAAAATCTCATTTTTTTCAACTTTTTAGCCTTTTAGTTTTGTTCGCGTAAATAATATCAGACTTCGTTTTGAAGCGGTTGTTTTTTTTTTAGTATGACCAGATTTATAATTCAAAAACTATGTATGTGCTGTAATGTGCCCAATGTGTGCTATCATGTGCCACATTAGAAAATACAACTTTTCTTAGTGCATGCTTATTTTGCTTTTATGTTGCCTTAATATAAAGTTCCATTATAATATATTGAAAATTGGAACATGTGCTGTGATGTGCTTGAATTCCGCCATAATGTGTCCTTAATAATGTTTTTTGTTAAGAGTCAGCCATAAAAACTAATGCTTGGTTTTCACTATGTCATTTTTATGACGACACAAAATTTTATCACCTCAAATATCACCTAAATAAAACTCTAGAACATTTTCTGCATAGCTCCATTTCATAATTTATTTGTGTTTAATTTTCCAAGATTGCCAAATGTAGAAAAAATATCAACATGTTGTCATTTTCAATTTGATTGACAACAACTGACCACTGAAAATGACATAGTGAAAACCAAGCATTAGACTAAGCAACGAGTTTCTCCAAAAATGTGATACAATTAATTATTCCATTTTCAATTTTCATGACATTCGAGGTAACAATAATAAGAGCTAATTCGATATCAAAACTACAGTAGGGAGCAAAACTGAGTACATGTTTGAACTTCTTGCATTCCAAAGCTCATTAGCAGATCAATAACTAAACAGTTCACCATCAGAGTCCACAAGGTGCACCATTAGGACTCTCCTTGCAGTGCGCTGGCCATCCTAGGGTAGCTCCGAAAAGAGTCACAAAGGAGCACATTCGTCGGAGAAAAGGGCCTTCTCAATATATATGAAAAAAAGTGTGCCCAAAGGACTCCTTTATTCGTCCAAAGATAACCCAGAATGCGTGTTTTCGGATTGATTTGCGCTCCGATAATGATACGAAAAGGAGTCCGTACGGATTCCCAAAACGCTCCTATTTTCTTATTATTAGAAAAAAAAATTTAAAATGATTTCACATTAAAAAAAAAATTAATTCAATAAAAATGGAATTATTCAAAGAAAGAAAAAAAACCTAATTTTTATCTTTCTTGAAAACATGTTTCTTTGCAGTTTGAAACCACTTTCCGCTCGCTCGGTTGAATTCTTTGCCAGAGCCAACAAATTTTCTGTTAAAAGCGCCTGAAAAACTGTAATGCTAGTCAAAAATAGTGCTAATCAAAAATAGTCAAAAAGGTTGCTAGTGGCGGCCGTAGCCTAGTGGATAGAGTGCGTGGTCCCTAAGCTAAAGAACCGCGGTAGCCCGGGTTCAATTCCAGCTCAGATAGAAAGTTTTTCAATTGAATTAATTTTCTGTTCGGTCGTCACCTCTCTGCAGACAATGGCAAACTTTAGAGAGTAAAAATTGCCATGTAAAGCTTCTTGAGAACGTAAGCCGTTCGGAGTCGGCATTAAACTTGTAGGTCCAGTTCTTGCTCATTTGTGTTTAAACATTTATGACACGCACAACACAATTAATAGAGCTGTAAAAGAATGTATTCAATTTGATTTTATTCACAAAAAGTGAATCAGTGAATAATGAAATAAGAATGCATTCAATGAATGCAAAATTGATTTATAAACAAAATTTTTAATTCACATTCATTTTTAGAAAAATTATAAATTATTCATATCAACATTTTTCGTTATTCAAGCATAATGAATCAATTTTTTTTATTCATTTAAATGCTATTCACAAAGAATGCAATTCACAATTAATTTCAGAATTTTCAGTTATTCTTTTTTTTTTTCATCATTCACTTTTTTCAGTATTCAGTTTGTACTCATTATTAATTTTTTATTCGTTATTAATTTTTTATTCATTATTCATTTGTTAATCATTTTTTGTTCATTATTCACTTGTTCATTATTAATTTTTTATTCAGCATTCACTTTGTATGCATTGTTCATTTTTTATTCATTATACATTTGTTATTCATTATTAATTTTTAATTCATTTTAGTCCTAAGCCATAAATAAGAAATGAATAGCAAATGAATAATGCATAAAAAATTAATAATGAATAACAAATGAATAATGAATAAAAAATTACTAATGAATAAAAAATTAATAATGAATAACAAGTGAATAATGAACAAAAAATGATGAATAAAAAAAGAATAACTGAAAATTCTGAAATTAATTGTGAATTACATTCTTTGTGAATAGCATTTAAATGAGTAAAAAAATTGAATTTGAAGCAAATGAATAATGAATAAAAAATTAATAATGAATAACAAATGAATAATGAATAATAAATTAATAATGAATGAAAAATTAATACTGAATAACAAGTGAATAATGAACAAAAAATTAGTGATGAATAACAAATGAATAATGAATAAAAAATTAATAACGAATAAAAAACTAATAATGAATACTGAATAAAAAGTGAATAATGAATAAAAAAAGAATAATTTAAAATTCTGAAATTCTTTGTGAATTGCATTTTTTGTTAATATCATTCAAATGTATAAAAAAAATATATATTATTCTGAATAACGAAAATCATTTTTTTAAAAATGAATGTGAATTAAAAATTGTATTTATAAATCAATTTTGCTTTCATTGAATGCATTCTTATGTCGTTATTCAGTTGTACATAAAATTCTGAATATGAATGCCGATTTTACAGCTCTGGCAATGAACCAATAGAAGCTTGGTCAAAGACCTTTCTAGGGCTGAAATGGCCAAATTTTCTTTTATTTCTAAAATTATTTGCTAGTAAAAATTTTTTGTTTACTCAAATACACTGCTAAGTTGTATGAAAATTTAAATTAATTTTTTGCTTATATCCGCCTATGACTGATTAATTTTTTTTACCAAAAATTTAAATTTTAAGGAAAGCATTAATGGACTCTTCATAATTTATTATTTCCCTTTAAGTCTGCATGACCACATTATAAAAATAGAATGGTCGGAAATTGATTTTTTTTCCTCCAAAACCGCACTGTATGCCACGTCGCTGCAGGGAAGTTATAGTAAATAGCGGATTTTGCTACTAAATATTAACTAAAATGTAATATTTTTGATCAAAAACATGTTTTGTCTTGCCCATATATAAAGTTTATATGAAGTAAAGTTTGTATTTTTTTTAAAAAAAGAAATTTTTAAATTTTATGTCAAAAACCTCAGTTTTATAATGTACTAAAACATTTTTGTTACTTTTTAAAGCAAATAAACGTGGTTTTTTTTGAAACGAATTTGGAGTTTTTATGATTTTTTTCCAAAGGATTTCACAGTTGCAAATGTTTTTTCCACTACTGTACACTGCTGGTCATCACTGCTGCTTTCAAGTAATTTTTCTCTTAAAACTCAGGAGGAAAAAAAGAATGTCAAAAATGAAATCTCGGAGAAACCTCTAGAGAATATAGAAAAACCCATGCCTATGAATTGAAGCCACAGTTTCTTAATTTAAGGGAAGCAGATTTTTTTGAGTGCACGCTTACCTCCCATACAAAGTGACTCCCATACAAAGCTTTAACCGTTGATATGCAATTTAAATATGAAACTTGTAAAAATCGAATGAAAACTACGTCTACCTCCCATACCAAATGGCTTTATGAAAACTGTTAAATATTCTTAAATTCCACAAAATTGAATACAATGGCTTCAAATTTTGCAAATAAGTTTGAATCTTTACTTTGCACTCGATGCTAGCAAATTTGTAAAAAATAAATGAAAATTCCGCCCACCTCCCATATAATCGTCGTCATAGTATTAAAACCTTAGTAAATTCCAAAAAAATAGTGTTTAAACTTGATATTGTGCACAAAAGCTTTTATGCATAAAAAGGACTCTGAGTTTAGCATTTTTCAAATTTGAATTATTTGTGTAAAAACAACGCCTTATAAAAGTGACGTCATCAAAATAATGCAACATTTGAAGATTTTAACTTCGGTCCAGTCGAAGATAGTTCCTTACTAGTTTTTTTTTGTTTACGTTATCGTTAGACCTTATTTGTCTATGTACACGGTTAAAAAATCTTGGAATAAAATTAAAACTTTTCTGTACTTTACATATGGCCGACCACACCAGCTTCGGTTTCATATCTAGTATTTGCAAAATATCAAAAAATCTTTTTAATACAGCTTTGGTTTAAAATTTAGTACATTCTTGGATTGAAATCTAACAACAAAAAAATATAACAAAATAGTGAGATTCGAACCAGGGACATCCAGTTTGCAAGCTCACTACGTTAATCACTGGGCTATTGCGCTATACGAAACAAAAGCAAAAAACAAGCATATTAACCTAATAGCCTAATATTGGGTTTCAGCATTGAAATATTTCTTTGGTTTAAATTTTAGTACAGAAAAGTTTTCTGGTTTAGTATTTGTGAAAGTTTAAATTTTAAGCCTCAAGGTTAAAAAATATGCAGTAGTATTATAGCTGGACTAAAATTAATTTCAAGATTTTTAACCGTGTAGCTACATCGTGATTTCTAACAGGAAGTTTTGCGCTGAAGTGTATTTATGAAAATTATTTTGTTTATGTTTGAGTATGAATAAAAATTGTATAGATAAAATAATGAAATGCAATTAATATGAAATGATAAAAGGCGGATAGTTTATTTATTAAATCTTAAAAATTTAGATTGTGAAAATCTATCGCTATTGCTTAATTTTCGTTTGTTCCTTTTTAGTGTTTTTTAATTGTTTTTCTTTATTTTTGGTGGTATAGAACAGAGTTTCGTTATATTTTTTGTGCTATCTCCTATCTTGTCCGTCATAAGCAGCGTACCTACTCCCATTATAGCTTACTGTGTAAGGTAGATGTCATCAAAACAAATGTAATAGTGGATTGTTTGCTCCTTTTTAGTGTTTTTTAATTGTTTTTCTTTATTTTTGGTAGTATAGAACGGAGTTTCGTTATATTTTTGTGCTATCTCCTATATTGTGCGTGATAAGCAGCTAACCTACTCCCATAATAGCTTACTGTGTAAGGTCATCAGAACAAATGTAATAGTGGATTGTTAACAGGCTGTAAAGGCCTCGCAGATGGCTACTTTGTATTTGAGAAATAGTTTTTTTTTGTCATGCTTCCATTTACCACTGGGTTTTATTATTGAAAAAAGTGTAATTTCTATGACAAAATCTGAAAAAAGTTGATTCGATGGTCGTACATTATGAATTTATGCGAGGTCCTGCGTTCAACAGTTTTAATTCTTTTTAAGTCATTAATTTATTTGCTCAATTTTATTTGCATTCCATGTTCGCAAATAGCTCTAAAAATTTCATAGAATCTACCACAATTAAAACAGCTTAAATTATTACCGCTTATGCCTAGCAAATAAAGTGGTGGTATCTAGTTGGCTATAACGCAGGTGTACGGCATATAAATCGATACGGTAAAAATGATCATAAAACTTCTGCAAACTGCCCGTCTGTATGTACAGTTATAACTGTAAAATTTCTTGTTATTTGCACCTTAAACTTATCTTGGGGTAGGCAATTAAAGTACTTCACTTTGTCTTTTTTTTCTATAAGATATAAAATAACGGGAAGAAAAACAAGCAAAAATTTGCACAAGTATAAAGTATGCCACCCACACAAAAAATGTCCTATCAACTTTAAAAAATATATTTGCAGTATAACAACATTCGGTTAATGTATCTTAGTTTGGTAGATATCAAAATAAAACTTTCTCACATTTAAACTTTTTTCAAAATAAAAGAGCCAAAATTATGTTATTATTCTTAAACCTTGGTAGTAAACTATTTTTTTTAGTTTTTTAGTGTTTTTTTATTTTGTGTTTTTTTAGTGTTTTTTTTTGTGTGTGTTTTTTTAGTGTTTTTTTTTTTGCGAAATGTTGAGAAAAAAATCCTCAAAAATGTTTGAACATTGCTCCCAACGATTTTCGGTTATATTCCCTGAATATGAAAGAAACAATCTCAATCTGATTAGGTAAGAGCACTGGATGTACTTTATGCATTGTAAACATATTCCCATTGAGAACTGGTTCAATTCCCTGAAAAGTATTGAGCAAAAATTATTAAATAATAAATCGTTCATCTATTAAAAAAGTGACGATTTTTTTTTATGTTTCTCTTTTCGAAGAGATATGAGATTTGTTGAGGTATATTTTAATTCGTATGGGATTTTTTGTGAGATTTTTTAATGCATATGGGATTTTTGGTGGCATTTTTAGAAAGAGTGATATTTTAATGGTAATTTTTAATGGTCATGGTATTTTTTTTTGATATTTTTTATTTGCGGTGGGATTTTTTTTGTTTACCTTTACTGTGGGAATTTTGGTGGTATTTAATTTATGTTACTGTGGGAAAAAGGTCATTTTCGTGGAAATTGTTCCGAATTTTGGATTTTAATTTAAAAAATTAAAAATTAACTAACCATTAATAGA
This sequence comes from Dichetophora obliterata, assembly GCA_963920525.1. Classification (NCBI taxonomy): domain Eukaryota; kingdom Metazoa; phylum Arthropoda; class Insecta; order Diptera; family Sciomyzidae; genus Dichetophora; species Dichetophora obliterata. Next base: position 53,597,744 of record OY986439.1, read on the forward strand.
TCTAAAATTTCTGTAAAGTTTGAAATAATTTTGCGATGGCAAATTCTTTTTTATACAATTACGCAATTTACCCGGTTTTTATTCCAGGTGGGCTCGTGGAAGCACTTAGCGTAAACTTATAGCTATACGCTTTCGCTACATATACATTATTCATTGAATACCATTAATATTTGGTCGCTGCTTAATATATAGATTATTATTGCCTTTAAAAAGTGCTGTAATTATTTTAACTCTGTATTGTTTTTTTATTTCTGTCTTTGTTGAATTCTAAAATGTTTGCACTTTATTTCATATATTTTTTTTACTGTTGCTCTCATGTGTTTATTTATGTTGTTTTTCCTTAACCGGATGTTGATTGATTATTCCCTGGAGTGTTGTTGTGCTTTTCCGTTTCCTGCTTTTGAATGACAGCTGTTGATGATGATTGGAGGAGAGCTGCTACAGCGTAAATGACTAAAAAACGAAATCAATCAGTCAGACTGTCAGTTATGTATTTCCACCTCATCCTCCTCTCACTACTCTTTTCTTTTTTTTTCTTTTTTTTCTTTCTTTTTTTTTTCTTTTTTTCTTTTTTTTTTTTTTTTTTTTTTGTTAATAACTATGCGATGCACACTCAAATTGCTCGATATTCGTGACCGTGATATCTTCATTAGCCTTGACAACAACCAACGCGCTAACTTTAAAGCTTTTCTATCCATGAACAATTGATACAACTAACAATTGCATAACTTTTCTTGGTTTTTGCCATTGCAATTCTAACACAATGTCTTGTTGTTAACTGTAACAACAACAACAACAACAACAACGAATGTATTTAAAATTTTGCTACTTGTTGTTAGGGTTTCCGAATGCGTTTTGGCATTGAATCATGAAAATGCGCAAAACTGCGTGTAAATTGTTTGAATTATTGTTTGTTTTTGTAATGTGTAAACAAAATGTTGGTTAGATAACTCAATTGTATGCTTTTTGTTTTAATAACAATGCCTTTTTTTATGTTTTTATTGCTTGTGTTTTGTGCAAATAGCGTAAAAATAACCAATTACTATTTTACAGTTGCCGTTGTTTTTCTCAGTGTTGTTGTTTTGCATTATGGCTACGTCTACTTCTTTTGTTTTTTTTTCTTCTATGTTTTTATGCCTTTCCGTTTTTTGCATATTAATTAACATATATTTTTTGGGTTTTCAAACTGAGTTTGACATAATTTTTTCTATTTGTTTTCTTTATTCCAATCATCTCTCAATTCATGAGTAAGTCCATATTGTTTATTTATATTTTTTCCCCTCGTTGCTTTTTTATTTTGTATAAATGTTGTGATTTGCAGTCATGTCTTTATTGTGGTTGCTTAGTAAGTGCTTTTGTGATAAATTATGTTTGCTTAAAAAAATTACTTAATACAAAAATTAATTATTTTTGGTTCAGATTTGAAAATTTTGTAGAAATTGAAACTATTTGAGCCTTACACTCAGAAAAAAATTTTCAGAAAATCTAGAAGAATAGCACTCAATCGTTAGAAAATTGGGCTTCATTTTGCGCCGAAGCCGATTTTCTCTAAATGAAGTATATGTTTTTCGTTAAATTAACACCAGAAGCGTAAAATAGTTTAGGAAAATTATCCAACCATTTACAGACTATTTCGCTAAATTGAAGAAACTTAGCTCAATTGTTATGAAATCTTCTAACATTTAAGTAGGTTTTTCTACCGTTTGTTTATCATCTGCTGTAACTTAGAGAAACATTTTCTCTGAAAATAAGAAATTTTTCATCGAATCCTTGGAAAAATGTTGGAATTTTTGCAACAAAAACAACTTTTTTTAAGATCTTTAACAGCATCCTGTGAAAATTATTATTTTTGTACTGACGAAAAACTGCACACATTATTATTATTAACATTTAATTAAATTGAAAAATTACCACTATCCGGAGACTTGAACCTCGTTCGCGTGAGTATAAGTGCATCAGCTTATTCATTCGACCATCGCAATTGCTTCATTAAGAATCGTTCGCTTTGTAAGTAATTTTAAAGCATTTTTTGTAGAAATATAAGAATATATCCTTAAAATAAAGCACTTCCCTGCAAACATTTTCAATCGCCTCAGAGCCGCCAGCGAATCGCTTGGAAGATCAGACAATCGTCAGCGAGCTCATTTGGGAGTCACCCGGATATCGCCGACTGTAAGCAGCTGAGGCCATAAAAGCGATTCGCCGGGAAGATTCGCGAAAGAATCGCCAAAAGGGGTTTTAAGCGATTCGCTGGGAAGAGTTAACGAATCGCCAAGAGAAGTCCTTAGCGATTCGCGGGAAGATTTAAACACGAATTAAGCGATTCGCTTTTAAGGTTCCTCAGCGATTTGTTGCGAATAATTTTTGTTGAACGTTACAAGCTGTTTTATAGAGAATATTTTTTGTCAAATCTTTCAACAAAAAAATCGACCTCCGAAAATTGTGCTGATATGAAAATTTTCAGTTTCAGAATACGGCAATTCAATACAAAAAATAATTTTTTAAAATTTTTCGATTATTATTTAACGAGGAGAAGTGTATTGAACCATCTTTTTATTCCAACGATCGATTTTTTAAGTTTTTAAAAAAGCCATCTACCAACGATCGCCGAAATGAGCGCAGGAAGATTTTGAAGATTTATCTTGAATCGCGCATTCATCGCTTGGGCGATTGAAATGCGATCCATCCTCAAACGATCGCCGGAATGAGCGAAGGAAGATTTTTAAGACTTTTCTTGAATCGCGCATTCATCGCTTGGGCGATTGAAATGCGATCCATCCTCAAACGATCGCCGGAATGAGCGAAGGAAGATTTTGAAGACTTCTTAAATCGCGCGTTCATTGCTTGGGCGATCGAAAAGCAATCCATCTTCCAACGATCGCCGAAATGAGCGAAGGAAGATTTTGAAGATTTATCTTGAATCGCGCATTCATCGCTTGGGCGATTGAAATGCGATCCATCCTCAAACGATCGCCGGAATGAGCGAAGGAAGATTTTTAAGACTTTTCTTAAATCGCGCATTCATTGCTTGGGGGATCGTAAAGCAATCCATCTTCCAACGATCGCCGAAATGAGCGAAGGAAGATTTTGAAGATATTTCTTGAATCGCGCATTCATCGCTTGGGCGATTGAAATGCGATCCATCCTTAAACGACCGCCGGAATGAGCGAAGGAAGATTTTGAAGATTTTTCTTAAATCGCGCATTCATCGCTTTTTCGCCTACGAAACGTTTGCCGGGTTGTGGTGTACAAAAAAGAAAAACTTACATGTATTTCTATGAAATATCCAAGTATTGTAGCTTATATTTCTCCAAATTTAAGAAATTATGCTGTAGAATGTTGCCAGCGGACTTGATATCAATACAGTTTTTCCTCAAATTATTTCTGCTTTTATACAATTTTTAGAAATTTAACTTTTATCATGCCTTCGTATATTTATACCTCTTATAGTAACTGAAAAAACTTGTCTTCAAAACTAAGAAGCTGTTTTGATAACGTTGCAACGAAATCAAGACGTGAGGTCGATGAATCATGTAAAAATTCTCAACATTAAGGAGAAACCTCTATAGAATATAAGAAAACCCATGCTATGAATTAAAGCCACAGTTTCTTAATTTGAGGTAAGCAGACTTTTTTGAGTGTAAGTGAATTAAAAATAAAGTCTTTTAAATCACGATAGTAACCCAATTTAGCTTAATAATATCTAGCTATACTAGTATGCAGTATAATAGTATAAAAGTATGATGTATGTATATATTTTTTGTATGTTTTATCAAATGTAAAGGATGTCCCAAAATTCACTGACATTTGAATTTTTTAATAAAGTGCATTGTTTTGTTGAACTACTGTCTGAGTTTTTATTGAAATATAGAGTAGAGACATGGAGGTTATTGATGGAATACAATATCTCTCAAATAGCCGCCTCGACCTTACTTTCACATGCGAAATTTTCCATGACATTCTGGCATAATTCTGGATAAATTGCTGCAATGGGCAGTTCAATTTCCTGTTTTAGCTCCGCATTCGTTCGGGGCTTATTAGTATACCTATCCTGTGAGGAAACCCGGTGGCTAAAGGCTTCATTAGAAATCTTTGTGGTACCTCGTGCAAGCGCGCACTAGCGCACTGCACCACAGAGGCGATGAGAGTTGAAGTGTCAATTTCTCAGTTTTTCTCCCATTTCACAGCATGGCCGAAATTGCAATAAAATCAGCTAGTGATTTTTTCCTTTTCATATTGAAAAAAACTTTGTTGTTGTTGTTGTTTCTTTGGAAAGATTCGCTAGAACAATTAATTGTTCTAACTTTGACCTTAAGCTCAATAAACGATTTTAAACTATCAAACAACTAGAATTTGTTTTTAAAATCAAGTATGATTTAAACTATCAAACATTTAGAATTTGTATTTAAATCATATAAAATCAACATAATAAATAACAAGGTCATTTAGGAAAAAAAATAAAAATAAAAATAAAAAATAAAAAATCTAAAAAACTTAAAGCAATAAAAAGTTATAAAAAATAACAAAAAAATAAAATATGGATTTCGAACATGGTTGTCTTAGAGCCAGCTTGCACGACGCAAGTGGCATGCCTAATGTTTCCATGCCAGGCACCAGCGTTACCGTTGTACCTCATCCGCTCTACAACTTCCAGGAAGGTCCCTGTGCCCTGGTACCCAGACTAGATTAATGTCGAACTTATCGGCCATCTTATAAAGAGAGGAGCGAAATTTAAAGGCTGTTGGTGATGTTAGGAACACACCCCCAAGGAATTTTATCGCTGCTTGGCTATTCATAAAAATGCAGACATCTCCAGTTAATATCTCACTATACCTCAGCCTAAGTGGTAATCTGTTCTGTGCGAAAAATGCTTTCCTGCATCCTTTCAAAGATTGGCAATAAGGAAAATATCATATCGCTTTCTTACGATATTTTGAGTTTAGTCATTATTCCTTGTGACCACAAAATTGTCAAACGAAACTAACATCAAAATAACCAAGAAATGTCAAATTGACTGTCACTGAAAACAGTGTTGCCAATCTAAAGTTCTCAACCTATAAAAAATACCCTTTAGATTGGGCTATATGGTTATAATTTTATGAAAAACTTTTTTTTATTTCAAACTTTTTCTTGATGAAACTTAATGTCACAGGACTTCAATTGAATTTGTTGTTATTTTTCTAAGTGATACTTAATTGCGCTGACTTCACATGTAACTCAATGCGCTAACCTACTCACCACACTCAAAAAATGTACCTCTACTCAATGCGCTATCAAACTCAAAATCTCACTGCATTTATTTAATTCCTGTTGATACAGAAATAGTATAATTTTAAATTACGTACTGGCGCAATTGAGTTAAAACATTTGGCTGATACAGTGAACTGCGCTTGGGTTAGTGTGTCAACGCCGAATTTTTGCTGCGTTACCCCATGTCTTGTAGTAATAAGTTGATGGTAACTAGTAATGCTTCCGTCAACCCCATATTTTTTAAAATTCCGAAGTTATTTGTCATAAAAATTGTCAGCTTCGTAATCAGCGTTCTCAAATTGCTGTTAAAATGTTCTTTTTGCTTTTGTTAATATAGTATTGCAAACATTCTTAAAAGTACATTTTCCATTCACTTAAAGTTTCGCACTTTTGCCAAACACAATTTCGTTCACTCAACTTTCCCAATATTTGAATTGAAGTCTGAAGACTTTTCAGTAGCCATCATCTTCGTTGTGATGAAATATTTGTTTGCACCTCTTCATATTTTTCTTCGAAAACAATTTCACACCAGCCTCAACTGCAAAATCGAGCTTAATTTTCATGACGCCCTCTCTGCAACTCCTCCCAAACACCCCTTTTTTAATAACCGCAGCATTCGCTGGTATGCTTACACTTACTTTTACACCATACCACATCAGATGAGGCCAGGCCACATCATTGCCACCAGCAATTATCAGCTGTGAATTGTAACGTTTTGCTCATTGGTGTTGCTATTGTTGTTGAAGTGTTGTGTTGTTTTTTTATAATTTTTAGTGCGCTCCAACAAAAATCCCTTTATTTTCTTGCAACTGAATACACTGCAAATTATGCAATTTTCATTTTTGCCAGCCCAGAAACCCCCGCTGCACCATACCCCCTCCTCATCGCATCATCAGCAAGCCACTCGCTAAAATTTCATTATGATTAAATTTCCCTGAAGTAGCTCATATTTCAGGCGTGAATAAAAATGCGTCCGCGTTGTTGTTTGCTGATACTGCTGTTGCATTTGTTGTTATTGTTATTGGTGTTGACTTGCATTATCTTTTTGTCCGTTTCTGTTGCTGCTGTTGCAACTTTATCTGGCATCTATTTAATTTATCAGCCCATGCCATTGAGATGGCCAAATACAATACAGTACTTTTTTCCCCCTTTTTTAAAATATGTTGTACCTTTCTTAACTCTTTTTCCAGCTATACTTTATTTCTTTTTTTCTTTTTTTTTTTTGCTCTTTTGCAATGTTTGTAATCTGTCTGCGATTTCTTTGTTGATGCAAATTTTAGTGCGAATATGTGTTGCGTGTGTAGCAGCCGGCTACCTCAAGCGACCCACCAGCAGCCAGAGTTGCCTGAAATATACACAAGCTGTCAAAACAATTGACAGATAAGCAATCACTCAGAGTTAGAAGACAATGAATGGGTTGCCGGATTGCTTGGTTGGTTGTTTTGGTTCCTTTTGTTACTGGCTGACTGGCTGACTTCCTTCTTTACTTACTTGAAAGCACTAAATATGTTGATGATTGAGAAACACCCGGTAGTAGTCAATTTTCAATTGAGTAAAATTTTCACATCTACTTCCTCAAATTTTCTTTCATGAATTTCATTCAATTTGTTCATTAAATTTACACAATACCAAAAAATTTTATTTTCAGAAATTGACTTTTATTGAAATTTTTAGCCATTTTTTTAACAAATGGATTGAAGTCTCTTGATAATTCTGGCAATAAATGAACTCAAATAGTTTACTGGCGAAAAGAAATATACGAGTACGATCGTATACAATTATACTAAACTGTCGCTTAATGAAAAATGTGTGCTTTTTCGTATCTTATCTTATAGAATAATCTTATCGCCTGATTTAAGTTAACTAAACTATCTAATGGTAATCTTTAGAGTAGTATTAGACAGATAGTATCCACTTTTTAAATGAATCATATTAGAGTCTAGTAAATATTTATTATTCAACGCTTGGGTTTCTTTCCTTAGTTGTAGTGCCTACGAAAAGTATTCATATTAACATAAATGTGCTGCATTGCGTTATCTCAAATGTGCTACTTTCAGCACTTTACGTGTAAAAATCATGAATCAATTTATGAATCATATGATTAATTGAATGTGCGAATTATTTTCATAGAAAACTGATGGATCGTTTTTCATTTCAAACTTTACACTTAATGGCAAGCAACTTAAATGCCCAAAAATAGTGATTATGAACTGAATTTTGTTAGTTCAAGTCAACAAAAACTTTGCTAAGTTATTGAAATTGTGATAATTTTTGGCTCTAAAATAAATAGATTTTTCGATAAGGAATTCATAATATAAAAACAAGCTCATGTAAGTCACATTTTTTAATCACGAATGCTTAATTTTACAAGGAAAGATTTTTTCATAATTTTTTGTCATTATTTGAAATTATTTTCAACAAAATCATGTTTTTCAAATAACTCAAATTGGCTGAATTGTCTTCAAAAAAGTTCAAAAGATCGCGGTTAGAGTTTTAAGGACTTATAGACCTAGCTTGTTGGAATGATCTTAAAAAAACCCAAACTTTCTAGTTTAAATGAAAAATAATAATACTTTTGCGTTGGTCTGACTTTGTTTTGTTCAAACCTAACCCGTGGTTAAAAATTTTTTTGAGCTAGCCCTCACGCAGAGAAGCGGCATAGTCAGAAGCAGTGCTACCAACTCCAAAAAATATTTATCCCTAAAGCTGTAGTCGAAAACCCCTAAAATCGCTACAAATACTTGGAAATCCCCCAAAACAAAAAAAAAAGATCAATTAACATTTTGTTATAATCTTTAATTATAAATGATTTAATATTTACAAAAAAAATTAGGTTTCTTCGGTTTTTATTCAAAACAACACGGAGAAAACTGTTTGCTAAATTTGATTTGTGGTTAAGCAAAACTTGCGCTTGATTCTTAGCCACTTCAAAATTATGCTTAATTTTAGAAAAAACTAATCAAAATTTGCTATTTCAATTTATAATAACTAAGCAAATATTTGCTTGAATTAAGTAGAAATTTGCTATTTCAATTTATAATAACTAAGCAAATATTTGCTTGAATTAAGTAGAAATTTGATATTCCAATTTATACTAATTAAGCAAATACTTGCTTGAATTAAGTAAAAATTTCCTTTTGCAGTTTATAATAACTAAGCAAATATTTGCTGAAATTTAATCAAAATTTGCTTAGTTATTATAAACAGCAAAAGCAAATTTTTACTTAATTCAAGCAAGTATTTGCCTAGTTATTATAAATTGAAATAGCAAATTTTGATTAGTTTTCGCTGAAATCTAGCATATTTTTAAAGTTAAATGATTATCAACATTTGAACCTCGGAGATTTGAACTTCGGCCGCGTGAGTTTAAGTGCATGGGCTTATCCATTCACCCATCGCAGTTGTTAACCAATTGTCGCCTATTTTTCTTCATTAAGAATAAACGTGTGCTCGTGTGTTTAGAAAAAATTTGCTTGAATTAAGTTAAAATTTGCTATTTGAGCTTATAATAACTTAGCAAATATTTGCTTGAATTAAGTAGAAATTTGCTATTCCACTTTATAATAACTAAGCAAATATTTGCTGGAATTAAGCAAAAATATGCTATTCCAATTTATAATAACTAAGCAAATATTTGCTTGAATTAAGTTAAAAGTTGCTTTTCAGTTTATAATAACATAGCAAAATTTTGCTTGAATTTAATCAAAATTTTGCTTTTTCCTAAATACACGAGGAGTGATGGCAATTTAGCAATCTTTTTCTAAAATCACATTGTGATTGAGCAAAGTTTTGCTGATTTGCTTTTGAGCAAAACATTTGCTTGATTCAAGCAAACTAATTTTCTCTGTGAAGGTGAACGCGATTTTGAATTTTTGTTGTAAAAATCAAACACTTGAGTTGTCAAACCATGCAAAATCAGCTTTTCTGTCTCATTCACTCATTCACAAGTTTGATAGCTTTAGCAAAATTTTTAGACGTCACATTAACCTTGTTTTCTTACACCATGGTAACGAGCAGGGAATGAAAAAGGAGGGAAAATTGTGTAGTAAATGCATAGCAAAATCGGAGTAAATTCAAAAACTTCGTAGTAAATGGGATTATCCAATGCGTAAGATTATCAAAAAGTCTCTAAAAACTCCTAAAAATATAAAACCCCAAAAAATCTCATTCCACTTTTTCCCCCTAAATTTAGGGGGTAAGCCCCTAAGTTGGGAATACTGATCAGAAGCAAGTAAAGAACCAAACAAAATCGCATTACTGGGCTATAACTTGAGAAGTTCTTCAAATTTATTTGTAAATCTTTGGTGAGCTTTTCGTAATATCATTCACAGCATCACGAAAATGCTGCTCTTACTCACTAACTCGACGCTGTTTAATGCATAAGCAAATTGCGCTAACTCAACTGCGCCATGACTTAGTATAAAATGCTATTATTTTATGTTTTAACAACACGTTAATTAGTAATCGTCGTAATGTCGGCATGTTTGCAATAGACTACTAAGGTTTATGCTCTGCATATCAAAATAGAAGTTTGAAGATAAATACAAGTTTGCTTCCTTTTCCTTTAAAATAAAACACATCGAGAGATTACATTCAATAGGCCTCAAAGATCCAATATAATTCAACATTTTCCACGAAAATTAGTTTTTTATAAAATAAAAGAGAGTTTAGCAAAGTTTTCCTCTTAAATAATAAACTTATCTACAATACATTTTTTTGTTTGTGAATACAAAAGGACTCATCTAAACAATTTTTCGGAGTCATTCCAGAAAACTGTAACGAATTTGCGTTATGAATGGCAGGGCAAAATAGAGAAGGAAATGCATTGAAAATCATAGCAGTAGATTATGCATCATTGGCGTAGGAAGATATTGGACAAATATCAGGTGCTTTTGTAATCGAATGAAATTCTCTACGAATATTAATTTGTATTTGCATTTATTCATAAGACATTACTGCAAATAAGAACTAAGTTCTTTTACAGTACAATAAGTAAAAATACCTATAAATAAGTTAAGATAATAAACAAATTGTTTAGGTATAACAACAAATTAATAATAGTGACTAAATACAAGATAATGAATTACATTAGATAATGATTAAGAGATTAATAATAATAAAAACAAAATAAAAAATATTGTATCAAAAAATATAAGAACAATAATATGAATTATGAATAAGAATATGTAAAGAAATAAGAGAAAGGATAGAAAAATAAATTAAGTTGAAGAAGTTAAGATGTTGAGAAGTGAGTTAGAATAGATTGCCTAAAATTTTCCACCCGTTCGATTTCTCTTAAATTACGTGGTAACGCATTCCACAGTCTTATGGCATTAATGATAAAAAGATTGGAATAAGTTAGAGAGCCATGTCTTGGAACTATAAGTATCTTGCATCTTCTAGACAAACTGAACTGCAGTTTTTCATATAGATAATAAGGAGTTTTACTATGTGTTATTTTATGAAGGTAGTTACAGTATCTAGCATTTAAATAATCAACCAAACTGCATCCAAGTAATGCATTTCTGAAATGAGAGAGGTGGTCAAACTTTTTTAAGCCGAAAACAAACCGCGTGGCATAGTTATATGCAATATTAAGTTTGCAAAGTCGACTCGAAGATGCGTCGAGTTTACTGTACACCACATCAGAATATGTTATAACGGGTAAGACGAATTGCTTCACTAGCATTCGCCTTAGATCAAGCGTACAAAGATAAGCAGACATTCTTAAATTTCGCAAGATATAATAAACTTTACAAGCAACACTATTAACATGATCAACACAAGATAGAGAAGAATTCATACAATAACCCAGATTTACAATTTTTGACACAACACTTAGCTTATTTGAGCCAAGGTCAGGAATTTTATTAAGGAAAGATTTATTTTTACAGATAGGGAGAGTATAAGATTTGGCAGCATTTAGTTGGAGTCCATTGCTAATTGCCCACTGATAAATGTTTCTTAGGTCCTCATTAATTCTGTAACAGAGGGTATCTAGGAGATCAAGACTACTTGAGTGATAGATCTGAATATCATCCGCATAAGCTTGTATAGAAGAATGATTACAAACAGCAAATATATCATTTAAAAAGATAGGAAATAAGAGGGGACCAAGGATCGACCCTTGAGAAGCACCACTTATTACCGTTTTATAGCTGGAAAATTTTTGTCCGACTTGAACTTTTTGCAATCTATTAGACAAATAATTTGATATGAGACTCACCGCACTATCACTAAACCCAAAGAAAGACTTGAGTTTCAGACATAAATATTTGTAGCTTACCTTGTCAAATGCTTTTGAGAAATCTAATAAGCAAAGTAACGAAATAGAACCAGAGTCGTATGCAGGCCGTAAATCATCTATAACCTTAACTACTGCTGAATTACACCAGTGCCCTAACCGAAAGCCAGATTGAAATGGAGACAAGAGCTTATTTTCATGTAAGAATTTATTGATTTGTAGGCTTCTTATTTTCTCACAGACCTTGGATAACGGGGACAGTATATTTGTGGGCCTGAAATGATTTGAACTAGATGGATTCGACTTTTTCCACAGGTAGCACAATTGCAGATTTCCATATTGCTGGGAATGTTGAAGATATAAGGCAGTGATTAATAATATGTGTTAATGGTCTAATTATATGTGGTAAGATTATTTTAATAAATTTAATCGGAACGCCATCTTCACCTATTGCATTTAATTTTATTTGCATAACACATTTTCCAATATCTAGTTCACTAACAGGTGTAAATTCAAAGAGATTAGGAACATGAAGCTATGTAAGGGAAATCGTGTTGTTGCTAAAATAAGAGGTGTTATCTAAGAAAAAATTATTTAGTAAGTCTGGATCAATTTGACATGCCGAGGTTGTTTTATTACGTACTCCTAGTCTTTTTATATTATTCCACAGAGTTTTATTAGGAAGGGAAAGATTCAATTTGAAAGAGAAGTATCGGGACCTGGATAGTCTGGTAAGATTGACAGCCGCATTTCGGTCCATTCTGTAAATCTCCCAGTTATCTGAAGATGGGTTGATTTTCCAAAGTTTGTGCAGTTTATTTCTTTTGTTTATGACATCTTTTGTTTAAGGACATCCTGCGAGAACCATGGATACGATGAATTTTTCACTGTTTTTTGTAATGCAGATTCGGACGATAACTCGGCAATTGGCCTTATTTGCAGAAGAGAAATCCTGGCTCTAATCGCCTGATTTTGTAAAACGAACGCAATACCCTCACTTGGGGTTTTTTTTTGTGTGATAATTTCATTTTTATATGAAGTAAAACAAACTCTCTTTCTCTCACGAAAATTTTCTTATGAACTTTATTGCCAAACAAAAGAAAACTCAAGTGATGAAAATCAGTGAATGCGTACATTTTACAAAATACAATAAGACCACAAGTCTAATATGATGAGTGAAATCTTTGCATACTGCTTTGCTGCCTATCAGAGATCTGCTACGAATAAGTAGCGAATAAGTAGTAGTAATAACTTAAAATAAGTAGTACTCTAGTATTATTCGTTCAAAACTCAGTGATTCAAATCAGAGATTTGCAATGAATCACATTTTTGAATCATGAGCCACTTGCTCAAAAATGGGTATGAATAAGTATAAGTAATTTCCAAAGTAGTACTCATATGTTATTGATTCGAAAAAAGTGAATCACATTTTTTAATCATGAGTCACTTACTCAAAAATGGGTATGAATGAGTATTAATAGTTTCCAAAGTAGTATTCTTATGTGATTGTTTAAAAAAAGTGAATCAAATAAGTATAGAATGAATTAAATATTTTAGGTTGCCACCTAATAATATGTTTTTTTTTTTTTGAGAATTTTAAACATAATTTAACATTGTTAGGGGGTTGCTGATTTCGAATCTGAAGTCAGAATTTTAAAATTCAATATGGTTAATAGGGCTGCCACCTTATTTTTTTATTTTTACGAATTCGGTTTTGTCGCGAACACTAGGTCAAAATGGGACGCTCAATCCGAATCCGTTGTCAGAATTTCAAAATTATGAAATTTTTTATAATACGATTGCCACCTAATAATATGTATTTTTAAGAATTTAAAACATCAATTAACAGTGTTAGGGGTCGCTCAACTGGATTCAAATTTAATATGGTTAATAGGTTATTCAAACGTATCTCTAGTTTTTAACTTACTTTTCAGTGTTTTTAATTTCCATTATTTTACGAAAGAACCGTTTTTTTGAAGAGAGTCCTTTTTTGGTGATAAAAAGTAGCCTATGTCCCAACCAGGGACGTAAGGAACCTACATGTCAAATTTGAAGAAAATCCATTTAGTAGTTTTCACGTGATGCGCGTTCCGACAGACAGCCAATATTTATAAAAATTAAATTTTTGGAATCCACATCCTTCAAATATTCAATGTACAGATTCCTTTTTACAGTTTTATTATACAATATTGTGCAAAACATATGCAAATTAGTTGCCTAGTGAATTAGTTATTTTTATTTTCCTAAATAGTATTAATTCAAATTTTGTAAATGCTTTTTAAATCCTCAGTCTGACAGCATTGCAAAGTATGACAAAAACTCAGCTCTCCACGCACTAGTAGTACCGTTATGACGCCGACTGCGATTAAAAGTAGTTTTGTAACTGTGCAAAACATATGCAACTAGTTAAAGTCGTTCTCTTCTTTGAGTCGCCACGTTTTACGAATCGCGAATATTAATAATCTATTTGTATTTTTCAGTCAACATTTTCTATAGTAAACAATTTAAATTTTAAAACACAATTTTTTATCATGGCAAAGAACAAATATAACGCTCATACTAAGTTGCTGCTAATTGAAGCATTTCGAGAAGGTTCTTCCCAAAAGGAAATTTCTGAAAGGCTTAAAGTGCATAAATCTACTGTGTCGAGAGTTATTTATCAAAGCATCAAAGAAAGTTATTGATTGAAACTATACACTCTGGGGGTCGACCACGTAAAACAAACGAAAGGACTGACAAAAAAATCATCAACTTAATTGAAAAGATCCATTTAACTCTTCATCGGACATTGTAAATAACCTCGATTTGCCGATGAGCTCGAGTACAGTCCATCGACGAGCGATAAAAGCCAATTTGAGAGCACGCAGACCCTCAAAAAAGCGCCTACTATCTTCGAAACATCGTCAAAAAATGTAAGAAAAATATAGTTATAAATCAGTTTTATTTTTTTAACCTCCAAACTTACTTCACGCTTAAACTTTGCTCATAAGTATGGAAGTTGGTCTGCTGCAAATTGAAAAACAGTATTATTAAGCGATGAGAGCAAATTTAACCTCTTCGGTTCGGATGGGATAACTCATGTTCGCCGAAAGCATGGTGGTCGGTTGCATAAGAAAAATATCGTGTCCACTTTGAAGCATGGTAGAGCTCTATTATGCTTTGGGGTTGTTTTTCTGCGCAAGGTTTTGGTCCTCTTTACCAAATTAATGAAATCGTTGATCGATACAAATATAAAAATATTTTAGAGACCATAATGCTGCCGTATGCTAAAGAGAAAATGCCCTTGTTGTGGCATTTCCAACACTACAACGACCCCAAACACACTTCGAAGTGCGTAAAACAGTGGTTAACCGACAAAAAATTTCAGTTCTTGACTGGGCAGCACAGTCACCTGACTTAAACCCCATAGAAAATCTGTGGGGCATCCTTAAGCAACGTATCAAACGACTAAGATTTTCGTCAGCGGGGGAACTTTTCAGTGCCTTACAATTTGAATGGGAGAGCATTCCTATGGCAATGATTCAAAAAGTAGTGAGCTCTATGCCTAAGCGATGTGAACAAGTAATAAAAAACAATGGCTATTGGACAAAGTATCAAAACCACAATGCTTTTGAAGACTAAACGTATTTAGTTGCATATGTTTTGCACACATCGATATAACCGTTTTCTCAATACCAATATATTTTTAGTAGAATTTTTTTTGTTTTTATGCTTAAAAATGTTGTTTCATTAAAAAGAATTGAAAAAATTATGAATAAAATTTGATTTTTGTCAGATATGCTTAGAAAATAACAGTTTCATTTCAAATTGCATCTATTTTGCACAATACTGTATGTATACATTATTTCTATGTATATAAAAAAAAATCCTCTTGTGTAAGACTATTTGGTATTTACTATATTTTGACGCTCACAGTTTATCCAGATCTAGAAACCTAGGTAATTTTTGACGTTATTAACAATATAATGTGCTTCAAAACTAACCACAATATTGTGTATGCATGCACAAATGCTGTGTGAAATTCTTAAATATGCAATCTGAAGCACATTCTGCATTAATGAATGAACTGCGAGTTTAGCGGAATATTCCATAAAAATTCCTAGAATGCAAAATTAACTCAATCAAATGTAGGATTCTAAGTACAAAAATGCATTTAGGCAATAAATTTAAGAAATAAAATGCTTTGAAATAAAACTTCCGCTGACACTGAACGACGACGATGAGAGAGTGGTTGCATGCTAGTGAGGCACATAACAAGAGCAAAAAAGTAGGGGTGCCAATGAGAGGTAAAAAAAAAATAAACAAACAATTAGATATAATTCGTTATATGCTCCCTTTTTTGTATGAATGATTTTGTAATTTATATTTCCATGTAGACGAACGAAAGACTAACTAACCAACCGCCAGACCGGCCGATCGTTCTTCCAAAACCGTTGACGTAGCAACAAATTTTAATGCAAGACACGTACTCGTTTGTAATAATGTACTACGTTGCAACAGCAGCGGGAGCAACGCAATGTAATGCATTTAAATTGCATTGATTCATTCATGCATTCAGTCAACGCAAATGGAAAACTTTTCCCCTTTTTATTTTGTTTTATTAGGTTTTTTTCTTTTTTGTTTGTGAATTGCAAGCAATACGCATTCATTCATTAAAAATGCTGAAAAAGTTTCTGCTGTTAATGTTCCCCAAATCGGTTCCCTCTAAAAGTCAGCTTAGAACAGACACAAAAAAGCATCAGAATCACAGACACGCGTCTAAATTAGCATTTGGTTTTTTCTCTTTTTCTAATTTTTAACTGATTGAATGAATTTTTTTTTTGTTTTTATTGAATTCTGTTTAATGAATGCAAAGTGCAGTTGGTGTGTTTTTATTATTTTTATTTTTTTTTTTTATTCAATTAAAATTCAAGTTTTAGCTATCTGAAATTTTTTGCTTTTTCTTATCTGATATTCAAAAAAGTTTTCCTGAATTAAAAGCCATATTTAAAAAAAAACTGGCATCACAGACATGTGTGGGTTGCACACTTTGGGATATTGCAACACATTTTTTTTATTTAATTTTTTCCTACCATATTCTGCATTTTTAGCTATGAAGCAAATTCATTTCTATGAGTATAAATGTGTGTGTGTGTGTCCGAATGAGAGTGGGTGTTTAAATCATGTCGGTTTTTTTTTTGGACTGGACAGCAATTGTATTGAGTTAAGCCATAAAATGTGCTAGCGTAAAGATTTCTTGTATTT
>OY986439.1:53619481-53648916 GCA_963920525.1 Dichetophora obliterata
AAAGGTTAAAGCATCAAATAACTGGCAAAAATTTGGGGAGTGTGGGTGTTGCGAGGCATAGAGGAATTTTGGCAGATTTTGAGATACTCTTTTTATTTAGTTTGGAAATTGGAAAAGCCATATGCTCTTGCATCGTTTTCGGTTTTAAATAAAAATATTAAAAAAAAATATTGTATTGAACTGCATTTTTCTGCAGTTTGACATTTGAATAAAAACAAAAACCAAACAGCTTTTGACGACTGTTAGTTATTTAAAACTTAAAATTGCTTTTTATTGTGTATATTTCTTAATCTGACTTAAAAGCTTAAATCGGCAAAAAGCTAGAGAAACAAATTAAAAACATCAATTAAGCACACGCGAATATCTCTATTTATAATAGCTGACTCTAAAAAACTGCATTTCTAGACGTTTTGCTTATTGCCTCTTTCCATTTCAACATAACAAAAGATTAGATATGCTTGACTCATGATCACGAACTTGTTTAATGAACTAACAGTGAGAGATAGAGATAGCTTCAGACAATTTTTTTTTAGTATTGTACTCTTACAAAACTGTACCGAACTTCTTAAAATGTACTGTGCAGCACATTATTCATTATTATAGCTTGCTCATTCCAAAGGATTACATTATTTAAGCTTCCACCCGCTAAAGACATTATTGATAAAGTGCTGCGCTAAAAAAACAGTGAACTGGATTGCACTAAATAATGTGCTTTTTGCAGCACATTATTCACAAAAATCACCCAAATTCTTAAGAAATATTATTCAAATGCTAGAAAAGTCAAAGATAATGTGCTACACTCTTTCAAACTTGTTCCAAATAGCTCAAAATGTGCTATTTGTAGCACAATATTTATACTTACATTCACACTTCTTCCCAAGAAATAATGTTGAAGCTGCCCCTCTCTAAACTATTTCTGCCTCTATAAACAGCAAAAATAGCGAAAAACCATTCATTGCATCGTTTGCAAAACTGAAAATGAAACTTCACTTTTACTTAACTGCTTTTTCTGCATTTACTTAAGTAGAAAAAAATAAAGAAATAGAGAAAAAACACTATGCATTGTGAGCTTAACTAGTATGAGCTGAGCCTCTGTGAGCAAGCAGCAAAGCAAAGCAAAAACAACAACTGCAGCACATGTTTGACCCAATTTCTGCATAAAAATATGCTAAAAAAATCAACAAAAAATAAAGGTTTTTCTTTGTATTATGTTTTTGCGTCACTGGAATAATATGCCAAAACGCCAACGCTTACAAAACTGTCAACAAGAAAAAAAACCATCCCAAAAATTTAGAGCTCCAACGAAACTCGTTAAAAGTGTGTTACACGCTGACTGTCAATAACTATCGCCCTGAAAGCATTTTCCTCTCCAACATTTGACACTTTCTAAGATTCTACTGAGTAGAGTTTAAGTGGATTTATGGGAAAGCCAAGAGCAAAAAAGAAAAGTTTTTTGGTCGTATTTGCGTCAGTTGGTTGGGTAATTTTTCATTTTCTTTTATTTAACATTTTGTGTTACATAAAAAGAAAAATCTACAAAAACTTTTTGGGCTACACATCGATTTTTTTGTGGGGAAAATTTAAGTTTTCAATGTTTCCGGAATAAAACAACGTATTCAAATTATAAATGTATAAAATTCCTTATTCATTGATGTTGACTAAATTTCAAAGACTTAAATGACATGTGTCACATCCCTAGTATCTAAAAATATACATTTATTACCGTTTTCGTTTTGCGGTAAATTTATTTTCCCTGAATTTCGTTTAAAAAATTTGATTTTCTGTAAAAGTGCACCGTGGCGTATGAGTGAAATTCAATTTAAAATCTTATAAAACATACTTCAAAAGGGTGTAAATTTATTCTCATTCAATATATTTTTGCAAAATGTTGTAACCCTTTAGAACATAGGTGTTGTGACAGTGAGCAAAAATTAAAAAAAATCAAAAAACTTCGATGGCGACAAAAAAAACCCCAAAACAACAACTTGTTACATAAATGAGTAAATAAAGTCTTAGAAAGGAGTTGCGGAACATTTCATGGAAAGGTGATGTATTTGGAGCGAATGGCGAAAAAAGGCCGCTCACAAGTGATATGGAAGTTAAAGAGGTCCAAAGTTGGAAAAATGGGCCTGAAAACCTAGTAATTTTTTACATTTCCTACAAAACTAAAAATTATGGATGTTAAAAGAAAGATTATGCTATTGCCTATTCCTCAATCTCTTAACCATTAAAATTCATTCATAACTTTTGAAGATATAAGTGTTTTTGTAGTGATAACACTTTATGCATTGACATTTTTGATAATTTCACAAATGAATGGAGAATCAGAATATTTAAATTTTTATAATATAAAAAAAGTTGCCAGTTTTTTCAACTTTGAAAGCCTATATTTCCAAAACCAGACGAGAGCGGCCTCTAACTTTTCCATAGTTGGACTTAGAAGCCCCAAATACATATATTCCATTAAAAAAATAAAAAATTATTTTCTACTCTCCTTAAAATATGCCAAAGTTGTAAGCAACATTTTACTATCTGACGAGAACTTAGCATCATGCCCTCGTAAACAAATAAATAAACCAGAATCTTCATTTAAAATAGCATTTTTTTAATGATTTTTTATAGAAAATTTTTTATTGTTTTTATGCGTTTTATTATTTTTTTATGATTTTTAATTTTTATGTATTTTATTATTAAAATAAATAAACCAAAATCTTCATTCAAAAGAACATTTTCCATGATTTCTAAATTTCATAAACTTAAAAAATGTAAATAAATAAACCAAAATCTTTATTCAAAATATCATTTCTATAATGATTTTAGTTCCAAAATTTTTTATTGTTTTTATTTTAAATTTTTTATAGTTTTTATGTATTTTATTATTTAAATAAACAAACCAAAGTCTTCATTCAAAAGAACATTTTTTATGATTTCTAAATTTCATATACTTAAAAATGTAAATAAATAAACAAAAATCTTTATTCAAAATATCATTTCTATAATGATTTTAATTTAAAAAAAAAATTATTGTTATGTGTTTTAAGTTTTTTTTTTTTAGTATTGTTTTTATGTATTTCATTATTTAAATAAATAAACCAAAATCTTCTTTTAAAAGGGCATTTTTTGTGATTTATAAATTTCATAAACTTAAAAAAATAAATAAATAAACCAAAATCTTTATTCAAACCATAATTTCTATAATGATTTTCATTTTAAAATTTTTTTTATTGTTTTTATGTGTATTTCAAAAAAATTTTATTGTTTTTGTGATTGTATTATTTTTTTTATTTTAAATTTTTTTGTAGTTTTTATATATTTTATTATTTAAATAAATAAACCAAAATCTTTTAAAGGAGCATTTTTTATGATTTCTAAATTTCATAAACTTAAAAAATATAAATAAATAAACTAAAATCTTTATTCAAAATATCATTTCTATAATTTTATTTCAAAAATTTTTTGTTTTTGTGTTTTTATTATTTTTTATAGTTTTTATGTATTTTATTATTTAAATTTTCTTCTTTTGAAAGAGCATTTTTATAATTTCTAAATTTCATCAACTTAAAAAAAAAACCAAAATCTTTATTCAAAATATCATTTCTATAATGATTTTCATTTTAAAATTTGTTTATTGTGCTTATGTTTTATTTTTTTTTAATTTTTATTTTTGCATTGTTTTTAAGTATTTCATTATTTAAATAAATACACCAAAATCTTCTTTTAAAAGAGCATTTTATATGATTTCCAAATTTCATAAACTTCAAAAATATAAATAAAGAAACTAAAATCTTAATTCAAAATATCATTTCTATAATGATTTTAATTCCAAAATTTTTTATTGTTTTTGTGTTTTAATTTTTTTTTATTTTAAATTTTTTGTAG
Organism: Dichetophora obliterata; assembly: GCA_963920525.1. Classification (NCBI taxonomy): domain Eukaryota; kingdom Metazoa; phylum Arthropoda; class Insecta; order Diptera; family Sciomyzidae; genus Dichetophora; species Dichetophora obliterata. Next base: position 53,623,361 of record OY986439.1, read on the forward strand.
TTTTTATGTATTTTATTATTTAAATAAACAAACCAAAATCTTCATTCAAAAGAGCATTTTTATGATTTCTTAATTTCATCAACCTAAAAAAAAATAAATAAACCAAAATCTTTATTCAAAATATCATTTCTATAATGATTTTCATTTTAAAATTTGTTTATTGTGTTTATGTTTTATTTTTTTTTTATTTTTGTATTGTTTTTATGTATTTCATTATTTAAATAAATACACCAAAATCTTCTTTTAAAAGAGCTTTTTTTATGATTTCCAAATTTCATAAACTTAAAAAATATAAATAATTAAACCAAATCTTAATTCAAAATATCATTTCTATAATGATTTTAATTTTTAAAAAAATTTTATTGTTATTATGTGTTTTATATTTTTTTTTTTATTGTTTTTATGTATTTCATTATTTAAATAAATACACAAAAATCTGCTTTTAAAAGAGCATTTTTTGTGATTTCTAAATTTCATAAATTTAAAAAAAATAAATAAATAAACCAAAATCTTTATTCAAAACATCATTTCTATATGATTTTCATTTTAAAAATTTTTTATTGGTTTTGTGTTTTATTATTTTTTATTTTAAATTTTTTATAGTTTTTATTTATTTTATTATTTAAATAAATAAACCAAAATCTTTTAAAAGAGAATTTTTTATGATTTCTTAATTTCATAAACTTAAAAAAATAAATAAACAAACCAAAATTTTTATTCAAAATAGAATTTCTATAATTATTTTTATTTTGAAATTTTTTTATTGTTTTTGTGTGTTTTATTATATTTTTAATGAACTATGAGTAAGTTTTTTAATTTTTTTACAAGGTTCCTTCGAGGAATACCTTCTAAATGCATATAGCTCTCGCTATGGTGTGACATATAATGTCTTTTTACGTTGAATTACCTCATATCTGATAAGATATTCTGACATATAAGACATTGAGGTTTTTGCAATTTCATATTATTCATAAAAAATAGTTATATTCATAATTTTCCTGAAAGTTAGTCATATTATTATTAAAAAGAATGAAAATTGATTTTTTTTTAAATATGAAACACTGTACTGTAATGAAAGATTGTACTTTGATTTTTTAAGTGTGACGCAAAAAAAAAGACTTTCCAACACTTATGTGTGCGCTGCAAGAAAATACGATAACGAATAACAGCACCGTTGATGGTCAACGACGCGAGCAAAAAATACAATATCATACACTTTTTTTTTATTCTGTCGCAGCGCAATGCTTCGATGAAGTGAATTCTCGGAATTACAACACACACGAAAATATCGAAGTTTTTGCAATTGAGCAAATCGAGCTAGGCGATTTACACCTATGCTTTAGAACAGCGATGCCCACGAAAATTATTTGAAGAGTGCAAAAACAGAATGCATTCTGATTTACCCATCTTTAACCGCGTGGAAGTTTTCAGATATCTTTTTTTATTTTTTGTTTTATAGTTTTTAATGTTTTTGTGTTTTTTTTTACTTCCTTTTTTATGTTTTTTTTTTTTTGTAAATTTTTTGTTATACATTTTTTCATTTTTTATCTTATAATAATTTTTATTCGCCTTAACCTTAATTTTTTTATATATTTTTTATTATCTTACTGTTTTATTATTAACAACAAAATTAAATTCTTTTTAATCTTTTATTATCTATGAAAAATAGGCAAACTCCCAGTTTCCCGCAAATTCTTTTCTTGCCCTTTTTCAAAAGTTTAACAATTCATTCTGATGCAATATAAAAAAGTACCCCACCTGCAAATATTCAATAACTTTTTCTCAATGTGTATTAGCACAACGAAAAATATAAAAAATACGACGCATGCTGTTAACACGTATACAATTCGAATGCCAAAAACACTGCAAAACAGCTCAATGGTGCCAAAGAACAAAAACAACAACAAACGCAGCAAACGCAGAACAACTATCGATGGTTCGAAAGAATAAAAACAATAACATTAAGAAGCGAGGCTGAAATTGCAAACGGAATTCGGCGAATTACAACAATCATGAAAATATTGAAGTTGTTGTAAAAGAGTGGAAAGAGTTAGACGCTGGGCATCGCTGCTTTAGAACCTAATTTTCTGGGTCTTTTAATAGCATTCCCACTCTTTTTTTTAAATTGTTCAGTGTCATATAGAAAAATTTTATAGGTATTTTAATAGCATTCCCACCCTTTTTTTACACTTTTTGTTAACACATTTTGCGTTTATTTAAAATTAGAAGAAATCAAGTTAAACTAGGTAACTTTGTATTTAAGTAAGGGTAAAAAATAATAGAAAACGGGTCAGTAAAATTTTAAATTTTAAAAATCGATTATATTTACACTTTGTGTTAAAATTGTTTAGAGACTGATTTTAAAATTTTACAAGAAATATTTGTGTAGAATATTTTAACCCTTAAGAACCCATTTTTCAGGGAGTTTAATAATATTCCCACACTTTTTCTACCCTTTAGTTAAATATTGGGGGTTGGAATTAGTTTTAAAGGTTTTCTAAGAGATGGCGTAACTTTCAATAGATCGCATCGGGCACACCTGTGACTATATTCATTTCAAAGCACATTGTTCATCTTCATTTTTCAGTATGTGTCATTCCACTGAAGTGTAAACAACATATATTTTTTTCTCTGTGAACATGTCGACTTTCGTTCCAAAAAAACGCAATTTGCGGGAAGGTTTACTTTTGTGCTTCCATTTGAAGAAAAAAGCGGTTGAAGCACAACGCACGCTTACTGAGGCTTACGGGGACTATGCTCCATCGATTTCTACTTGTGAGTGGTTAAAAAGTGGTGATTTTGATACGGAAGACAAAGAGCGTCCGGGCCAGCCGAAAAAGTTTGAAGATGAGGAATTGGAGGCTTTGCTCGATGAAGACCCGTGTCAAACCCTTCAAGAATTGTCAGAATCATTGGGAGTCGACTCATCAACGGTCGGCAAACGCTTGAAGGCCATGGGAATGATTCAAAAGCAAGGAAATTGGGTGCCGTACCAGTTGAAGCCGAGAGACGTTGAACGGCGATTTTGCATGTGCGAACAACTGCTTCAACGGCATAAAAGAAAGAGTTTTTTGCATCGTATTGTCACTGGCGATGAAAAGTGGATCCATTACGATAATCCTAAGCGAAAAAAATCGGACTACCCGGCCATGCATCAACATCGAGGGCCAAGCCGAATATTCATGGCGCCAAGCTTATGCTGTGTATTTGGTGGGATCAGAAGGGTGTCGTGTACTATGAGCTGCTAAAACCTAACGAAACCATCACTGGGGAACGCTACCAACAACAATTGATGCAATTGAGCCGAGCATTAAAGGTTAAACGGCCGGAATATGCCAAAAGACACGACAAAGTGGTTTTTCAACATGACAACGCACGGCCACATGTTGCAAGAACCGTCAAGGAAACGTTGGAGGCGCTGAATTGGGATGTGCTACCCCACCCGCCTTATAGCCCAGACATAGCCCCTTCCGACTACCACCTATTCAGATCGATGACGCATGGCTTGGCTGAGCAGCGCTTCACTTCTTACGAGGATACCAAAAAATGGGTCGATTCGTGGATTGCCTCAAAAGACGAATCGTTTTTCCGGCGCGGAATCCATATGCTGCCAGAAAGATGGGAAAATGTTGTAACTAACGATGGACAATACTTTGAATAATAAACATTGTACCGTTGTTTCTAAATAAATGCTCAAAAACCGAAAAAAAACCTTTAAAATTAATTCCAACCCCCAATAAATCATGCTGCCCCTTCATATAAAATCGATATTTTGAAATAATATTAAATTTTGCTGAAGGTAAATATACCGTACCTATATGCTACCGAAAAGCTTAATCTTAAACTTCAACGTAGAATATAAAAAAATTACTTATTTTTTTAAATGAAACAGTCTGATGAAAATGCTTTCCGTAATAGGCCAAACAATTCAACATAGTTTTTTTTTACTCATTATACTTATTCAGTTCACAGAAATTTGTTGCAAGTAAATTTAAAGAAATCTAATTTGAAAATCATTTACTACAGAAAAAAAATTTTTTGCACAGTATAACGATATATCTGTGTCAATAAGCAATAACAGCTTCAGTCTGATGATTTCAAAGTTTTGAGAAGTATTGCTTCAAAGTTTCCAACCGCCACATAAGTTACAGGAAAGGATCTTTTGTTTTTGTGTCATAAGATTCGCTATGGTCATGCTGAAAGCTCCATATTTTGTTTGTTTATGAAATTATTTTAAAGACACAGTACACCCCTGAATTTTCAAAAACATCGGTTTTTTATGATTGATTTTGGTTGAAAAGACCTCAAAGAATCTATTTTTAATGATATTCGAAATTAATTTCTATGTTAAATGTTTAAAAAATTTAAAGAGCTTTTTCTAGAAATCACATTTTTTAAATTGGCGGTCGTGAAAAACAGCAACTATACTGATCATTCCAAAATTTTATTATGTTATTGTACACATATAAATCTATAGATTGCACGGATAGAACGATCGGTAAAGTATGTTTTGGTTTTCAAGGGAATTTTTGGTCCCTAAAATCGGCTAATTTCGAAAAAACGCCGCCATTTTGCCAATTTTGGCCAACAAAATTTTCATTTAGTTCAATCTATAGCGGCTTCGATGCTGATTAAAACCCCGTTTTTGTTTTTCCAGACGTTCCAGTGAGCCAAAATTACGCCCGCCGTTATTGTTATTTTCAAAAAACTGGAAAACTGCAAAACGCTGGAAAAATCAAAAAAAAATTTTACTTTTTTTACATAAAAATAAATATGCAAAGTTTCATTAAGATATCTCTTTCCGTTTTTTGCATTTTAAAAATTTAGTTTTTTAATTTAATAAAAAAATTAAAACTTTTTCATTTAACTTTAAATTTTTTCAATTGGTCTCTTTCATTCGTTTTTAAATTCCTTTTGTTACAAAACTTTGTAGTATTTTTTTAACCACAATTAATTTTGTTTTAAAAATCTTTATTTATTGCTTAAAAAAATGTATGGTTTTTTTATTGTTAAAATTCATTGCTCCGTAAGTATTCAACTCTCCACTCTCAAACTCTACCAGTATTAAGAAAAATGTATTGCCTTTTTTATTAAAAAAAAAAAAAAAAAAAAAAAAAAAAAAAAACGAAAACATTAGGTACAAATTATTTTGTTCTTAGTTTAGCCTACCCATTGAAAGGGTTAATATTTTTTGATTCATACAAGAGAATTTTGTAAAATTTGCATAATTATTTTTTATAACTAAATTTACGAATGTATTTATTTTTATTCCTTTTTTAATAAAAAAACTATGTACATTTGATTTTTTATCAAAAACTAATATATATACAACAAAGGGACAACTCCCATAGTCGGACAAAAATACAACTACCATCAGTGGCCGGTATGGGAGATTTCACTGTAAATTCACTTGCATACGAGCTGCAGAGTACAAGTGGCGTAAGTCCATTTTTGGTAGTTTCCAAGTATGAAGAACTCAGTTTTGCTTATAACCTAGGTCAAGAGTATTGTATATTATTAAAACAATTTGGACTTGTGTCACTGGTCCACTGAACATTTTTTAAATATCTCGTTTCCGCTGTAGAAATCTAATCGCTAAGGGACTTCAAGGCAAAAATGCTGCCATTCCTCGTCAAAAAATTCTTAAAACTATCTCCCATTAAATTCCTACAGCGAAAAGGAGAAAATTATTAAAAACTTTTAGAGGACGAGTGGCGTAAGTCCATTCATTTTATATCTCCTTTAATAATGAAGATAATCGCTAAAATGTGGTTCTGTCCAACTTCTTGGTGAAAATATTGTCATTCCTCATCAAAAAATTCTTAAAAAATATCTCCCATTAGATTCCTACAGCGGAAACGAGAAATTTATAAAAATGTTCAGAGGACCAGTGGCGCAAGTCCAAATTTTTATACTAGTATGCAATATTCTGCATCATTTTTGGGTATTATTTAGTTTATTTTTTACGATAAGAATAGCACTATTTATGCTCTTGACCTAGCTTGCAAACAATTCTGAGTTCTTCATACTTGGAATTTATCATAAGAATTTTTCTAAATGTTCGACTTTCTCAAAACTAACAAAAACGGACTTACGCCACTTGTGCTCTGAAAAAGTAATGTATTTTGTCAGAGCAATAGCATAGTATTGCATTTTATTCAGAGCTAGGAGTAAGCTAGGAGTTTCTAGCCCGTACTCATAATTAGGTTTCATTTTCTTCTTCACTTCTACGTACTTAACTCAATTTCCCTAAAAAATGGACTTACACCACTTGTGCTCTGAACAGCTCATATATTTGACGCTGCGCTGGCATTTCTCTTGTAAAAAGGGGATTCCCCTTGAAAATTTACATGTTTAAAGCTCAAAGCTACATAACAGAGCATGTGTTTATTTTGTGTCTCATCAGTATGTTTTGTTACGCTGTGCTAGCTGAAGCTCAAAAAGAAAATAGAGTAGAGAGTATGGAATTTATTTATAAAGGAAAAACACCTATAGCACTAATAACACGTAAGTTAGCACTAATATTTTAATTCAAAATTTATTTCATAAAAATCGGCCCAGTATTTTTGGCGTTTACCTGGAACAAAAAAATGTTTACTTTAATTTTATATATGTAAAGTAGGTATAGATTTAATTCTTCTGTAAACAGCCATAAACTTCTTAACTACTCATATAATTAGTTTTAATTTGTTACAATTAGAGTTGTTTTGACGCTATCTATTTTGATCTATCTGAAACACTAGAGGGCGCTTTAGTACGAATCTTTTACAAAATCGCTAAAAAATCATATATTTAATATATTATAAATAATTTTTATATAATATCAATATAAGTTATCAATTTATTTAGTAAGCTATTACGTTTAATTTTTAAACTGTGCAAATTGTTATTAAAATAATACCCGGGAAAGGTTGGGTATATTAACTACTTTAATATGCAATGAAATAGCGAACAAAAAACGACCATTTTATCAACAATCGTGCCCAAAACAAAGTATTATTTATTCATGGCAAGTTCATATAATGTTTTTTATAGCAATGGAGCACTGCGAACCAATCGTACAGTTCTTGCATCACATTTAGATTTGAAGAAACTTTTTCACTTAATTCTCGTATGTTTTTCCACCACAAAAAAAAAACAAACAAACTGAAGTACACTTAAAGATGCAACAGCTGTTTGACTGGTGCTAATCATAAAAACTTGAACCTTGACTTTAAACAAATGGCACCTCATAGATTGATTTACATGCTTAAAATGTGCTGCATGTAGCACATTATCAAATTCAAAGCTTTTCTTCAAGTTTTAAGTCAATGCAATTTAATCTAATTCAAGCAAACTGTCATTTTTCTTTAGAATAATAATTTATTTTATAATTAGATATGCAGGGGGAATAAATGGTTCCTTTCATATAATTTAATCCCATCCATGAACTGACTCAGATCAAAGAAAAATGCAAAAAAATAAAATATCGCTAATCTTGAATATTTATTACAATTTAAGTGCTTAATAACAGGTTTGTGTTGTTTTTTTTTCAAAATCTTCTTTTTCTGTCTCGCGTTGAAAACCTGAATTAATTTAATTATTTATTATTTGCAAAACTAATCTAAATCCTGGCGACTCCATAAATCTCCGCACCCTGATGTTGTAATTAAGATTAGCACTTGTCTTGCAGGCAAATTTTATTGATTAATCATTCTTGAAGTCTTAACAAATTTGAAATTTTATTTTGTTTTGAGTGCTGCTCATTGCGTAAATTGCGCTTCTTTTTTGAACTATTTGCCTCTGGCTTAACTTGTTTTTGCTTCCTGGCGATTACCAAAGAATTTAAATTGCTTAATTTGCTTATTTCTTCTGCTGAGGTAGTTTTTTTTTTTTGCTGTCTATTATTTTCATATGATTATTATTCCGTTTATTTTTATTTATTTTTACATTACTTCATTTTGAACCAAAGCAATAGTTGAAGCTGACAGAAAAATTAACAGTTTGTCAGCTGTCATTATTACAAAAGAAAAAACAAATGTATAAACTTGATTGCGCAGCCAACAACAAAAAGTATTCATTACTGACGGAAATGCCAAGAAATACTTGGTTTTAAGCCATAAGTTTGCGCTCTGTTTTGCTATTGCTTTGGCAATTTTAGAAGATTTCGAAGGGGTTTATACATGCATTTATTGTTGTGCTAAACTTAAAAAAATCAAAATAAGACAACGAACCGTTTTCCGCCACTTTGGGCACTATAGTACTTTGAGCACTATAAATTATAAGTCTTAACGTAAAGGGTTTTCTAATAAGAGGTGTTATTGTGAATAGCCCGCTATTTCGGTAGTTGTCACTTTTGAAGTTGTAATTTTTTGACATTTGACAAGTAGAAACTGCGCCATTAATAAAAATGGAACGATACACGCTTCAACAACGCATTGAAATTATTAAAATTCACTAAAAAAATGGTGAAAATTTGGCAGTAACGGTTCGTAAAACTAAAACATTTTTTCGTCGTCGTGAAGCACCTTGTCGGAATGCAATTCAGAAATTGGTGGACAAATTTGAGCGTTTGGGATAAGTTAGCGATGAGAGGAATAAAACCCGTGCACGTCGCTCAAGAACATCTGAGAATATTGCTGCTGTAGCTCAAAGTGTTGAAGAAAACCAAGGTTTGTCCATTCCTCCTCGTTCTTTGGAATTGGGCATTCTACAAACGTCATTACACCGTATTTTGCATAAAGACTTGGGTCTTAAGGCTTATAAAGTTCAGTTAACACAAGAAATCAAGCCGGCCGATCATCAACAATGTCGTGTCTTTGCTGATTGGATCCTTGAAATGCATGAAAATTATCCGGAATTTCATCGAAAAATCATCTTGACTGATAAGGCCCATTTCCACCTCAGTGGCTACGTCAACAAGCAAAATTCTCGCATCAGGGGCTCGGAAAACCCAAGATTTATTGTTGAAAAGCCTCTCCATCCTCAACGAGTAACTGTTTGGTGCGGTTTATGGTGCGTCGGGGTCATTGGACGTTACTTTTTTGAAAATGAGGCTGGAGCAACAGCTACGGTGAATGGATTGCTGCGCTATCCAGAGATGATTAATAATTTTTTATGGCCGCAATTGAATGGTATTGATCTGGTATTGATCTTTCAACAAGATGGCGCTACATGCCAAACAAGCAACGAAACCATCGATCTTTTACGGGAAAAGTTTCCCGGACCGTGTTATCTCTCGAACAGGTGATCACAATTGGCCACCGAGATCTTGTGATTTAACACCTTGCTACTTCTTTCTTTGGGGCCACGTGAAAGATAATGTCTACGCCAACAGCCCAGCGTCGATTCAAGACCGCAAAGATGGAATTCGTGAAGCTATTGAAAGCATACTGCAGCTACTTTGCGATTTAATGATTGAAAATTTCATGAAAAGGATATTGTTGTGTAAACGTAGCCGTGGCGGCCATTATGATATTGTTTTTCCATTATTAATGGCATACTTGCCTCGTTACATTGAATTAAACATCCGATCATTTTTCTCAACAACTGCCATTTTTCTTTGAATATCAAAATAACACCTCTTATTGGAGGAGAACCCTTTATTTCCAACAAAGTTCCAAAATTGTTCCAAAATTTTTTTAAATATTTTTCAAATGTATTATAATATACTAATTTCTGTAATACCAATGTGTTATAAAAAATTCTTGAAAATAGGCCTTTTTTACCGAAAACACTTTAACCCCCTTAAAATAAATAAAAATATTTGCTCATTTAAATAGTCTCTTCTTAAAATACAAATTAATTTTATTATACTTTATGACAAATTTATCTTAATACTAATTTTCCATACCCTGCGAACATTTGGAAGACGACTGGAAAAGAAGTTGATTTGGCGAAGCACTTGCGATTCGCCCAAGGGTTCTTTGGAAGATGGGTCACTTTTCAATTGCCCAAGCGATGAATGCGCGATTCAAGAAAAATTTTCAATTTTCGCCTTCGCTCATTCCGGAGATTGTTGAAAGATGGATCGCTTTTCGATCGCTCAAGCGATGAATGCGCGATTCAAAAATGCACAGTGTGTAATTTTTTAAGTCATGGCAAAATAACCATATACGGACATCACTACGTAATAAAAGACAAAAAACAGACCCCTGTCTCCCAGTTTGGCCAAAGTCCTCCAGGTTTTTTTTATGGGCCCCCAAAGATGTGGGGCCTCGGTGTCATTTTTGCAAAAAAATTATCATTTTCTCAAGCTCATATCTTGCAAACCGTTCGGAATTTTGATTTACTCTCTGAGGCAAAGTTGTAGCTCTTGCATAAAAAATAAAAAAAACTTCATTCATAATTCAAGGAAATAATTAACTACAAAAATGAACCTAAGATCTCATTAGGCAACTTTCTAGAACATATGAACTTCCTAGGAATGATTCTTAACACCGTTTAGGTAGCGCTTAGGTAGCCGCAAAAGTGAAAAATTTCCCGAAAATTTTTTAATTTCATTTGTTTTTTCTTTACTTCAACATTGAGGTACTATAAAGCCTTCTCCACTAAGTGAAAAGGAATGTTGTAGGTTTCATTGTAATACTATTACTGATTTTATTAATCTTAGTACTTAGGTGGTATGGGTTAACATTTAGAGTTAGGGTTGTAACAAAGAGTAGTAGCATAGATATTTAGTAATAATGATTTAGTGTTGTAGGGATTAGTAGTCTCAGCAGGGATGGCACTACAATACTATGCTATCTATTATAAAAATTAAAAAAAAAATATTCGTATTATGTTTATAATGTTGATGGCCCTGGACTTGCAAATCGCACTCTCTTAAGTTGTGGATCCAAATCGTCGTCCGAATCGTCCGAATCTGACTCTGATTCAGAACTTATGGTGTCCACAGGCACGTTACTTCCAGACTGCCCTCCATCATCAGCTTTTTCTTCTTCAGATACTTCATTAACATCATACAGGGTGATCTTGTGACTCCACCAACATACCTGAAATGAATTAGAAAAGAAATCGAGTTTTTTGCCTTTGTACCGTTTTTCCATGGGCATTGTGGTTTGGTTAAACCGTTCTCCTTGCTCATCGGATTCGGTAGGGAGCTGTTTGATAAAATCGTCAAAATGAAAATGAAGAAAATGCAGCTTTAATGTCATCGATGTGCCGATTTTCTCAAAATAATACAGCATTTCTTTCACCCATTCTCTTGCTTCCGGTTCCGCGTCTCGATCCCCTCCCAAGACTCTGGTGCATACACGCTGTAGGTAAATCCATGCCATTGAATGATTATAATCATGAAGCGATGATTCAAAGTTGCTCTTGAATAGTTTTCTAATGTCAGGGCCATTAAGTACGCCTGTTAAATGAAGACAAAAAATAAAGACAGAAAAGAAAACATTAACAAAGTGAAAATAGTACAATGAGGTGAACAAAAATTCGTTTTAAATTTACTACAATACCTTTTTTAATTTTGTCATCGCTACGCTTTGGGAAAACGCTTTTCAAATAGTCGAATGCGTTTGGAGAATTTACAACGGCCACTTCGATGAATTTTTTAACAATTCCCAATTTTATGTGCAGCGGTGGCAGCAAGATGTCTTGAGTATTTTCTATTAAAGGTGCATTCCTCAGCTTATGTTGTTTCATTTGTTCCTCCACACTTCCTCTTGGTCTCCACGAATTACATTGGTATTGATTCAGAGGTGAGCGCAAATCCCAATTACAAAGAAAACAAAAGAATTTTGGAAAGACGCCCTTATCGATGATCCCTTGCAAAATGTTGATGACCTTCAAATCACAGCAAATCTTCCATTTATTTTCGTAGTATTTGATTTTTTCCATTATATCTTTCAATGTTTCATAGCTTTCTTTCTTGTTAGTACCCATTGCTAGCAGAATGGAAGGTTTTCGGTTCGACACATACAACAACACTGCTTTCAAGCTTGAAACAGAACCATCAATAAATAATCTCCACTCACTAGCGATGTAGTTCATTCCCATTTTTGTTAACGGTGATAACCCTTGGACAAACACATGGTTCTGGCCAGGCATATTTCATTTTTGAGCGTTACTTAAACATACAAGACATTAAACATGACAAGAGCATGACAGTGTGAATTCAATGCATATGTTTGCTTCAAGGTAGTTTTTTGATAGAAGTTTTTTTGATTTTATGTATTCACAATTTCATCTTTATGACAAGAGCTTAAATGTGTTTCCAGGTATTTTTTTTATATTTTGGGCTGTTTTTATGTGAATTCAATGCAGATGTTTGCTTCCAGGTAGTTGTTTGACAGTTTGGGCACGGGAACTCACCCACCAGCTTGAGAATTTTTATTAGAATGCAATTACTATCAGTGAAGGTACAGTGCACTCACACACTCGGCCTCCTGACTGACAATTATTTACGTTCAAAATTTTGAAATCAACTTTTTTTTTAAGAAATCGCTTATTTTCTTACACTTCAATTGTTTTTTTACTAGGGCTGTTTTTTGAGAAAACCAGATTTTTATTAAAAAATGAGGTTAAAAATTTTTTTAATTTGCCCCAAAGAGTATACGAGTGAGATATACGTGATTATATACTCAAGCTATAAAGGCCTATTACTCAAGAAGTTGGATCGGCCTCCTTAAAAAAACTTTGGGGTTTTAATCAGCGCTGTAAGCCCTAGCAGGCCAAAGAAAATTGGCGCATTTTTCATAAAGTAAATTTGTTCGTAAAAGCGGAAAATAAAAAAATACGCTTTTAGGGCCTTTTTTCGCTCATTTTTTAAATTTTTTTGCGTTTTTAACCTTGAAGATAAAGTTTTTTATTTTATAGTTTCATAATTTTTGTTCTTTGTGACAAGAGCTACAACTTTGCTTCAGAGAGTAAATCAAAATTCTGAACGGTTTGCAAGATATGAGCTTGAGAAAATGATAATTTTTTTGCAAAAATGACACCGAGGGCAAAACTGGGAGACAGGGGTCTTTTTTTTGGTCTTTTATCACGTAGTGGTGTCCGTATATGGTTATTTTTTTTCGTGTTGCACTGTGATATCTTTGAAATCGTCCTTCGCTCATTCCTTGCGATCGTTGGAAGATGGCTTATTTAAAAAATTTAAAAATCGATTGTTGGAATATGAAGCAAGCTATTCTATATACTTCTCCACTAAAAATAATCATCGAAAAATAAAAAAAATGGTTTTTTTGTATTGAATTGCCTCATGGAAACTGAAAATATTCATATCAGCACAATTTTCGGTGGAAGTTTTGTTTTTTACCCGATTTGACAAAGAATGTCACCTATAAAACAACTTGTAACGTTCAACAAAGACGCTTCGCAACAAATCGTGTGCCACTCTTGTCGGCAAATCGCTTAAGACTCCTTTTGTTGCTTCGTGTGCGACTCTTCCCGCGAATTGCTAAGAACTTCTCTTGGCGATTCGTTTGACTCTTTCCAGCGAATTTCTTACGAATCCTTTAAAGGTTCGCGAATCTTCCAGGCGAATCGATTAAGACCCTCTCGGTTATTCGTTAGCGACTCTTCCCAGCGAATCGCTTACGAACCCTTTAGGCGATTCGTTCGCGAATCTTCCCGGCGAACCGCTTTTATAGCCTCAGCTGCTTACAGCCGGCGATACCGGATGACTCCCAAATGAGCTCGCCGGCGATTGTCTCATCTTCCAAGGGATTCGCTGGCGGCTCTCAAGCGATTGAAAATGTTTGCAGGTTACGGGATTGTCTTTCAGGATCCCGGGATTTTTAAATAAAAAACAATTCTATTACAATTACTCATGTAAATGCAAACATTTCATTTTAAGTTGATATGAATATAGAATTAGAAAAACCTTTTATTGAGGCTGAAAAAGGTTGTTAGGATGATGAGTGTGAATCACTGGTGCAAAGACTTTGTAAAGTCTTAGAAGAGTTGCTACATTTGGAAGTAAGCTATGTATTTAAAAATTGTCAGACTTAGGAAATAATTTTTTATTGTGGTGAAGGCAATCGTGATCGAAACATACAAATTGCTTATGACAATCGTACAACTATTTCTACAACTAGCATAGAATCGGAACGGTGCTTCTCATCATTAATAATATCCGAACAAAACTCTCCAATAAAAAATAAAACACGTTGATCAGATTAATGATTACTTTACAAATAATTTAAACAAAAAATTAAATTTTGAGAAGTGTTTTCCAAATTAGTATGCCTTAAACACAAAAAATCATGAAGACGGTGCAAAAAAAAAGGTGTAACATTTATAAAGTAATACCTTAAACTGTTCTGTATTTTATTTTTTTGATATATTTTGTTCTTTAACCCTTTCAATAGCTAGGCTGAACTAAGAACAAAATAATTTTTGGAGGTAATATTCTTATCATTTAGGTCCTTAAATGATGAAAAAACATACCTTTGATTTTAATCTGCGCTACTTACGTTTTGCAAGCTTGTACAAAGAAAAAATTATTTTGCTCCTGGTCGGCACAAAGTTTTTAAATGATGAAAAAACATACCTTTGATTTTAACCTGCGCTACTTACGTTTTGCAAGCTTGTACAAAGAAAAAATTATTTTGCTCCTGGTCGGCACAAAGTTTTTTTTTAATACCTTAAAGGTTTTTCAATCCTTTGTAGCTTTGTTTCTTAAACTCTCTTAATATTCTTATCATTAAGGTCAAAAAAGATAAAAAACATAAATTTGATTTTTGTCCGGTTCATTTTTTCTTATAAAATAGGTCGACAAAAATTGTTTTGCTTTTCTTCGGCACAAAACCGAAAATCCAACTGACTTTTATATCAAATATCTCTCTAAATTTATTTTTATCATGTTGGTTCTTTTTTTTTAAACAAAAGCTTTGCAAAATAAATACATATAAAAATGACTTTCTGATGTGTCCAATATATTGGGCAAATCCACTGAAAGGGTTATTTTAGTGCAATTTGCTAGTCATTAATATAATTTAAGTTTTGTGTGTTTATTAACAATTCACAATTGTGTGGTATAGTTTTATTGTGTTTTTTTTGCCATAGTTGGAAATCACAATTATGACCACCCTTTAAAGGAGAACTTTTGTGCTTGGGAACTTCCCTCTGTAACTTTTTGTTACTATGCAAATAAATTAACTATCCAATATGATATATTTTATTAATATATGCCATAAAAAAGTTTAACTTGCATTTTTAGCTTCTTTTATTTTTGCAATTAGAAAATAACGGGCAACCGATCAGTTGTTTTTGGAACTTTAAAAACCACGTTCGTTGAACATATCATTGTGCTACTTAAAATGACCACACTTTTGGTTTTTAGAGATTTCATGTAAAACAACAAAAAATATAAAAACCGCTCGGTAAAGTGTGGTATCAATACCACGTGATTTTTTAACTACTCTGAAAATAACGCAATTGTGAATACCCTTAATGTGTTTTGTTTTTGTTACTTTATAAATAAATTAATTTACATTTTTAGTTTCAAGTAATACATAACAAAAAATTGTTTGAAAAACGTTTTAAATTGTTTACTTCCTAAAATTTTCAATCCCGAACTAATCCCGGGATCCCGGGATTGAGATATTCAATCCTGATAATCCCGGGATCGGGAAAAGCTTCCGGGATTGGACTCCCTAATGTGCACATATTGACAACTTCCAAAGCGTCATAATCAGAAAGTGTTGCTACATTTTAAAAAAAGTACATACTTTTATAATACTTAGACAAACTGTGTTAAGCTTCTAATATTTTAATACCAAACTTTAACAATTATTTATTGTATGAACTGGCACTAAAATGTGTCAGCCGTGCCATTGTGCATTGTAAAAAACCTTTGAATAGAAAAAAGTATTAACGACTTAATGCCATCAAATCCACAATGGTGTTGATCCACCACTTTTACTTTATTGCCTATTTCTACTATCTAAATATTATTTATAATCAATTACGAAATTTTTACTTATAATTTCTAACAACATTTTTCGTCTTTCTTTTCATTGCAGGTAATAAAATAATTAAAATAGCATACATAGAAGCAAGCAAGGCGTCGAATTTAGCAAATGGCCAAACGCTTAACGGCTAGCTACACTAACTTGTTGGCAAATTGTTGACAAAGTATTCGTAAGTGTGCAAACATTTTACTTGCTATTTTAGGTTTTTTTTTCCATTTCCATTTACTGATTATTCATTGATCCATGTCTGATGCATTTGAAAGAAACGTGCGTCGTTGGGTTTGACATCACGCCACGGACAACAGCGACAACAACAACAAAATCAATAACTATGCAATTTTTTCCTAAAGCAGCCAACTAGTCAACTAATATTTTCAAATATGACTATGCGTTACCTTAATGTGTATGTGTGTGTGTGTGTGTGTGTGTGTCCAACTCCACTGCTATGAGGGGCAGTAGTGCCAAGTGCAGGTTTCAATATTGTTAGCTTGGCAACTCTACGTTTTCTGAACGTTTATCTATGATTATTATTATTTTATTATTGAGCCAACTATTAAGCGCCAGTTTGCACCGTCCATCTACACCGTAGCTAGCGATTCATGGTACGAAAGCATAAAGAGGGGAGGAAGAGGTGGGGTGGCGTCAGCGGGAGCATGTTTGCTGCCTACCTGATTGCATATTTATTTCGCTATTTTAAGCTCGTACTACATACATATCACGTATTATGATAAAATGTTGCATTTGTTCAAAAAATTTATATTAATTGAACGTAAGAGTAATTGCAACAGTAAATGGTAACGTTAATGGTATTTCTTTATTTTGCTGCACCAGTTTTTTTTTTACTTGGCTTATCTCATGGTTTCACCAACCACTCACAATCAAGTCTCTAACATTTTTCGAAATGCATTAAGATATGATTTTTCAATAACCTAACCTCATATCTCTTGATATGATTTAATCTGAATGGTTAAAAATCTTGGACTCTTACTTAAAAATTTTCATTGCAACTTCACAATCAGCCAAACACGCTTGAAATAAGCTTTAAACAAGCTTAAAATCGTAAGCATCAAACTTGGAAAGTGTTTACAAGCAATAACGAAAACGAGTCTTTGAAAAATATTCCTTACTAAGGAATATATTTATAAGCTTATTCCAAGTGTTTCTTTGCAATTGGAAATTAGTATTTGAATAAGCTTTTTCCAAGTGTTTTTTTTTTTACAATTGGAAATTAGTATTTCAATACGCAACTTTTATGTATAAATATATTTACAAAACAATGCGCAGCCATCTTAAATTGACAAATAAGAATAAAAAAGAAAATTCGCCGGTACGAGAAGCTGTACCGTCCTCATTTCTGACTACCAAACTCGACTTGCCTTCAAGAAAACTTGACTTGTTGCATTTTAAGCCCTCAGTTGTGGTTCTTATCCTTTAAATTCAATATTTTCCACAATTAAGTCGTGTATTTCTATGTTTAATTTCCATAATTCTTAAATGTAGTAAAGAGCAAAGAAATTGAAAAGAACCATGAACGAGACCCGGACTCGAACCGGGGACGTCTGGGTTGATAGTCTAGCGCACTCTCAACTAGACTACACAGGCCAACATTTAACAGCAATCGCAACTTTGAACAGTTGCAAAATTATTACTTTGACTAAGTATGATTGGAAAACACTTACCTAAAGCAAGTCTTTCCAAGTATTATTGTGCAACTACTTACTATTTCTTTTTTACGCAATTGGAAATTTATTACCTACGCAAGTGTTTTAACTAGCGTGCTTGGAAAAGGCTTGGTTTTTGCATTGTATGTAAGCTTAATCCAATCACTATTTCTAAATGGCTGATTGGGTTATATTTATCCATCTTATGAATATACAGTTGCCCAATAAAGTCTACATACAGTACAGAAAACGACGTTATTTCAATAAAAAAAAACAAATTGGCTGAATTTTTCTGATAAGTTATATTTAATGAAAAAAAAAGCTAAAATTAATAAGAAATTAACGGATTTTATTAACTTGAATTATAGTTATAAACCAAAACTTGACTTCATTCACAAAAAAATCACAATAACCCAGCAAAAAAGTGCTTCCAAAAGAAGCTAAAGTGGAAGGGAAAGTTTCGAATTCTATCCCTTCCACTTTCATACCTAGAAGGCATTCTTTTAACATATGCATGTCATTGGGAGGAATGCTTTCCTTAATCTTATCTAGAAGTACTTCCGGAACTTTTGCAATGGAAGATTTCTTTGAGCCCTTCAAAGAAATGATTCTAGTAGGTGTTTTCCAGAAGAACTTTAAGAAGGCATTCCAAGGAATGGAATGGTTTCTATGGTTTGAAGGTTAAAAAAATCCCTGAGAAAATATCTCTGTTCCCGACATTCTCGCTAGTTTGGTGTGGGATATGAGAAGTGTTTGAGGTTTGTTGGGGGTTTAAAAGAATTTCACGTAAAATATCCTTTTTCCGATTTTCAAAGCATTTTGGTGTTGGAAGTAGTAAGTGGTTGGATTTAATTAGGAGTTAAAAAAATCCCACGGAAATTATCTAAAACATATATTATAATTATATATAATTTTTGTTCTTTTATTGAATTTAAATGCCATTTGAATGTCTTGATGTCTTGATGTCTTAAGAATGCCTCTTGAAAGAACTTCTTTATTAGGCTAAGAAGAAGCACAGTTTGATCTATAGAATGTCTTCTGGAAGCAGTGTTCCTACGAATGCATGTCACACTTGTATCAAAAATTTTGCTGGGAAAGTGTACATACAGTTAAATTCACTTTTTGTTTTATAAACTTCTTATGAATAAAATAAAAAAATAAATATTTGGTTGAACCACCTTTGGCATCGAATAATGCTTGTATACGTCTTGGCATCAAAAAAACTAACTTTTCAGTTACATCTGCAGTGATTTTGTTCCATTCTTCAAGTAGAGCTCTCTTAAGGTCTTTCTTGTTTGATATATTATTTTTTTGAACTCGCCGGTCCAATTCATCCCATAGATTCTCAATTGGATTCATGTCCGGTGATTGGGAAGGAGAATGCAACTGTTTAGGGACATTATAAAGTAACCACTCCTTTACGATGAGAGATGTGTGCTTCGGATCGTTGTCCTGCTAGAAGATCCATTTGCACAAAAGACCCATTTTAGTGGCAGAACTCTTTAGATTATCTTTCAACAGATTCAAATAAACATAACGATCCATTGCAGTATCAATAAAAGCAAGATTCCCCACTCCAGCAGCTGACATGCATCCCCATACCATGACAGATCCTCCACCGTGCTTTACAGTTGGTAATAAATTTTGCATATCCATCGCAGTGTTAGGTTTGCGCCACACTCTTTGCTTCCTATCAGAGAACTGCACAAGCCTACTTGAAGTCTATGTCAAGTACTTGCTTAAAATACAAGTTCAAGCTAGCTTGAGCTTGATAATTTTGAATCAAGTATAGCTTGTAATTGAATATAAATAAGCCCACTACAGCTTGCGACTTGCAAGTATGCTAGCTTACAAGCGAACGGCACGAAGTTTCAAGTAAAGGAAAACTTCATGCCTTCGGCAAAAAGCTTGAAAAGCTTGAAATTAAAGGCAAGTATCCAATTAAAGCAAGTATCCAAAAAATTCAATGAGCTTGTGTAGGAAAAGCTTAAGCGTATTATGACTTTTAAGGGTTCTGTGGACTCCGTGGTTGGTAGTTTTAGGGGGTAGATGATTTCGGATCTGATGTCAGAATTTAATGTTCAAGATGGCGGATAGAGTTGCCACCTAGATTTTTGGGCATTTTTACGAACTCTTTTCATTTTGAAATTATGACAACGGATTTGATTTCGAATATAATGTCACAGTTTTAAAATTTAAGATGGAAGCTAGGGTTGCCACCTAAATTTTTACCACAGTATTGCCACCCAATAATATGTATTTTTAAGAGTCTTAATCATAATTTAACAGTGTAAGGGAGTCACTGATTTCGAATCTGAAGTCAGAATTTTAAAATTCAAGATGGTAGATAGGGTTGCCATCTTAATTTTTTGGTATTTTTATGAATTCGGGGTTGGCAAAAAAATGATTTACCAAAAATGAGTCGCTGAATCCGAATACGTGGTCAGAATAGCAAAATGATAAAATTTTGAAATAATAGGGTTGCCACCTAATAATATGTATTTTTAAGAACTTTAAACATCATTTTACAGTGTTAGAGAGTCACTGATTTCGAATCTGAAGTCAGAATTTTAAAATTCAAGATGGTGGATAGGGTTGCCATCTTATTTTTTTGTATCTTTATGAATTCGGGGCTAACAAAAAAAAAATTACCAAAAATAGGTCGCTGAATCCGAATTCGTGGTCAGAATATCAAAATTATAAATTTTTGTAATAATAGGGTTGCCACCTAATAATATGTATATTTAAGAATTTGAAACATAATTTAACAGTGTTTGGGAGTCACTGATTTCGAATCTGAAGTCAGAATTTTAAAATTCAAGAAGGTGGATAGAGTTGCCACCTTAATTTTTTTTTACGAATTCGGGGCTGGCGCGAACTAAAGGAGAAAAATGGCTCGCTGAATCTGACTCCATTGTCAGAAGTTCAAAATTATAAAATTTTATAATAATAGGGCTGCCACCTAATAATATGTATTTTCAAAAGTAAAGGCAACCCCATTATGTGAAAATTTTATAATTTTGAATCCCTAACACTGTTAAATGATGTTTAAAATTCTTAAAAATACATATTATTAGGTGGCAATACTGTGGTTAAAAATTAGGTAACCATCTCCATCTTAAATTTTAGAACTGTGACATTATATTTGAAATCAAATCTCAAAATTACAAGAATTCGCAAAAATACAAAAAAAATCTAGGTGGCTACTCTTTCCGCCATCTTAAATTTTAAATTTTGACATCAGATTCGAAATCATCTACCCCTAAAACTTCCAACCACGAAATCCACAGAATCCTTTAAAGTCCTATTACTCTTAAGCTCTCTCTACACAAGCTCATTGACTTTTTTGGATACTTGCTTTAGATTCAATTGATTGGATACTTGAGAGCTTACAAGTTTTTGCCGATCGTTTCAAGCTTTTCAAGTTTCTGCCCGACAAAGTAAGTCTAAACAAGCCAAGCCAACGAGCAAGCATGAATATGATTTGTATCTGTTTGGTATTTTTGCAAGCTGGCTAAAGCTCGCTTTTTCAAGTTTGGATACATACTTGAATTCAAGAACTTGAAAAGACTTGAACTTCAAGTACTTGAAAAGGCTTCAACTTCGAGTAGGCTTGTGCAGTTCTCTGCTTCCCATCGTATCCAAATATATTATATTTGGGCTCGTCACTAAAAATAACGTTCTTCCAGAAATCAAAACCGTCATTTTTGTGGAGTTTTGGAAACTCGAACCTTTTCTTCAAATTAGTTTAACTTATGAATGGCTTCTTCCTTGGAATTCGACAATGAAAATCGTTCACTCTCAAAACATTTCGAATTGTTTCCGGAAGAATACTAATTTGTTTAGATTTTTCGAGTTCTTTTGCTATATTAACAGCACTGGTTTTGGGCCCAGCGGTGACAATTTTGATGACATTTCGCTTTTCACGTTCCGAAAGCTTGCTTGGTTTGCCAGATCGATGTTTATTTTCGTAAATTTAAATTTTGTATAATAGTTTTAACAGTGGCACACCTTTTTCCAACAATTTTTGCTATTTCTCCGTACGATTTATCCTAATTTCTTAACTTTATAACCAATTTTCTGATATTTCGATAACTTTTTTTGCATTTTGCTACTTCTTGTGACATTTTAGTGAAAAAAACTGGAAATTTAATTTAATTTCTGCACGACGAACGAGGAACTGACCGAATAAATATAATACCGTTAGCTAGTGATGTGCTATTTTAAAATTCTAGTGATGGCCATTACCTGCATGTTTACTTTTTTGTGTACTAAATACCATATTATAAAAAATTTTAGTGCATTAGAAAATGAAACATTGCATTTTTTGCTTATTTTTTTGAATACTTATCGAATAGCATTTCCTATAAAAAAAATGTTTTAAACTTCATTAGTTTCTATAAAAGTTCATTTTATATGACTGTATCTAGACTTTATTGGAATACTGTATTTGTCTCTTTCTTTCTTTCTTCCTTTTAGCATATTTTAACAACATATTGAACTTTAAAAAAAATTTTGCAATGAAAAAACGAAATGCAATTTATAAAAGTGTTGTGAATTAAATCGTTCGATTTATTCCCTTAAATATAGCAGAAAAAAAACATTGTCTTTACTGCTTTTGTTTACCCAAAACACCCACACATATATTTTGCATATACATAAGTCCTGACTTAGTTTGTCCACAATGAACGATTGAATGAATCAACAACAGCATAGTCGAGTTTATTAAAAACAAACAAATCCATCCATCAATAAACATCCTCTTAAAAATAACTTGAAGAAGAACAAAATAAACGTCAACATGACGTTTCGCAAATTGATGTGAACATCCGCCAACACGCAATGGACGAATACCATCAGGCAGCAGCAGCAGGACCGCACACCCTCACGATCCTCACTCACACACTCACACCTTCATTCTTTACGAATACTCATACACATACTCTGATTGACAAATAGTTGCGCGTTGAGTAATCCTGGGAAAAATAGGGTTAATTGAAATCAAACAGACACCAACATCAGATAGATATAAGTGCAAACAGTACGAATGGGCGGGGGGCATGGCACTAAGTCATGCAAGGTTGGCAACTCTGGCAGCTATTTCATAAATTTGCGCTGATTGATGAGTAAGAATCCAGCGGATTAATGAACTTTACTGCTAACTAACAAACTAGGCAATCTAAGCTCTTCGTCTTTCTGGCTGTCCTGCTATGGAATAGCAGACCAAGCAATAGGGAGACGACATACATAAAGTTGTTGTAGATTTATGCTCATTTTGCATACAAATTGACCTCAAGTAAACCGAAAGGGAGCTTGTTAAGAGTTTCGTTAAGTTCTTAAGTTAGGGCAAATTATTAACCAGTCGGTGACTTCAAGTAAACGAATGTTCGCATTACCCAAAGACAGCCATCTCAGGACAGACAGATAGACTGACAGACAGAGTTTAACATTTTCACACATGGCTTGCAAGCTGCAGCGAAAAGCAAATAAATTAAAAGCAGCCAACAACAACAAGAATGGCAGCGCTGATGCACTTTTACTCATTTCATTTCATTTCGAGTTATAAACTGAAAAAGTGCCTTAAGTTGTTAATTTTTCCGCAGTTATGAGAGTTTGTTGTTGTTGTTGTTGTATGTGGTTCCAGAACCAGTGTGTACGACGAACAAGACGATGAAACTATGAATTCATGTTAGGTGAATGAATGGGTCGGTCAGTCAGTTAGTCGCTAGACTGCCGCCAACAATAGTTGAATATTTTTCTGTCGTCTGTCTGTCCAGAGCTGCTGCGCTAGTTGTGTGAGAAAACTTTTGCTGCCAGCCAGGCTTATTTTTTGTTATTAAAGAAGTCGTAACAATATAACGAAATGCATTGAAGATACATGAAATAATTTTCCATTCATTGGTTTTGTTTATTTAAAATGTATGCAGTTCTTTTACTGGCTTGATTAAAGTAAAACACAATTACTAACAGCCGCCATCTTCGTTTTTGACTAACTGCTAATTATTTTAAAGGGTTTAAGTTCTCACGTTTCATAAAAACAGCTAACGGCGGGTAATTAAGTCTGCGCAGCGCTCTTAATCCAGATCTGGCCAGAGCTGGGCAGGTGTACAGGAAGTGAGTTGGTGTTTTTCATTTGGGTCGTCGCAGCTGCGACAGTAGGTGTTGTAGGGTAGTTCGATTTTTTCGGAGTGTACTCTGTTGCACCAGTGACCCGTAGTTTTAGCCGTGATTCTGGCTATTTCACTCCGGGATCTTGAAAGCATCTCCTGAGTTCGGCCTAGGTTGTAAAGGGGCTATAATTTTCTTGATGTGTTTGATGCAAATGGTCAAGCCTCTCCACCTAGGACCTGCCATGGTCAAGTAGTAAGAGTGAATACCTCCCTTAACGGTGTTCAGTGGAACTTCTACTGGTTCCGCTCTTGAAACGTCAAGAGAGGAACCCTCCTTGTAATATTTCCACATATTCGAATCGGGTCATAATTTCCTGAATACAAAATATTGGGCCTATGCCATAGTGGGAAAAGCATCCCCAGACTATTATGTTTCTGCCACCATGTTTGACCGTTTTCCTAGTTTACCGCAGATCGAAATCTTTACCTTTTGGGCGACGAACATTCCTTGCGGCATCATTAGAAAACAAATTTATTTTATTCTCGTCGCTCCATAGGATGTTGTTCCACTTTTTGACTCCTTCATCTCCTGACCATGAGGCATGAATTTTGGCAAATTCTTTCCTCGCGTGTAAGTTTTTCTTACGAAGGAGTGGAATCTTACGGGCTATTCAGCCATAGAGCTTTGAATCCACTAACCTTCATCGAATAGTCCGTGAAGATACTTTGTTGCCTAATTCTGCTGCTATTGTTCTTGAAGCTATAAAAGGGACCTTCTTCGCCATTATATTAATGCGATGGTCATCGTTTAGTGTGGTTTTCCGTGTTCTTGCACGTTTTTCTACAACTTTTTTTTTTTCTTTAAAGCATTCACGACAAAATTTCGAAAAAGTCCAAGAATTTTGACAATCGTTCCATATCCATTTCCTCCAACACGCATCTCAATAGCAATCCGCTTTTCTTCGGGTGTACAATGATCACCGCGACCCATCTAGATACCAAAATCTTTTATGAAGGCTTCAAAATTAAAAATTATTTTACACACCTTTAAAGAAAAATTCCAAAACTACACTTTTGAACAAAAAAACACGAAGAAAAACTCTTTGAAATGCACTTAAAATATTTTTTTCTGAAAGTGTACCTATGCGCAGCGCGTTGTTGCTTCGTTATATATCTCTTGGTAACTAAATTTTAGATTAGACACTGCACTGCAAATAGATTGCCTGTCAATAATCCGACAACTTGTGTAATGGTAAATTTTTAACTTTTAATTTAACTATGACATATTGATCAAAAACCATTTTTTAGGGGGTGTACCTATTTTTTTGTCCAGATGTGTATTTAGAAATCTCAAAATAAAAAGCTTATATAAAGATATGAGTTAAAACAATAGGGGTATTCACACTGACTTGGGTAGTTGGGTAGATTGGCAAATGCCGTACATTTTGTTTTTGTAAAGTGCCATTGTACCCAAGTACCTATCTTACAATCTACTCTAGCTGACGCCCTGACTTGTTTGGGTAGATTGATTTCATCAAATTGAGTACTTTTTCCATGGGTTACCACCTTTTGCAAAAATAGGCAATAATTGGCCTGAAGGTATCAAATGTACAACATTTGTTGTTGAGGCTAATATCTTTAATAATAAAAAAATTGGCGCACCCCCCTTTTAATGCCCTCAAATCAATAAAAATTATATATTTCGGTCGTTTTTAGTCGTATTAGACTAAAATTCGATAATTTAGTTCATATGCTTAATTTCGGCAACTATGCCAGTTCAGATGTATAAAATTTGTTTCCGATTGGCATGAAAATTCTTATATGGCAGTAAGGCGGTCTATGGTACGACAACGTCTGCCCAGGATTACTAGTTCATTATAAAATGC